>AFBI03000043.1:20901-135221 GCA_000230595.3 Edhazardia aedis USNM 41457
AACTAGCTGTAATTCTGAAAATATTGGTATAATATTGAAATTTCGTGTACTTATACCATTCATTAATTTTTATTATTAATGAACATTATGACCTGTACTTCAATTGTTAACGCTTGTAATTTTAAACAAATATAAAACAATAAAATTATTAATGAAACAACTAAATGTATATGTTTTTGTTAAAATAGACCTTTTGTTGTAGAAATATCATAAGATAATAATTTTAACAGATTTTAAAGACATATTTTAATCTTTTTCTGTTAAAACTTGAAAAATAAAAAAAAGTAGCAAAGAATGAAAGTAATTTTTAATATATAATCAAAAGAATGTAACTTAGAATTAATAGTGTAAAAAACGTTATAAATAAATTAGTTTATAAATACATTAGAATTAATTTAGTCTCTATTTGGCAAATTGCCCAATATTTTAAATATAATCCTTATTAAAAAAAAGGAATAAAAGAGGATAAAGTTCTATGGTTAATGAGAAAATTGAATGTGTGTTTTGTATATTTTCTAATAAATTTTAGATGTGGTATTGTCTCGGAAAATATAAAAGTTTTTAGTGAAAGAAGAGATAAAATAGGCCATTTGTTTACAAGCAAAACTTCGTTGCATCTTTCAAGGCCCAGTGTTTCATTAAAAGAAAATTATATTGTAAATAAAGAAGTATTATCTAATAAAAACATTGCTAAGCAATTTAAATCATCTGACTCAACTGAAGATGTGAAGAATCAATATAGACCAAAGAAGAATACATCGATATTAGCTATCTCATGCAATTATGAACAAAAAATATCAAAACACGATTCCAATGTTGGAAATTTTAGATTTAGTGATGCATCACAGCCAAAAATACCTTTTTCCGAAATTAAAGCGGCTTTCGAAAGTTCTACTTCAAAAGAATCAAACACAAAAAAAGCTGTTGGAATAAATTCAAACAATTTAGATGTGAATAACTCCTGTAAGAAAGCTTTCGATGATAAAAAGATAAAATTCTTATCAGAAAAACACTTTATCACACCGAAAGCCAAAAATACACAAAAAAATACGTTTGTAGAAAACAACATGCTGCTTCGAAAACCTCTATCCGCAAATATAACTCACAACCCTTTGAACGTAGTTTCAGATTATCAAAATTCTCAATATATGGGTCAAGGGGAAATTTTAGAAACATCTAATCAAGATATAGTAACATCGAGCACGGATATATCAAAAAACAAGGTTAATAGCTCAAGCGAGAAACCGAATTTGAAAAAAACTGTTAATTTAAAAGTAAAAACACTACCATTTAAAGTACATATAGAATTCTTCGATATACAGAATACTATTGAAGAAGCCAAAAGAGAAGATAATGAGCCATTTAATGATGATGTAAATGAAAAAAATGTAAGCAAACAAGATTTCTATAAAGAAAATACAGATAATGGAATATTTAATTTGCAAGATGAGAAAGAATCACACAAACTACAAAAAACACCTACATTGAACAGCAAATTTCAAGAGAAATTCACAGATAAAGACTCGAAAAATGTAATCGAAGAGGAGTCGACTCACAAACAAGAAAAATTTCAGCTTATAGACAATCATGACCAAAACAAAATTTCTGATGTTTTTTTCGCTTCAAGTTTAGAAAAAAATGATAGTGATACATTTTCAAAAAATGACATTGGCATTTCGCGAAAATCGAATAATTATCACATTGGTGATGCAGACGAAAAAGAAGATAATCATTACAAAAACATTATGATAAAAGAACATGAAAATCAAGGAATAATTCAAAAAGATACAGATTTTTTATCCTCTGAATCAAGTTTTGACCTAATAAATAATGATAAATGTTTACAAAACATCGAACAATCAAATGATGAAAAAGAGATACAAGACGATCAAAAAAAAATCAATTCAAACAGCGTTGTCCCTTTTTTCTCTTTGCATTACGATGTTAAAAAAGATAACAATAATAAAAAAATTCAAAATCTATCGAGAGATGAAAATTCAAATGATTTCGAAAAAAACACGAATTTAAGACTAAGTTTTAAAGACTTCCAAAAATTGAACAGCAATATTATGCATTCAGAAAAAATTGAAGAGAATACAGACAATAACATAGTAAAAACGGAACTACGAAATGTACCAACTGATAATTTTAAACCAAAGAGTTCTGATTTTAAAGGTTATTTAACTGTTATCTCTAAAAAGTGTCAAAAATTAGAAAATGAAAACCCACTTCCTATAAATGTCGCCGAAAATGCCAATTTATATCAAAATTTGCCCGTGCCAAAAGAAGAAATGAATGAAACAAAACATCGATTAGATACATTAGATGAATCAATGAATATTAGATCAAATTTAAAATATCAAAAAAGCGAAATAACAAGATTAAAATCCTTTAAGAAAAATTTAGAAACCGTGCTCAAGTTTATTAAGCGTCCATTTGATAAATTAAAATCACTTTTAATTGTTGATAAGGCTGAATATCATATACATATCGAACTTAAAAAGGAAATCTATAACTCTGACAGTGAATCGGAATTCTAAACTATAACTAGAAAAATCGATGAAAAGTATTAATATATGCAGTAAAAAGATGAAATCACTCGTGTAGGTGAATTCTAACTAATCCATTAAAAAAATTTGAAAAAAGTTTTGATGATAATTCCGAGGAGAAATAACAATTAAAAAAACCAATTTTTAATTTTTTTTTAATAAAAATCTTTATTTCAATTCTGTTTGTAAAAATACCCAAATGTCTCCCTTTCTGTTTTTTGGAAAATTATGTAATTATATAGATTTTTTATTTTTCTACAATTTCCTTAATATTTTAATTCAAAAAACTTATAATAAATTTATTCTGTTTTACTTATAAAGTATATATCTGTCAAAAAAATCGATCAAATTGGTAAAAATAAAGTTTTTCAAACTGTATATTTTTCTTATTTTTTTATTAAATATTTGATCATCATATAATTGGATTTTTTTTTATTGTTTAAAATTAATTATATTTTATAAAATTGGATCAGATCTGCTCAATCAAGCTTATCAGGCTAAGAATATATTTTAATCATTATAAACATCAAAATATTTTTTGTTTATTTAACAAATAGTTCGGATTTTTTTGGGTTAAACACAGATCAATGTCAATAAAATATTATAACCTTATTCTATCAATGATATTAAATTTATTATGTTCACTATAGATAATACCCTTATACTATTTGCACAAAAATAATTTTATTTTAGTAAATTTTACAAAAATATTTATAGCTAACATAATTATTGTATAATCTTTTCTTCTTAGAAATCTAATTAAAAAAGAAATAACTTACACCTCATAATGCAACAAGGTGCGAATAAGTTTTGCAAAAATTTTGTAAACGGTATATCTAAAGTTTAGAAATTTTCTTTTCATTGTTGTAATTTTTTTCTTTCAAAAAAAATGATGAAATTTCCGGATTGGCGAAGAATTTATTCATTCAATTTTTGTAATAAAGATTGTAATCAAAAAGTATGCATGCCGTTGCGAGAAATTTATTAAATTATGAAAATCCATTTTGTAATAATACAAAATAAAAGCTGTATATAATTTCGCTATGTTTTAACTAATTTTTTTAAATGTACAACATGAGAATATTTTCCTTTTGGCAAAAATATAATTACAGTGAAGCGTATTTTAAATCACTTTTTTCAAATAAACCAGAATTCTATTAAGCAGTTTTATCACATAAAGAAAAATCCGATGTCAGAATATCTATAAAATAGCATTTATGTTTACTTTTAAAAAATATAAATTGATCAATTTTAAAATTTTAAAATTTTATGTAAACAAAAAATCATTTGAACAAAATCATTAAAATTTTATCCCTTTATATGTAAAAAACATACTAATACATCATAGTATTTAAATTTTTTTGTAGCGATAAATAATTCATCTAATATTATATCTTTCTTACAATAGTATTGCTTATATTATCAAGTAAAATTATAAATTTTTTATTAAAAAAATACCAATTTTTATTTTTATATCAGCGGATGACATTTTCTTTGAAAACCAAAAATTTCCATTTACTAATATTGATTTTTTTGTATGAAAATTTCTATAAATATGCCCTATATTCCAAAATTTGTAACCTCATCAAAATACCAAATATCATTTTTTTTAATTGTGATATCAAGTGCAATATTACGTTGGTTAGAAGAATCTAAGTTAATTTTAGTAATTTCATGTCTGAATTTGAATATCAAGTATTATGAACATAGTTTGAAAAGTACTTTTTATGTTATAAATGGAGAGAATATATTTGGGCATCATTTAAGATATTAGGATTTGGTAAAAATATTTTTTAAATGAATATTGGTTTATATATAATTTATTAAGTT
The DNA here is from genome assembly GCA_000230595.3 of Edhazardia aedis USNM 41457. Taxonomy (NCBI): domain Eukaryota; kingdom Fungi; phylum Microsporidia; family Culicosporidae; genus Edhazardia; species Edhazardia aedis. Next base: position 25,281 of record AFBI03000043.1, read on the forward strand.
CTTGAGGATTGGCTCGGTGCTCTGTTTGGCGCAATTTCCCCCCTGATTTGTTTAGCCTACTTTCGTTCCTTCTATTTAAATGAATCTGGGTTTTATCTGCAAACCCTTTTATAGCTATTTTCGGTCCAGATTTGTCTAAATCCATCTGATTAGCTGTTACCGGACTCCGGCCGAAATTTATTTTTTATAACCCCTTTATTTCTTTGCATGGACAACAAGTCTACTGCAATATACACAAAAAAAATAAAAATTGACATATATAAATTTATATTTTTTATAAACAAGAAAATCTTACTGGAACTTAAATATAAAAATAGAAAGAAAATTTTAAAAAAAGAAAATATAATACAATAAAAGGATGTGATATTAAGTATAATGCATATAAAATCGGTACTGGCAGTAGTGATATCATTTGAAATGAGATGTATAATATAAAGGAAATTATGAACCGATATTGTTAAAAATTTAATAATAATATGTTTTAGAATATTTGAATAGTTTTTCTAAAAATATGCAACCGCTGATTCAAGATGAATATCTTTAATAAATATACAAACTTGCTTTAATTTGATTTTATAGTGCTTGAGCACATTTGTAGATTTTGTACGTTTTTTATTCACATGTGGCATAATTACGAGGAAACTATCCAAAATATAAAAAATACTAAAATACATTTTCCAAAGCCATTACAAGTAAATTTTGGTTTAGAATAACATTTTGAATCTATCGTTCAGTTTTTTGCATATAGTTTTATTGTTTAAAGGCATAATTTAATCTAAAATCAATATTTTTTTCCGTATTTAAATTAATTATAAAATACTTAATGAAAGAATAAAATTAAAGAAAAACATACAAAATGTTTTTTTTAGCACATAATGCATATAAAAAAATTCAAAATTAGCATAAAAAGTATAAAAAAATAATCATAATCATATTATTAATTTATTAAAGGTCAAAAAATTGTGAAAGATTATATTATTATGAATCCTTAGTATATATTGAATATGTTTTATCCAGCTCATAATAAAATGTTTTAATTTCAAATTATACTTTTTTATATTATAATATAATGTTTTACAAGAAAAAAAACGTTTTAGTATGCATTATATTATTTAATTTTATAGTGTATGTATTATCAATATCGATTAGGTATAAAAATAAAGCGAATTTCTTGTATGTTAGTTTATTTTTAGTTTTTATTGAAATATTACACTGAATGTAATACCTATGTACTGACATTTATTTTTACCTAAGGGTTTACTATAAAAATACTTGCATTGCTGTTATTCCAAAAAAAACCAATATACATACACAAATCACTAAAACTATGTTATGAATGTCACAAATACAATATGTGACATTTAATCTATGAATGTTTATTAAAAATTGTTGTGTAAATACGTAATATATTGTTTAATTAATTGTTGACTTTAATTATTTATTATTTATTAAATGATAAATAATAATCGGAATTAAATGAAATATTAGATTAAAGATTTGATAAAAGATTTCAATCTTTAATTAAAAGAAGATAATTTTTTATTGTGATAAATTAATACAATTTATCAAATAAAAAAATTTAAAGGATGAGAATGAAAAACTGAGGCGAAGAATAAATATACATTTCAATAAATATTGTATGAATCAAGTCCTCAATATTTACAATGAATACTTTGATTTTGATAGTTACGGCAATTTTTCTGTCTTTTTTTTTTTAAAAAAAATAATAATATTATTCATGGTACATCATTGAATAAACGTTAAAATAACTTCTTTTACCATGTTTATAATATCATAATAATACTTATAGAATTAGAATATCTACATTTTATATGGATAATATTGCAATATAATCTTATAATATTCTATGACATTTCTAAACTTGTTTCATTGCAATATGAATAAATAAGAATCATAGTTATATCGATTATGAGCCAACTTAAATATTTAAAATTTGATAGTTATATTAAAAATATAGCGTTTTAATGAAATATAATAATTTTGTAGTATTATATATTATTTATATTCGATTTAAATCTAAATTATTACCTATAAACAAATTTAATCAGTTTATTTTCAAATAATAGTATCTTGTAAAAATATGCAAATCTGCTAATTTAGACACATTTATATTCAAAAAAAATATATTTGTAAGCTATATTATTATATAATAATGCTTAAATTTTGATTATTCTGTGTGCTTAATGATCATATATTTACTATGAAGCGCTTATAATATGCATCCTAAAAATTCAACGTTTTTTTAGTATTAAAATAGATCTTTTATAATAAAGTAACGTTTTTTAATTTTAATTGCTGTTAATTTCTTTTAATACAACCAATTATATGTTAGTTTAGTACGATAACATTTAAAGACACAATAAAACAGCGAAAGCGCATTCGATATTACGTTTTATTATCCATCTAAAAACCAATAATCCAGAAAATTTGTGTTCATTTGTTGTAGGCATATTGTGTACGTGTGGCTCTTAATCTAACAGTTTTATTTCTAAACTAACACATTATTAGACAAATTTTATTTATGTAAATTGTGCAAAAAAAAACAAAAAATAGGTAGTAATTAGTATGATTTTTGGCATTTGACATTAAGTATTTGTATTTTTTTATCTTAAGAAATGTAAATAAACATTCTTCAAGTATTTTATAGGATTTAATAAAAAAAGTTATGAATTATTATGAATCAAAAAAATTATTATAGAAGAAATTTTTATATAATTTTCATACATTTTTAGCATAAAAACGCTTGATAAACGCAATTAATCAATCATATCGTTTTTCTTGTAGCAATTAAAATATTATTTGAAGCATCGAGTTATTTAATTTGATTATACTATTAACGTGAATTTAAAAAATGGATTTAACAAAAACAGTTTGATTTAGGTATAGATTACATATAATGTTATTTTTATGTTCGTTATATATTTAATCTATATTTCCTTAGAAACAAAACACCTTAAATATACAATATAGTATATTTAAAACACTCATAAAAGTAACGAGAAGTTTGTACGAGTATAAAATTGACCTAAAAATAGTTTTTTTCATCGATTTATTATATAATTCATGGTGGAACACAATAGCGTCAGAAAAAAAATATCTTGCATATAGTTTATTTTTTATATTTAAACTTCAAATTAACAAAACATTATACTTAAAAACTTTGCAAACTAGTTTGAAAAATTAACACTACAAAATATTCGTATCAAAATATGTATGAATACGAATATTGAACATGTGATTACATTCAAATTAAGAGGAAGAAAGTTAAAACAATAAATCAATAATTCTATAAAATTTTTTCTATAAGAAAGGTTGCAAAAAACTTTTTTACACAAAAAATTATAAAAAATTAATATTAAAAAAGGAGCACAATTTTTTAGTTTCAAACCATATATTCGTTTATTATTGTTCTTTCTGGTATGTTCAATCAATATAAGACAGTAAGACAATTTTTTTGGCTATAATTTCATTATATTTTTTTTCAAATAAAAAAATTGAAATAAAATCAAAAAATATCTAAAAAAAAATTAATCAGTTTTGTTACGAAATATTATTAGCGTTAAGTGCTCATATTTTAAGAAAAATTAAGTATTGATTTATTATCATCATATTATTGTTTATTTACCGGCGACAGAAGAAATGGACATGAAATCTTTCGTAGCATCAATTCTACGGCTGAAGTGATGAAACTTCGAAGCATCTATTATGCCTACATAAAGGACCTATAATTTAAACATCATAATAAAAGAAAAAAAGTAATTTTAGGAGGAAATCAAACTGGTCATGCTATAGTTACTGTAAGTACTGAATGCGTGCATGCAGTTGACTACACCTACCTTAACAAATATTTTTATATTTTTGTGATTTTACTTTGTTTCCTTTTTTTTACGCTCTAAAAATTACGTACTCTTAACCATCAGCATATTTTCAAATGTTTACAAGTTCGTAGTATTTCATCTAACTTTTGAACATATTATTAATTTTTATTCAAAATATGTTCCTAATATTGTAATAGAGAAGCTCGAACGGAGAGTTCGACGCATCTTTTTAGTCAATGGGTGCTATGAGAATATAAATAATAAAATAATAAATTTATAAATAAAATATAAAAACATTATTTGCCTAAAAAAACCCTATATTAGTTTTGTATTTTTAACCGGTACTTCTTTGGCTATAACTACCTTTGTATTCTATATCTCCTTATTTTCAGTTTTTATTAATATCTCTCTAAATGCCCTGGCAATTTTTACACTTGAAGTGCATTGGTCAGTAATCCTATACGAATGTTATATTTATATTGAATTGTTTGTTTTTATAATTTTTCTGCAAGTTTATCAATAATTCATCCATTAAATTTTTTTTAGTCTATTACAGTGGATTTTGATTTCTAATAAATTCTTGTAAAGCAAAACCTGTTATTCTGTTTATTTTTTTATTTTTATTTTATATATTATTATATTAATAATACCTATTGTTTTCAACTGTTACAATCTTGCAATTGCTTTATTGATTGTTGTATCTTCTCGTTCTAAAATGCTGTTACTGGAATGACTATTCGTAGAAGAAAATATTTAGTAACACTTTTTACTGGTGAAGAGATCTTTTAAGTTTTTGGATAAAAAAGGACTTTTTTAATGTGATAGTAGGAGCCTAAGTGTTTTGCGCTTTTAAATTTATAATAAAAAAGAGAATTTCTAACAAAATTATTATATATATTAGCGAAAAAAAGGTTTTTTGTGTGATAATCAAAAAATATTTGTTATCTATTTTTTTAATATAAAATTCACCAATATGCGATTTTACAATATTTTTTCCAAAACAACCGTTATTTATTAGATAAAAGGTTCTTCAGATTATATTCTTAATGTTATTCCTATTTAGCTTCGGTAAAAACAAGCAATGTATTGATTCGGCCGTAATTTTTAAAATTTTGTCTTAATGAAAAAAACTTTAAATCTTAAATATGAGTTGGAGAATTATGAAAGATTTTAGAAAATATGCTTTATGGTTTTTTCTTTACATTTTCTTAGTGAGTACATCCCTTTTTGGGTATTTCGATATGTAAGTAGTAAAAAATAGTTTTTTCAAAAATTTCAATCTAGTCAATTGTGTAGTATTATAATCCTTGCCTTTTTATTCGATTTTGAACACATGTTTATGTATTCTGAGGCATAAGAATATTCATAATATATTTTGTATCAAGTTTCACAAGAGAGAATTATTTTTCTAAAAAAAGATTTATCTATCGCAGAAATCATTATTATCGAATTTTGTATTAAATGTATGCACTTGATAATTTTATAATTAATATGGCAATGAATTAATATATATATGTAGTTATAAAAAACTAATACATCAATATGAAATGTTTTTTAAGGTTTATGTTTTTAATTTTTAAAACCAAAGGTTTTTTATTTTACATAAAAAATATAGATTTTATAATATTTGGTTCTTTTTTTTAACATTTATGTCAAGTTTGTATTTTTGGTGTGAATTTATAATAAAAAGCCAAAAGTTTTCCCGTATGTATGGTAAAAATTGTCTATATTAATGTATTGAAAAACATAAAAAATGTACAAAAAATTTCTTGTGCTTAGTTCTTCTTTTCATAAAAAAATAAATCACAAAGATTGAATAATTTTAATTTTATCCTTACTTATATTTGTCCACAGATAAATTATACATCTACTATATAAGTTTTTTCATTAAAGTTATAGATAAAATTGTTATCATAATGTAGTTGGGGTTGCAATGCGTCCTTATTACAAGTAATTTTCTAGTTCAGAATGATGCGATCTTAAATCGTCTTTCATATATACCAAATAGTTTATTTTATCTCCAAAACATGTTTGACGTTTTTTTTGCCAAATTTATTTCATGTGAGAGGCATTTTTTGAAAGAAAAAGGAAATTAAAATAAATATATTTATAATTAAAACATAACTGCAATACTAAATTAAGGAATTAAATGACACCCTTTTTATCACATTTCAATAAATTCGGCTTTTCTTTTTAAGGACCTAGCAATATAAAAATGTCGGTGAGTCTATAGTATCTATTTGTATCTGGATGATTTTTACAAGTACTTCTATTTATATGAACTATCTAAGAGCAAATCACAAAAATAATATCGCTTGAGAAATAATTTACAAATGAAATAAAGGGTTGTCTTGAATAGAATTTTAACGTTTTTGTAAACAAATTGGTCATATGGTATAGTAAACGGTGTTGTATAGTTCTACTTACATAGTATATTTAGTTTTAAATTATCTTCTATTCAAATCCAGATTATAATATACCTTTACAGCATCTTTTTCATGATAAAAAATTACAGTTTTTGTCTGACAACAATCATTTTGTGTACTTCAATTGTTTTCACGTTTGCGAAATCATTTGTAATGTTTTTAATGCATGTCAAATCAATTGATTTGATATTGAAAATATTTTGTATGATTAATATGTGATAAGAATTTTAAATTAAGTAAATAATAATTTTGCGTCAAAAAAATTTTAAATTGATCGCGATAACGATTTTTCGTCTGGATCAAATAGGTTGTAGAAGATACTTTGATATTTAATTGATAAAAATTTATTGGTGAAAAATTTAATAATTATACTGGTTAAATAAATATTTGTGTTACATAAGCAAATATTAATGTTATTTTTTTACATATAATATTTGGTTTGTTTTTGATATTCTGTGCATTTAGTTTTAACATGTTTTGACATTTTTTGCAATATTTATCAATGAAACGAATAAATAATCAACTATATTAGTGTTTCAAATCAGTCATGCTTAAGATATAAAAGAATTTAAAAATTAAAAAAAAATAATTAAGCAATGAGTAATTCGTATAATTCTTATCATAAACACCTTAATAAACATTCACTTACATATAATTTGTCCAGGAAACAATATTCAAATGGTATTTCAATACTTGAAAACTATTTTGCTAACATATCTGTTTGCTTCGTACACCTAAATTCGTTTCTATTAAAAAAATTCAAAAAATATAAATATACCTTATATGAATTCAAATGAAAATATAAAAATAAAGATAGTCATCCAAACCTGTTTTTTTTATTAAGTATAAAGTGTACCGGTTGTTAAAAATTTTAAAGTGTTGGTTTTAGTACCAAGAATTAGTTTAACTTGTTATACAAATAAATTTAAATTTTTAGTTTTTTTATGAGTTTTATTAAAAAAATTATAGACAATAATATGTTTTTGTGTCATAAAGACATAATGTTGTCAATTCGATTTAGAATTGATATCTTTTATTTTTTGACTAATCTCTTATGTATTTTTTATTATTTTTTTAGATTTTTTCAAAAATAGGTAAAATAATTAAACTTTGAATTTGAATTGAAGATTTTGTTTATTCGCCATTGTTTTCCAAACTTTTTAAATATTCTTGATATTTTTTATACATTAATATATAACAAAATTATCAATTTTGAGCTGAACGATAAGGTTATTAAGTATGTTCTGATTATTATCTTGCAAAAAATTATCAAATATAATACGTTTATCAGATTTTATTGATTTAAAATCTATATGCAAAGTATGAAACATTTTATAAAGTTGTAAGACACAAAAAAAAACATTCGATTATAATTCTCATGCTTATATTTCTTAAACAAGAAAAATTGATTTTCGAAAATTTCCTTCCATTATTAAATATAGAAAAATGTAGAAAAACTAAGTGCGTGTCTTTTGATGGTTCCTTTTATGGTTTTATATTCTATGCACAATTCCATAAGCTTTATATTCAGTTTCACGTAGAAATAGCACATTTTCTAATATTTTTAGTAATTTACATGACTCCATTTTTCAAATTATGCAAAGTTTTCCTTCTGATATTTCTTTTGCTGAAATATCCACTCGATATCAGCATTAAATCTTTGTCGATGGTACCTACAATACTTTTCAGCCGTTTATTTTGTTTCCTTATGTTTTAAGTAGTTTTTAATTTTGTGTTTACTTGGTATTCTTTTCATTTTTTACTATTCCAAAACTTTTACGTAAGATATATGCACCCTTATATTAATTTTTATATAATCAAGCTATCTAAGAATTTTAATTCCCATTTAATATTGATTTCGTAATATAAAACTATTTACTATGGCGTTTATCTAATTTTATTGACTTTTGAACGTGTATTGAATTTATCATCTTGATTTTTAATAGCACAGATGAAATATTCAATCTGTAAAAAAATCACCTTATTTAATGCATCTTTGCTTTTCAATGTAAAAAAATTTAGGACAGAACATTTAAAAATTTTTTAAAGCAATTCTTGAAATATTTTTCGATAATTTTTCATTATGAATCAATTTTACTAATGCTTATCTACTTTTTTTACTTTCATTGTTGTTTATTTACCCTAATATATATGTTTTTGTAATCTGTCTGAATATTCACCTTATTGTAAATACCTATATTCTTCAACAACGATTTCAATTGTCTTTCTTTAACAAAATCTTAAATTAAAGGATGGAAAATTTATCATTTATCATTTTCCGTAAAATTTTTATTATATTTTTGGTTTTCTTGTTTATTAAAACTGTAAGTATTTGTTTCTTACTAAAGCTTTCGATATCAAATAGCCGTACTCACTCGATTGCAAATACGTATGGTGGAAGAAAACGTGATATATATTGAACTACAAGATATCATATTTGTTATCTTTGGAAAAGACATGTACCCAATTAATACCTGCGGCCTTAGTATAAGACAGATTTGGGGGCACTGTCTTTCCTTCTGTTATATCTTTCGTGTGGGCATATTAAGGAAAACTTTTAAAGAAAAGAAGTATATATATTTAGCAAGGAACCTTGCTGATTATGGTATATATAACGAAAAATACATATTCCAGTATTGTGATTAACAGCGTTTATAAGTGGAAAGTTTTTAAAATGTTAGTTATATCCCTTTTCTAAGATTTTTTCTTTTTGGCTTTTAAATATATGACTTTTTGAAGACAAATTAAGAATATTCCATTATTAGTCAATATATGAAATTTAATTGTTTTGAAATAAGATTTTTTTGCACCTTTTATTTGTATTTTGAATCAATAATATTAGAAGGCAGAATAAAATATAATTTATAGCTTTAATTTATTTTTTTTGGCAAAATCACATCATCAAAAATTTCAAAGCTCTTATCCAAAGTTATTATCCAAAAGAAAAAAATGTTTTCAAGTACACTTTGTTTTCGCATTGAAATGTAGTTATTATTTAGAAAATTTTTCGAAAAAAATACAACATTATGGTGATTTATTTCTTATATTGAATTTAAATTTTTAAAAAAAAGTTGAGCCTCTATATTTAACCTATAAAACTTGTAAATTAATTTTATAATGTTGGAAGAGTGCTTTATGTAAAGTTTACCTTATCTCAATTTTACTTTATAAAAATATACCCTAACTTATAATTTTTTGGTGTTTAGCTAAATTTTTAACAGTATTAAAATAAACAGAGTACTCAAAATATTGGATAAAATCATAAAATAATCTTAAAATTATAATATATGAATTTACCGTTGCAAAAAGGATTATTGAAAATGTTTATTTTTATAAGTCTTCGAAACTGCACAGAAACTTAAAAACAATCAAAATATGCAGAATAATTTCAAATAAAAAATCATTTGTAGTTTTATTTATGTAAAAGGTTATAATTATAAGTGAAATAGGAAGTTCAAATAATTTTAATTTTTCATAATAGTCGATAATATTAAATAAAATCTTTAGAAAAACACTTTTTTTATGGCTGATTAGTAGTAAAAGACTTGTTATTAGGGTTCGAAAAAATATTCTTTGTTACTATTATTCTTTTAGCAATTTTAAATTGGTCTGCAAGTGATAGGAAGCATTTTAGTATAATATCTAGCTTCAAAATCAAATCATCAAAGTTTTGTAAGATTTAGAAGCATTGAAATTAATTATGTATTGAGTTCGTTTAATTCGCAAACCATTATTACTAGTTATCGTATATAACACTTTGAAGCTGAATACTAGAGACTGTTTGCAATCATATGTTTCATCATCTTTGGAAAACATTTTTCTTAAGAAAATATTAGCATAAATATTCTTCAATGAATTAACCCTTAGTCAGGAAAAAAAATGAGAAACAATACGACTTAGAGAAAAGCTTTAAACAACAAGTCACATTTGCACGAGTTCAAACAGGTTATAGTTAATATAAACATATATTTAATTATCTCTAGTACGTTGGTGGAAAGTACAACCACATTAGTATTCGGCGGGTTTTTCAATGAATTTAGTTTGTTAAACAGATTATAATTTCTCCGATATAATGTTTTTTTATGTAATTCCTTGGGTCACAGGCAATGAATGAAGCCTTTTACATTTGTAATTAAATCCATAATTAATTTTATATTTTTGAATAGTAGATTTTAAAGATTAATAATTTAAACAAATTGAATCATTATATTTTAAATGAAAATAAACATAAAATATCAAAACATTTATTATAACATAAAAATTTAATCTGGATGAAATGTTTTTGATTTCAACAGATTATTTACTGTATTAAATTAAAATATATAAAGAATGTGAATTTAATGATTATGAAGAGTTATACAAACACTTTTTATAGATCTCTAAATCAATATGGATGTTGTGAAACACCAAATATATTCATATTCAGAGTATTAATAATGGCGACAGCAATGAAAAAGAATCTTGCGAACGTAGCTTAACAGATCTGATTGAAGAATTATCTCTATCGGGAAATACAATTAAAAATTTCTCTATAAAGAATGTGATTCAGAACGATGGATTTACTTATTATCAGTATAAGAAAAAGGATCGGTCTGATAAAAAATTGATGGCATTTTCTAAAAGTAAAATGGTTAAAGATGCTAAAATTTGGTATGAAGCAATGGTGGAAGACGAATTAAACACATTTTAGGAATCTAAAAAAGAGTTTATTCTGTAATATTGCGCGAATAAAAGAATTGATGAAGATTTTGAATTTTATAGATTAAACTTGAAGGACCAAGAAAAAAATTATATGAATTATATTTATTTAACAAAATGTAGAAATAAAAAACTTAAATTTAAATATTGGGGAAATCATAGAATATGTAAAAAATACTATCCAAAGTATTTTTATGAAAGATTAGAAACTGTTAATTCATGGAAAGAATTGATATTGATAACAGAAGAAAACCTACAATACATAAATAGGAATTTCGATAGAAAAAGATACAACAACGATATTCGTAGAAACGATAAACATTAAAATAAAAAATATAATGACAGACATGAAATTATGTCGAATGGCAAAATAAACGATAAGTTTTACTCAAAAGAAAAAAAAACTACATTGTAGATACCAATAAATCAGTAGATGATAAAAAAAAGACATTCGTTGTCAAATGTGCATATTCAAAACCTATAGATAAAAGACCAAGGATAAAACTAAGATCCACAAATAGTTATTTTTCAGCACTTTTAGACACGGGCACTAATATAACAGCTGTAAACAAAAAGTTTTGTGAATACAATAATTTGAAATTCATTAACTGAGAAAAAACGTTTGAACAAGCGAATAGAACCGCTGAATCTAATGGTTTTGTTGAATTTAATGTTAGAACGAAAAAACAACCGAACTGAAAAAACTAATATTAAAGCGATCGTTTTAGATAACACAAAAGAATATGTCATTATTGGGATTAATGATATTTCAAATTTAGGATTATTTGATCGTTTAAAGACATCAAAAGATCAACAATCAAAAGCTTTGGAATCAGATTTAATTTTTTCTCTGAATTTACCAGTAGAAGAAGAATCTCTTATTAATAAAAATGTTGATGAAATAATACCAGTTAAAATAGATGGCGAGCATACAAATAATAAACAAATTGAATCAGTAAGAAATTTAATTTACATTTATGAAAATGTGTTTTTTGTTAACGATGTGAATTAAATATTGACATAGATCATTCGAAAAAATTAAATGATGAAAATACCAATATAAAGGCATCAAACTATCGAAGAAGACCTGAAGATCATATCACAATTAAGGAAGAAATTGATAAACCTTTTAAAAAAGGATTTATAAAAAAATGTTATAGCAATATTACAAGTCCAATAGTATTGTGTCCCAAAAAAGATGAAACAATGAGATTTGTTATGATTATCGAAAATTGGACAAATATACTATCAAAAAGGATTGCCAATACCAAGAATTGACAAATCAACAGAATCGTTACAGGGTGCAAATATTTTTTCAACGATGGATCTCGAGTCTGGTTTTCATCAGATAAGAATAAAAGAGTCTGATCAATTTAAAACTGCTTTTACAACGAGAAATGATGTTTTTAAATTGACAAGAATGGTTTTCTGGCTAATTAACGCTCCATTCACATTTCAAAAGATAATGAACATTTTATTCACTGATCTTCTATACGATTTTGTTGTCATTTACCTTGATGATATTTCAGTATTTTCAAAGACATACGAGGAACATTTGATTCATTTAGAAAAAATTTTTATGATTCTACATGACGCTAGATTAAAAGCAAAAATATCAAAATGCAATTTTTTACAACAAACTGTTGATTTTCTAGGATTTATAGTCTCAAACAATAAAATTTCTATTCCATTAAAACATTAAATAAAGCGATAGAATTAAAAATTCCCAGTAAAAACAATGAACTGAGAAGCTTTATAGGATATTGTACGTTTTTCAAAAGATTTATTCCGGAATTTACAAACTTAGCACAACCATTGTATAATAAATTATCAAAAACCAATAAATCAAAAAATAATGATATTATTTTAATTGATATTGAAAAAGAAGCTATTAGTAATTTAAAAGTAGCATTGATTAATATATTGATTTAACTTTACCAAATTTTTCAAAACAAATCATAATATACACAGACGCGTCAAATGATACACATGGCGGCGTTCTAATGAAAAAAATAATGAAGAAGGTAATGATATCATATTTTATATAGTAGAAAACTGAATAGCGCAGGGATGAATTATACTGTGACCGAAAAGGAGTGTTTAGCAATAATATGGTCAATAAAAATGTTCCATCCATACTTATCAAAAAAATTCGTAATATTTTCGGATCATGAAGCTCTTAAAAGAATTTTAAAAACTAAAGAAACAAGAGGAAAAATAATGAGGTGGTTTTTATTTTTACAAAGCTATTATTTTGGAATACATCACATAAAAGGCTCTAAGAAGTCACTAGCTGATGCAATATCAAGATATTTTATAAACGAAAAATTGACTAAGGAAAATTTAAAGGTTTTGTCAATAAATACGAGTTTTACATATAAAAAGAATGGCGATTTCGAAAATAACAAAAATACATGAAGAGTTTGGACATTCTGGATTACTAGCAACACTTATCTTAATTCGGAATCGTTATAGAAAAATTAAAAATTTAAGCAAGAAAATAGCATTAGTTATAAGAGAATGTAATACATGTCTAAAATATAATGACAATCCAATTTAATTACCAAATGTAAAAATCGAAATCCGAGAACCATTTCATACGGGGGCGATTGATTGTATCGGACCACAGCCGAAAACAATACGAGGAAACATATTTATTATTTTGGCTACAGATCATCTTACAAAATGGCCAGAAGCATCAGCAACTATATCAAAAAGCTCTAAATGTATTGCAGATTTTATAATCCACAAAATTTTATGCCAACATGGTACTCCACAAGTGATATTAACAGATCAAGGAAAAGAATTAAACAATAAATTAGTTTTTAGAATTTGTAAAGTGCTAGATACGATCAAAACATTTCTAGCGCATATCAACCAGAAGGAAATTCTATTGTCGAAGTACTAATAAGACATTAATGAAAAAATTACGAAAAATATGCAAAATGATACGGAAAATTGGGATTTCTATCTGGATTTTGCACTTTTTGCTTATATAATATCTCCGATCTACAATATTGGTAAATCGCTGTTCGAATTAGTGTTTGGAAGAAATCGTAAACTACTATCTGAATTCAATGATAATCAAACTGATATAAAATATACTGACTCCGAAATCATTGATAGTGAAATAATACAAAAAATAAATATTTATCAGACATTTTTATAGAAAAAATCAAATTCATTAATCACCAGAACAAAGATACAAAAATCTTTCATAAAAATTTAAACATAGGACAGGTTGTATATAAAAAAAATTTATTAATAGGGAAAACAAACTTGATAGTTTATGGGAAGGACCGTATATGATTGTTAAAGAAGGAAAAAAAGGAAAATATAAAATAACAGGTTGGTCCGGTGAGAGCTACTCAATAAATAGAAAGGATCTAAAACCTGCTTTTAAAGCAAATATGATGGAAGATGCTGACATGAGGGGTGTGTCACAGGCAAAAAATGATGCTTTTGACATTTGTAATATATTCCATAATTTATTTTATATTTTTGAATAGTAGATTTTAAAGATTAACAATTTAAACAAATTAAATCATTATATCTTCAAATATAAAGAACATAAAAGATTCTATAAACATTTTTATAATTAAAACATTAAATATGGATGAAATATTTTTTATTTGTGATAGATTATTTACTCTATTAAAATAAAATACATAAAGGATGTGAATTTAATGATTATGAAGAGTTTTATAAACACTTTTTATAGATCTCTAAATAAATATGAATATTATGAAGACTCCAAATCTATTTAATTTCAGAGTATTTATACCTTAAAAGCTAATTTCTAGATATAAAATATTTTTTTGCTAATATTTTGTTATATCTATATATGTTTTTTTTCAATATGGCAATAGATTTTTTTTCAAAATTGATTTTTGTTAGATCCCGAGCATATGAGGTAATATGATACATATTTTCTTTATATTTTCAAAAAATTTTATTAGTTCTAAATTCTTCTATGAATAAAAAAATTTAGGAAATCATTTTTTTTATTTCTTCAACTATATATTGATGTTTTATATCCGATTTCTCGTCTCAATGTACTGAATAAATGTTCATCAATTCATGTTTTTTTTAATATAATATTGTATTGTAATGAACTCGTCTTTGAATAGATATATCGATAAATATTTTTATCCTTTTTGTAAAATTGAAATTTTGCTTTCAGCCATTTAAACACAGATCTTTCTTTTTTATTGCAAAATAAACGAATTTACTAATTATTGAATTTTCTAACATATCTTCCAAATGTGAAAAATACTGATTTATTTCACTAAAATAAATTTTAGAAGGTGTCCTGTTTGTTCGCAACTTTAAGAAGATTGCTGGTATTCTTTTTAATCACTTACAGTTGACAAACCATCTGAAAAAATGCAATGCAATGGTTCTTCTCGAAAAATTTCAACACCTTCTTTTTTATCGCTTCTTTTGCTATTCCTTTACAATTTTTAGTTTTCCGTTTTTGATTTTATATCATCTTAAAGTCACTCACTATAGCTAGTTCTTCAATTGTAATAATATTAGATGATTTTTAGTATACAGTGTGATATTAGAAAGATCATATAAATCTTTAATATTATTTTGCTATTATATGCTTCATAATTTTCTTAATTGACTAAATCGAAATTTTGAGAAGAACCATCCTCAGATGTAAAAATGCTTATAAAATAATCACTATTTTTGGAAATTCAATTTTGAGATGTTAAGAATTAGAAATATATCTTTAACCTCTTATTTTAGACTGTTTTCCAAATTTATAATGTTTCCGAATTCGGGTTTTTCAGCTATAATAGATTTTTTTTGTTTTTAAAAACTACATAATGTTGCAAAATTATTTAATTTTTTTTTGGATTTTTTTGTTTTAAAATTAGTAATTTTTTGAAATATATTTTTATTATTGAAAGTTAAAAAAATTGACATACATTAAAAAATATCTTAAAAAATATTTTTTTAAAATGTGTCTTTACCAAGAAAACAAAAATCTAAAATTTTTTGATATGATAATTAAAAATAAAAAAATAAATTTTTTTTTTCAAAATAGAAGCTGTTGTTAATCAATGAAGGAAACGGCGATATTTCTATATGAATAGTCGGACTAGCTATAATCATTCTTATGATATGATGATGTTAAATTGAAAACAATGTTATAAAATAAATATTTCTGTCTGTATTAGGATTTTGTTTTTAAACTACTTTTTAAATGTTGCACTTTTTTATACCTTTCTTTCGATATATTTTGCCACCCATATTTTATTTTGCGTTTTATATAATGAATGTTCCCGCACAGATAATACATTTGTTTCTTTTGGCACTGTGATCACCTACAGCTGTAATCGAAGAAATGAATGTCAAAGTTATAATTAAGCATTATGTATGTCATAATATCTATTAAAATGAATCTAGTAATTGAGATATCATGATATTTTTTTAATTTAAAACAAACATTTTTCGGGTTTTTCAATATCATTTATGTCGTAAAATAATAAATATTTATAGTTCAACATGTGAATTTTTGATCGGTGAATCATTCTGTAATTCTATTTTACAAAAGAAATTAAAGTAGTTTGAGAGGATATTCAAAAAAAAATAATCATTTTCTTCGTTAAAGTTAGATACTTGATTTTAGGTGTTTTGTAGTCTCACAGGGATGCTATTATGAGTTACCCATATAGAAAGAATAAGAGAAAAACAGAGGATTGCTTATTATCAAAGCCACATTCAGCAATACCAGATTTGAATCAGCGAATATGTTGCATGTTGTGATTATTGCTCGCTGAATCCTGTCAAAATTGGACATATCATCTTTTAAGTTATATTTCAATATACTATAAGTTTTTTATTTGTTTTATCCTAGTTTGTCGTAAACGCCAATATTACTGCTACAGTTAACATTCTTATCGCTGTTATAGATATTATTTTTACTGAAAACATTCATAATACTGCTTCTATTAATATTGTCTTACATTCTTTCCTCTTTTTTCTCTATTTTGCATTTATTAAAATAATTTTAGTAATTTTTTCTTCTCTAAAAAATCACAAATTTTTATAACGGTTATATTGTCATATTAGAATTTTTCATATTTTATATATCTTCATTGTAAAAATTTAATATTTTTTAAATTGTATATAAAATTATCAATATTTTCATTTGGTATCAAAACTACTAAAAAAGAACATTAGTTTGATAAAAAAAATAGTGTGGTATTTTATACCACAATTATAACACATAATATTATTTTAAACGAATATTTAATAGATAATTAACAATATTTAGTTCAAACCAAATTAATTTAAATTTTTATTTTAACTAAAATTTCAGTTTTTTTTATTGTTGTTTTTATAAATATTGAGGTACAAAATCTTTTATAGAAGAATAAAAAGTTAAATTGAATCTAAATATATGGATTGTTTTTAAGAAAATTAATTTTTAATGATAAATTTATTAAAACATACTATTCTGCTTGTTTTGTTTAATCAGAAAAGCCCTTTTATATATTGATCTTTCAGTAATGGCTTAATGTGAAAACTTTATGTTTTTCTTCTTTTTAAAATGCTAGTTAAAGTATACACAAAAATCAAACTATAAAGTCACGAAATAATAATATACAGATCTTAAAAAAATTCTAGAAATAAAAGTATAATATTCGGTTTTAAGACTACAAGAATCGATTTTCATAAATTACCTAGGAATTCAAAATTGATAAAAGTTGCAACAAATATATAACGCTAATTACTCGAATTCGCAGCTACTAGATGAATCAAATTGATGAGATATAGGCATAGTTCTTATTTTCCTTTGGTTGTTGAAGTCATTATTATACGACCAATTTGATCGAAATATAGCTAAATCGTATTTATTAGTCGCAATTCTAACTTTATCTTCGTAACTTAACATTTTCTTATCCAGAAATATGATTGCTTTTAGGGATACTAAAAATGTCATAGCTAAATATCGCATTATATAGTTTATTTGTTATTTTAATTTTTTTGTAAGATATTCTATTTAAATTTATTTGTAAGTTTTTTTTTGTATATGTCTTGAAAGTTATTTTACAGTTTTATTTGAATCTTGACACAACGACAACCTATTATTTTTTGATTTTTTGGCTATCAAATTCTGATTGATTCCTTTGTGTTTATCTAATTAATGCATAAATTAATGACTGGTTTGTTATTCAAGAATTTTTAAAAATTCCCTATTAAGAAATATTTTTTATGAAATACTTATTTGAAACCTATTTTATCGCAATTAGGATGCTAAAATTGATAAAAAAACAGCTTTTTGAAATTTAGATCAAACAAAAAATCTTTGTTATAGAAGAATTTTCTGGTGAAATTTGAAAAAAAAACAAAATTTTATTGTAACTATAATAAAATGCTTAATTATCATATTACAACAAATTTTATTTCCCAAGAAATAAAAACTTGATAACTTGCATTTTTAAATACATGATAATTGACCCAGACAATATCAATAAGTTAAACAATATATATCCCATCTAGGTAAAGAATCATTATGTAAATATTACTAATTTTTTTTATTTTATAATAAATTATAATCATCAACTTGATTTACACATTTTTTCTTGTTCATGCTGGTTTATAGAGACTTTTATTTCGTAGGCATGCAAGATTAAAGATAAGGAATCTATTTTTCTACTATTATTAAGAACCCTAAATAGATATCTTGACATTTAAATATAATATTTGTAGTTTAAATATAAAGGTTGAGAAACCTGAGTAAATGTTGTTTTATTTCGATGTGTTATAAGATATAACTAATAATAAATAAAAAAAATGTGAAACGTAAAAAAATAATTTTAATGTTTTAAAGTATTTTTTTATAAAAAATTTTCTTTATAATTGCTAAACTTATTTTATTTGTGTAAAAAAAGCAACTACTATTTTTTATGAAATTTATTTTTTGCGTTTATGTTTTTTTTAAAAAAGATAATTCTAAATATTTTTACCTTGCATCTATTTATATTAACAAAAAAATATAAATAAATTTAATGTTAACAATTTATAAAAAGATCCAGAAATATTTAAATATAGTCATGAATTGATTTAAAAATATTTTTATTATAAAAATGCGACTTTTATTTTTTTGACCAAAAAATTGTAAAAAGAAAATTTATTATATTTTTCCAATTTTAAATTTATAAATATACAAAAAGGAAATTAAACCACCGCTAATACTTATATATAAAAAATCAAGATTTCAAATTATAAAAATCTGAATTTCAATCTATGTGTGAAATTTTATTGTATGTCTGTTTTGAGATAAAGTAAGTTTTTATACATAAAAATTATTCATTATGCAATATATGCTTAAAATCAAACTTTTTTATAAAGGAAAATATATCCATGCTGTTTATAGTCATTTATATTACAATTTCTTGTTATAATTTCATCGTTACATAGAACCCATTGATTTTTATTTCGTACGATTGTATTTACATGTAAAATTTTTCCTAGATCATGAAATAAAACAGACCCAAGTAATTGATAACTAACATCATTTAAGGTCAATTTTTCAGAAATTTCCATTGCTTCATTTCTTTTATATATTTTTGAATGCTTGATCTCTAAACGATTAGTTTGAATAAACAGTCTGTCAGGCCAAGTATATGTTAAATCTTTATCTTCTTGTTTTCCAAAATATTTACAGTTTCGGCATTCATGATCTGCATCTAAAAATTCATTTAATTTCATATTAAGAGTTTTATCTACACTAAACTGAATTGTTGAATCTATTTTCGTTTCAAGTATTGTGTAATTTTCTACCTGATTGTTGTGTTTTCCACAAATACTACAATTAAAACTGCATGATTCTTGTATAAAACTTTCATTCGTTATGTTAAAGTTTTTTTTAGTTTGTTTTGGTTTCTTATATAAAATATTCAAAATTTCCTCAAAGAATTCTGATTTTTTATGTTCATAGTGCAATTCATAAAAACATAAATCCAATAAAGTTTTTACACATCCACCACCTGCAGTTTTTGCAAATTTTGTCATTTGTGGTATTGCATGTATATTTTCTATTTGTGTAATTAGTGAAGTTATATTCAACGTTAAGCACTTATAAAAAATTGTTTGAAGTGTAAGCGACATAATTTGATTTTCCTTAAAATCATTCATTATGAAGTAGAGAACAAAATCTTTGTCTGCCATTAAAAGTCGAATAGATGCATTGAAATAACATATTCCTGTTAAATTCATCAAGCTACATATATGGTCTAAGGTATGCGATTCATTATTGTTTTGTGCCAATTCTTCTCTTATTTTATTTCTCAACTCCGATAATTCTATTTTTGGTGCTGTGTTAGATTTTAAATCATTGCTATAAAGTTTCAAAAAAATGAATAATGAAATTGTTGCTATGATTACACATATAATTATTGAAGTTCTTTTTGTGTTATTCATCTTCGAACAAATATTTTATTTTGTTTTTATAAAAAAAATTTTGCAATTTTGTCTCATTTACATCAATTTTTGCTAAATTAAATATTTGAACATCTTGATTAATTAAATATTTTTTTTGCTTACTCGCATCTTAAAACAATTAAATATACATTTCAAAAGAATAGCAATTTTCTCAAGTTTATTTCATATGTAAAATAAAATTTGTAATTCTTAATATAAATCAATGATATATAAATATTTTTTCAATAATTTTTTTATATTTTAAAACAATTCATTAGGTGTTTCAAAAATAGGCTTTAGATAGAAGTCCTACACAATATTGTTATTTTTACACTGATAATCATCACACAAATTTATAATTTTTTTATTAATAATATAAATTACAGCAATTCTTACTTTTTCATAATTTTTCATAATCAAAAAAAGGTTTTTTCCAATTGATATTTAGTTGAAATTATTTCGAGTCAAATGCTCAATTTAAAGAAATAATCATAAATCATCTTTTTAAAAAAGAGGGTGTTGTTTGCAGAAAAACATTCTGTGGTGATCTTCGATTATAATTTTGTAATATACTTATTTATAGATAAATAATTTATATTTATTTTTCTACCAATAAAATTTTTCTTCGGAATAAATAATTATTGGTCGCAACAAATGCACAAATAAAATAAATAAAATTTTAAAGTAAGAGTAGAAGTGTTAAAATTATAATTTATAAAATGTTCGCAGCGTTTTTTTATTTTTTTACTTCAAATTTGGCTTTCAATCTTGCTAAAATTGGATATTTTGCATTGCAAATATATCGAAATTGCTTCGATGTTTCTGAGATTATAATATTCATTCGGCGATAACTTTTTTAATATAAAAATGGAATTTAAGTTAAAACACTTATTTATGGAACATTTATATTTTTTCATTCATCGAAAATACAAATTATGATTAAAATCTATATTTAATGAATTGATTAGAATTGCAAAAAATAAAGAATATTATCACAGAAAACGAAATTTTGAATAATAAAGGCATATATATTATAAAATTATGATCAGTCTTTATACATTTCTGAGCTTAATAAACTAAGATATATTATTAACTTTTAATTTTTTAAGCATTTAAAACCACTGTTTCTTGTTTGAATTCTATATTGCAACATTCGTGGTCAAAATTTAATTATGAAAATTTTCTGATTCGCATTTGGATAACTTTTTTTCGGAATTATATTTTGGTATACTGTAAAAAACACTTACCTAATAATTTCTGCTGTTAAAAATTTCATCTAAAAGCAAAAATATAATTAATAACATTAAAACAAGCTTTTTTTTTCATAATAATACAAAATATTGAAAATCAATTATTATATAATGCTATAAAAATAGATTTAGTAAAAATTTAAGTTAATAAAATAGAAGTATAAAGTTTTTTTCTTAATAAAGTTTTTCAAATATGATTTTACTCAACACAAGTATATCAAAGAGCATTCTTATAATAAATTGCACAAATGAATTATAGCAAAATTTCTCAATTTTATTCTTCTATAAATAGTAATTAAAATTAATAGATTCCTTAAAAATGATTCTTTATAAAATTTACTTTTGTAACTGCAGATCCTTCTAAATCTATTTATAACTTTTTCATATTTTTTTTACACCAATAGAAATAAAACCTTTACGAATTTTATTTTTATCTAGTAAAAAGTATTAAGCATATCTTTTAGCCAACATAAATATTTATTCTGTTAATTTTAAAACTGAATTCTTTATTGTAAATAATTAAGTAATTATAAGAAAAAAAATAACTTATTTAAAAAAATTTAGCTGTTTTTACTTGATAGACTGCTATTAGCTCTATTAGAAATAATCAAAAAATAATTTAAATTATATTTTTTTGATTTGAGGTTTAAAATTTTTTTTCGGAATTTGATTTTTACGGCAGCAGTTGTCTAATAAGCACATTATAATTATATAAAAAAACATATTTTATCTATGTTTTATGTGTTATAGTCAATTCAAAAAAATTTAGGCTTATTTGTTTATTTAACATATATATATATGATGCTGAAAAGAATTTAAACTATGTTTTTGTCTGTTTGAATAAATAGGTTCTCATCTTAAATTTAAATATTTTATAATATTATCGTAAAAAACATATAAACTAATTTTAAAATACCTATAGTTGTAATATTTGCTCTTGGTATCAAAATTTTAACACTTAAATTGCTTTAAATATTAGTTTTTTCTTTATCCCTTAAAAATTTAAGAATGAGAACAAAAACAGCAATAAACTATCACCACAAAGAGATGAACAATAACTATACTTTATATAAAGATTCCAATGCTAAGCAAGAAGTATTTATTTAATATTTTCGTTTAATCTGTTGTCGACTGTTACCATTAATACGATGAACCAATATTTCTTTGCTACAAAACTGAACTTTAAATAAGTATTTGGAATTTTCAAATAATTACAAGCCTAAAAGATTCAAATACAATCGTTGTGATTTTTAGATTTATGGTAGAATTTTCAATGAAATATACAAAAAATGTGTTAATCAAAAATAAACATAAGTATTAATTGTAGTTAAAGAACAAGACACACTTTTTTATCATTCTAAAAAATTTGAAATACGGAGAACAGCAAAACAAAACAACAGAACATATAAAAGTAAGAGGTAATATTCAGGAAGTGAATTCGCAAAAATTGAATATTATATAAATTTATGTGATTTTTGTGGCATCTGATATCCTTCGTAGATTGTTTTATAAAATTTTCATGCTTTGCATTCTCACTAATAAAAAACCTGTCTTTAATTTTAAATTAACCGATTCGCCGTAAGCTGAATTATTCCACAAAGTCTAATGAAAAAGGCTGTAAGAAAGGAATTTCTTATTATTTTAATAAATTTTAAAACAAAATGGTGCATATCATTCTTTTTAACTTTAAGCATTCTTGTATATTATATAAATGAAATATCGAGAATTATGAAGAAAACTGTATTTAAGGAAGTACCTACAATGATCGTATTTTTTTCTTGATTAAATGTTCAGAAATCAATTTAGATCGCTAATATGATTTATCGAAAAAAATTTTAAAAAGTTATAATAAATATAGATTCAAGATGGCTTTATCTCTTAATTTGTATTAAAAAAACAAAAATTCAACTTAATGTTTATTAGATTTCTGAAATTTTTATTAAAAAACATTTTCATATTTACAAAATAAATGATAATTCTTAATAATTTTAAAATGAACCGATTTATTGTAGAACGCCTACACATAAACATTGTAAAGTATAAAAAATGAATTTATTAATAAAAATTTATGCAATAAGCATTGATATTCATTATAAAATTTTCTTGAAACTGAAAATAAAATTTCTTAATCTAAAAACGTGTTCGAAATAAATTTTTTCCCTATAACAATACAAATCACTCTGAAATTTAACGTAGTAGAATTTATTTTTTCTAATTTTATTCCTAATCTTAATTTTTATTTCTTTATAAAGATTTGCGATGCATTGCTACATGTTTTGAAATCTTTATGTGGTAAAATATAAAATTTTTTCAAAATTAAATTCTTTTTTTTTCTTTCAGAAAGCATACATAGAAAACATATTATATTTAATTTGCATAATAATATCGTTTAAGATTGTATGGTCTGTTCCTTTGTGCGAAGAATAGAAAAAATGATAAAGCAACATTTATAATAAGATATTTATATTGTTTTCCGCTGTCAGTTTGAAAATGTTTTTGTATTTTTTCTTTTTATTTTTTCTTGTTTGTTTATCATGCCTCATCCTTTCCTTGTGGTACATAATTTTTTTTATAAGATTTTTAAATTATACAAATTAGTTTTATAGTTTTTATGGCTTATAAATCCAATTAACTTTGATTATCTGCTTGTTTTACAACAATTAATCTGACAAACTAATCAACATAAGAAATTTTTCTTTTGTTTGTTGTAGGTTATAAATACAGCAATTACATTAAATTTGTGTCCAAAAATTTATCAAAAAAAGTCTTATATTGCTTGTATTGTGATATATCGCATTTATTTTTTTTTAATTTATATTTTTTTCTCAAACAGCATGTTTATGAATTTTTGTCCTTAATTGTAACATCAAAAAATTGAAAAAATAGCATACAAGAATGTAAAACAACATAAATTACATTTTGATATAAAACATTATATTGATATTATGTTTATATACTTTTTTATTGCCTAAAAACAAATTTAAAAAATATAAAGTATTACTATATGGTTTGCGTTTATTGGAATAAGAACAAAAATCATTGCTATTTTTTGTTGTATTCACATAGTATTTTGTTATACATAAAATAATATTATAATATGTTTTTTTTAATAGTATTAGTATTATAATTTAAAGAAAAAGAAATATTATTTTTGTTCATCATTTTTTTTATTTTAAAATGTAAACTATTTATAACTTAAAATATTACATGTTTTTCAGCGTTTTTTTTATTCTTCTTTTTTATAGCAATCAGAAACTTTTGATAAACCAAAAGCACATTCTATTTTCGGAACAACTAAAATTGATAAACATAGTAAATGTATTCAATTAGAAATTGAAATACAAAATTCCATATTTAACCAAATTCTAATTATCCATATTTGTTCTCATAAAGAAAAATTTTTTTTAACAATTTTTCAAAATTTTATAGTACCACATTTTTATATTACAAATTGTATAAAAAATAGCATCTTTTGATTCATATTATTTCAAAGAATTTTTTTCGGAACATACATATATTATAAACAAAGTCGTATTGTTTTAAATCTTTATGTGTGAATTCTCACACATAAACTTACATTATAAAATAAAAATTATTCTTAAAATATTTGAATTGCTTTTGTTCAACATTTTTAAAATTTTACTATAATGCTCTGCAGCTCATAAACCAACTAATAGTGCGACATTTTTGGCAACTGATCATTATACAGTGTTTTTGAACACACAAAGTCACTGTTCAAAAAATACCACATTTTCGGTAGAAAAGATTTATGGCACGGAAACTAGCATACTTTGAAATAAATAATAAACAAACAAAAGATTAGAAAAACAAGAAAACCTTTTTGTTAATATGTAAGAATTATTACAAACATATATTTTTTATATCATTACAAGAATCAATAAATTATCTATTAGGTAGTCATTATAACTTCTACAGTATATATTCTTTTGTTTCTTTTGCAAAATATAGATTTTATAAAATGTTTCCAATGAATGAATCAGGACTGCGTGATTTTGAATGATAAACAGTTTATAATGTGGTGGAATGCTAGACTGGAGACTGACCAGAAAATTTTTTGAAGTAAAGAATCGTGATAATATGTAAAATCTGCTTTCGACGATTCCGGCATGCTTTTCTGTTTCAATTGTCACATTTTCTTTTACATCAATGTTTCGATTTGATAAAGACATAAAAAATTATTTGCTAGAAAGGTTTTAATTATTTAAAAGCATTTTACTATAACATTACTAAAGAAAAAAGATAACTTTAAATAAAAACTAAATTTTAAAACAATTTTGTGTCTCAAACACAGACAAAATATATGACTATATATAATTTACAAATAAAAAAAATGTTGTAAAGAAAAATAATAGCATATAAATATGAAAATCGAACTTCTTTAGATATATATTTATCGATGCAGTATATTTTATATTTCATTTGTGTGTTATAAAAACAATTTTTAAATACTGAATTCTATACTATAGTATTTGTTTTTTTATATGCAGTTATTTCTGATATATTTTTTTTTGATTTTAACATAAATATTATTCATTTTTTGTTGTAAAACGAACAGTAAATTTTTTAAAAAGTAAAAAAAGCTATCAAAAAATACAATATTGAAATTTGTAATATCTTATTCACAAAAGAAAATCAATTTTTAATTCTAAAGGTTTTTTTTAACGAAATAGAATGATTTAAACGTTTTTTTCGGCGAATGAATGTTTTGCCGATTATTTGATTTTATTTAAAAATCATATGTTTGTTTTGATCGCATAAATTATTTTCAAATAAGTTGATTGTGAAGTTTTTGTTTTTGTTTTAATTTAATCAGATTATTGAGAAATAATTGATTTTTTATTATTTATATTTGAAGGTGCAATTTATAAAGAAAATTGATAAAATTAGCAATAGTTAGTTAAGACTAAATAGAAAAAACTTTTTTATAATTTAAATTATGATTAAATCCTCGCTTTAGTAATTTATTCTCTTTCAAACTTAAACCTACGATTTGCAATAATCTTGTTTTGTAAAATCATATAAAAATTATTTTTTTGTTATGTAAATGTGAGCAGGAAAAATTAAAAAAATCTATTATAAATACACCTTTAAGGAAATAGATAAAAACCATCCGATTAAACTGCTATTTTTTTGTATATATAAATATAGACCTTCTAAGTGTAGTTAAAGATTTTGTTTGTTTCTTAGACTAAATAAAATTTTGGTTTATTTTTTTCCATCGCAGAATTAGAGTAAAATTCTCTATAATTTTGTGTTTAAAATAGTTAATTTCATAAAAAGATTTTTATAAACACGAACTTGGTTTTAATACTAAAATTTATTTTGTCATTATTTTTTACCTTTGATTCACATAATTGAAAGTAGTTAGATAAAACATTTAAAATACCTTTCAAAAGAAGCTTTAAGAATTACTTTTTAATGATTCCATTATTTATACATCTTTTAAAAAAAAACAAATATTTATATTTTAGTGAAAGAATGGCTTTTGATTAAATATTAGTCCGAAAATAGTGCTTCTAAAAAAATAAGTAGCACCCTAAATTTATGAAGTACGTGCATTTTATATAATCTCATGTTTGTTAATTTAATAATTTGAGAATTGATTAAAATTCTAATTATGGGTATAGAAAACCAAAAAGTCAAGTTTTCTTTTAGTTAATATATTCATATAGGCGAAAAAATGCATGTTATTTCATATTTTTTAGAAATCTATTAGAATGTAATAATGTAAATATTTTTTTAAATCTTTTATACAAAGAATTGATATGGAATGAAATAACTATTTTTAAAAATTATAGCCAACATAAATT
Organism: Edhazardia aedis USNM 41457; assembly: GCA_000230595.3. Taxonomy (NCBI): domain Eukaryota; kingdom Fungi; phylum Microsporidia; family Culicosporidae; genus Edhazardia; species Edhazardia aedis. The sequence continues at coordinate 52,766 of AFBI03000043.1, forward strand.
GAAAAGAGCTCGTTATCTTATTAATTGGTTATTTTTGTACGAAACTTTTTTTAAGTAAAAAATAATACTTAAAATTGAGTAATTGAACGCATAGGAATGTATAATTTTGTGAAATTATAAAAAAATCTTATTTTATAAAAAAATACTATTGGTACATTTTTAAATTTTTAAATTTGGTATATAAAATAATTGAGAGTTAATATTTTTCATTTTATATTTTGGATCTTTTTAATGATTCCAATTTTGCAAAATCTTTTATTTCGAAAAATATGATTGCGAGGAATTAAAAAAAGCTTATAATTTAAATAAAACATCGATTTTTTTTAAAATAGAAATATATAATAAACCACCTTTTTCTTATAAAATTTCCCAAAATTAATTCTTGTCATTTTTAATTGTTTGACTATTTCAATTGGAAGAATTAAATACAAATTTAAGGGTACATAAAAATGAGCCTCGGTGAAGCAGGAAAGAAACTGCTGAATGATCTCAAATCATCAGATATATTGCCTTATAATTTTAATACAGTAAACGCACTTCAAATTGAAAACGAACTACTTAGAAGAGAGATGGAGGATTTAAAATTACATGCTGAAGGAAATGAAATAACAACCGAACTTTCAATAAATTATATTGTTCTTCGAAACTTGATTCTACGAAACGAAAGAATTTTTCATGGCTATTTGTTTCATAGATACGTGAATATCGGAAATTCGATTTTAAATAATGAATGCAAGTATTTGAATTCACATCAATCTAATCACAAAAAGGAAGCAAAGAATAATTTTCTAAGAAATCTATGCGATGATGAAAAGACGTATTTGAATATTTATCAGAATGCGTATAAAAAATATAAAAGTGAATTTTGGTTTATTGATTTTGATACAACGGAACCACCACTTGAACTATTTATATGTATTTTTACCAATGAAGATTGTGGTGTTATCATGTGTGGAAATGATATGGTAGAACTCAAGAAACATAAACTTTATCATTTGCGCAAAAAATATATTCAGCATCTAATAGAAAGTAGAAAAATCAAAATAATTAAATAATACAATAAAAAGAGCTTAAAATATGATGAAATCATCATAAATATTTATATTTACTTCAAATTAGATAAAGTTTTTGAAAAAACAAATTTATTTTATACTGCTGGATTAACAACAAATATAATTAATTTATGCAAAAAAAAAATGATTTGATATTTTATAACAGTAAAAACATAAAATCAAGTACTTTATCATACCAAGGTTATTTCTTATGTATTTTTTTGTGAAAAATTGATTTTTAATAACTTTATAGCTTATTTATATATTTTTTAATTATAACTCGCATAGTAAAAATTCAAACACATGATACAATTTTAACAAAATGACTATAAAACACAAACTATATTTGTAAATATACAAAAAACCAATTAATTTTTAGCTGAATAATTTTAATTTTTTAATGTTTCTATGGTTAACAAACGAAGCACTTTGAATTTAAGTAAATTTATATATAGATTTTTTTTAATTCTTTTCAATATAGAAATAATTTTAAAAAAACAACAGTTTTACATAAGATATTTATCGGTTTTGTGAAATACTCATCACATACAGTTATAATATTTTAATCTTTCTTATAGACCTAGGACACATGTTTATAATTTCTAAGTTATAGGTAAAAAAACATTCAATTAAATTTGTCTATCCGCTTAAATTGTCCGAAATTAGGAAGAAATTATTATCTGCATGCGAACTTTCTGATGAATGATCAAATCATTTGATGTGCTTAAACCTAGTTTTAACTTTAGCTAATAAAATATTACCATAATACCCTAGAAAAAAAATTAAAAATCTATAAATGAAAAGAAAGAAAACAAAGATGATAATTCTAAAACAAGAAGTGACAAAACACCATATTCGAGGGAAGAAATTTTAAATTTATATCAAGCCGTAAATTATTTCTTCTTATACTTATTTTCCTACGTATCAATTGTCTAAGGTTCTATATATATATGTAATTTATATTTAATATTATATTTCGCTTAATATATATCATAAAAAAAACATGTTTATATTATTTAGATGAAATATAATATACTTTATTTTATGTAAATTTGAAGATCATTAGACGTTAAATTTTAATAAATATCTGAACTTTGTAATATTTTGCCCGGTGTAAATTCGAAAGAATAGAGTTATAATTTTTCAGCGAGATCGACATGTTTTTTGTTGAAACGGGATATTTTTTTTATTGAAATTGCATGAAATTAGTAGAGATATGGTAAAACAAAAAGGTTTAATGCATTAAATGCCTGTATCTATTAAAAAACCAATCCAATCATGATGGAGTATATTTTTTTTTCAACGTTAAAATCGTTTTTGTATATAGTTCATGTTGTTTTTTCAATTTTTCACGCATAGGTTTATTTTTTCAGAAATTTATAAACATAAAATGGCATCAATATAAATTGATTTATTTTGGTTTATAACAATATACAACTTTAATTATCAGTTAATTCTGCCAAGAATCATTTTTTAACGACAATTATAAATCCACGGGAAAGAAATAAACAGCAAAGAGTGAAAAAATCTCAATAAAATAAACAAAAATTACACAAGACCATTGAAAATTGTGGGAGAAAACATGGATCATCAGCCTAAACGTTATAAGTGCACCTTTTTTGAGGCTAAGATATTTTATTACGAAAACAGGGAATTATTGATAGGTCATTCAGATGAACACATGGAATAACTCATACATTATTCAATAACATTAAAAAACGGTGAAGCAAAAATTAGCAATAAAAAATAAAAGGAGGTCTGAATAGTAACATAAACAGATATAAAAAAGCAATAATTACAAAATATTATCCTTTTTAAACATATTTAGACACATTTGTTGCTATTATTTTATATTATATGCATAAACAAACATCCATCACTTTAGACAACCAAGATATTCTTGAAAACTCGCCGTCTGAGGAATATCATCACAAAAATATCAACATTTATGATAAAACGTAAGTGATTCACACTATTATATATTATTAGATTTTCGATCAAATTGTACAATCTTTCATTAAAAATTGTATTAAAATAAGATATATAGTTAAAGAGATCAAGAATTATAACCTAATCTGAGTGAAAGCCTTATCTGTTAGTAATTTCGGGTCGAGTATGTTTTATAACTATATTAGTTACTAAAGAAAAATATAATTGGTAATCAATCCTGTTTCATGAGTAGAAAAAATATTTTTTTTAATAATAAAAATGTTTAATTTGAGAGAACCCATTCGTTTGGGCTTTTATGAGGCATTTAATATTACCGTGTACGCAAAAAAATGTTTCAAAAAATTTTGTTTAAACTACAGACCACAATCTTTAAAATTAACTAAAATTTTATTTTCGTTTATATAAAAAATGGTTTTTAGTAAATTACATTTTATACTAGTTATAAGCTATGAATTATGTTTTTTTTTCTGTGAACTTTAAAACTAATTATAGATTAAACATACACATTTCGACATATTTGGCAAGATAAAAATCTCTAAAATCAAAAATAAAATTAAAAATATCATTCTAATATTTAAATTATGTTTTTTCGTATATTCAAAGAAAAAAACTTTAGTATAATCAGTGTATTATGCATTTTGTTGAGTATACAGTTGGAGTTCTTTTAAAAAAAAAGTTTTCAAGCATGCAATAAGAATTGCACACACTACGATAAAAGAATGTTAAAAGTTTTAAAAAAATTGAATTTTTTTGCTTTCGATAATTATATATGCTAAGCGTAAATTGTTAATTATATATTTAGCTTGCCACTCTGTTTTAACCAATAAAAATAATTGTAATACTTTAACATACATTATGTAGAATCATATTAATAATATCAGTATAAAACTAAATAAATGTTTACATAAAAACAAAAAAAGTTTTTGAATCCAAAAACCTAACAAATATCGCCTTGAAACTACTATTTCATTTGTAATTTAAAAGAATTCGAGAAATATGATTTTTTTAGCGCATTTGAATCATAAAAAACATTATTCTATAAAATACAAATTTGATTTATTGAGAATTCTATAAGTATATTATTATTGCACAATTTGTAGCATAAAAAGAAAATTTCCAATGAAATTCAATTATAATTTTAAGTGAGTATTTATTATGGCATAATGATATTACAATGCAAATACTTGTTTAAAAAAAGGCATTATTTTGATAATGACCTTTTTTACAATATAACACTTGTAAAAAAAAATTTCTGTATATAAAACATGTCAATATGTCAATAAAAGTATATTTTATATTTAAATTTTATTTATTCAAATTTTAAAGTAAATGATAAATCTTTTTTTTATCGATGATTTAGAGCAATAAGTATGAAAATTTACATACTGATTGTTGATATATAAAAAAGTTTAACACATAACAGATTTAAAATTATACATATTTGAATCAGGTATCATTGTAACGATTAAATTGATAATAAAATAGAAAAATATTTTCTTTTTAAATTAAAAAATATCAAAAAAATTTAGTAAAAGCCATGTTGTAGAAAAAAATATGACTTAAATTTATTTGATTATTTAACTATTCACGATCTCATGAAGAAAAAATTAAAATTTATGATGAATGATGAGTATTCTCAGCAAAATCATAAATATAAGCCAAGTAAATACTTTTGTTCTGAGTATGAAAATTGAAAAATCTTTGGATGACATAGTATATTTATTCATAAAACGATTACTATGTCTACTATAATTACTATTAGGTTAGTTGGCTCCCTACATTTATTTCTTAAATTTTTTTTGGGCTAAATTTAAAAGAAATTATTATAAAAAGAAGTTAATTCAAGAAAAAAATATGCAAGGAAAACCTTTAAATACTACGGCTTATAGTATCGTCTTTTATGATACAATGTTTTAATTTTCAAAAAAATACAGATTTCATATCAATGAACCCTGTTATCTTTTAATTGAAAAGCATCTAGAATTACATTTCATCATAATGATATGTTTTTCATTCATTATATATTGAGCGTAATTATCGATTTAAAAAGTAAAATTTTTAATAAACTCAATATTGATAGATTTATCAATATTTGGATATGAGCAAAACCAGAACAAGTAAAAAAATAATATCCAGCGCTTTGTTCAAAGAATGTTTTTATCATGTTTTATTAATACTAAAAAGTTTTAAAGTAGATAGATGTTGAAAATTTAACCTTTATAATAACTTCACTGTGTTGTTATATATATATACCTGAAAAAATAATCATTATTGTCGGAAGCAAATTTTAAAACAAGTCAGACCTATATTTTGAAGAAGATTTTTTATTTTAACGTCGATATTATTGAGAATTTATATGTTATTTCGTTATAAGATTGGAAAGTACATTCTTTTTTTCATGTCTTTGAAAAGTAGATATGCTGTCATTTTATATCGGTAAATATGAAAAATTATAATATCTGTTGTGTCGAATCATTTTGAATATTACATAAACGCAAAATAACAATTAAAAAAATAAAATATATTATTATTAAAACGTTTATGATTCAATTTATCTTTCTGATTATATAGACCAAATTTCTGTCATTGTTGATGCCCAAAAACTTTTTAAATTTCTATTAAGTACTTCTTGAGAAGAAAATTTTTTAAGTTGGTCTTTTCTCAGTAGCTTAAATATTAGGTAAATTGAAATACAACCTTTAAATTTATACATTCCTATAATTTCAACAATATAATTGATTTTTGAATATAAAATCACAGTATCTTTTGATATACATATGTATGTAGAATGTGATTCAAAAATAATATTTGTCTTTTTATTATTACATGTGTTAGATTAAGATGGTTTTTTGATATTAAAAACCGTATCAATGAATTTTTTACGAAATCTCAAGCCTATATGTCAGAAACAATGTTTTTAACCAATTTCATCAAAAATGCACAATTTACGTAACTTTAAAATTCGGTAATTTTGACAAATAACAAACTTAACCATTAATTTTAAATTCAAACGATTTTTAATGATAATTTAAATCCCTTTCAAATAAATAAATACCTAACAAAAAATTAATTTTATATTTCTTTTTAATAATAACGAATGCTATTTGTTATCTATAAAACCTAACAAACAAAATAGTTATACGATCCTATATTTCATATATTTTTTTATGATGAAAAATATGGATAAGAATACTATTAATTTATTTCTAATATATTGACAAAATTGTAATCTCTATAAACAACAATATTCATAATTCGAATGATTTATTTATATATTTTTTTTATTTATACAAAATTTCATTAACTGTATTTTATGCGAAGCAATTCGTTGAAATTCTGTCAAATTAGATAAAACTCTAGTTAAGCTGGTACAATAATAATTTAAATCACTTCATATTTAAATACACATATAATTTTGTTTTGACCATAAAATATAGGCATCCCACATATACATTTAAATAAATAGATTTTACATCAAAATCTTTTGTTTATGCACAATTATTCATATTAATCAGTTATCATGTTGTATTTTTAAATATGTGATAATACATTATAAAAAAATTCAAATAAGAGATTATGATAGCCATAAATTTCTTTTTTTTAATTTTATTACAATTTTGTTGCATCCGATCCGATATTAAATAAAAAAATAGCAGGAAAAAACTTTATGCATATGATATGCTGAAAAAGGTGGAAAATACTTTGATCAAATGTGAAATCCTATTTTTAGTAAAAAAATAATTTTCTTTTTTTAAATGCTTGTTGAAAAAACAAAAAAAAACTCTTTCTTCTATTAAATTGGAGTACACTTAAAATACCAAAAATCACGATGATTTTTAAGGATAGTTTTTCGATTACATTCTTTTATTTTCTTGTTTTTTTTATTGATTTTTTTTATCACTTTCATATTGCTAAGAACTAACTAAAAAGAAAACAAGAATTTAAAGATTGATATTAAATTAATTATGAACCTTATTTATAGTTTTTTTAAAAAAATTTAATATAATGATAATCACGCGTCTAAGAATGTTTAAGAAAGAGCTAAATCTTTGTACGTTCTTAGGGCACATGAGTCATGTGCCCAATATTACAGAATGTGAAGATACAGTGAATCTCAAAAATTTTAAGCATTAATGTTATGTTTTGCATTCTTCGGAATATCATTTGTTATAGAAACACACTTAAAACCTTTTTAAATTGTATAACATAAATTTTCATTTATTTGTTGAATTTAAATTTTAATGTAAATTTAAATGTAAAATCTTGCTAATTTTAACTGATTTAAAATCAAAAATATGTCTATGATAGAGTAAAATTACGTACTCTGTCATGGATGAATTGGAAAAAAATAATATGATATACAAGACATTCTATTTTCTTTTACATAATATTGATCTGTATAAGTTTTTTAATTGAAAAAAAATTCATTGCTATATATTTGTATTCTTATCATTACTTATATATTTTCGCCACTAAAATACAATTTTAATAGCCTCAAAATTCACCAATTCGAAATAAAATCAAAAGATGTTTTTTTACTTACCTAAGCGTTTCGGTTGAGATGAGAAACTGAACTATCAGATACAATCATATATTCATTCATTAAGTAATTGAAAGAAGAGTTTGAAAAATTGATTTTTATAAAAAAATTCTATTTAAACTGTACCTGAAGCACTTATTATCAAAATGTGTTATCAGCAGATTTTCAATAATTTTCTTTTTCGATAGCAGGTAAAGGGTTGTATTCTATTATACTTTTTGTTATCGAATATTTGACATCCTTTTAAATAGCATTATACATAACAACATTTTCTTTTTGAAATATATTAAAATTTTCAGGATTTAAAACTAATTAATAAGGTTTTCTTGGTCAAAACAAATAAACTTCATGATTATTATAATTCCTTTTTTAACTAAGATTTTTTTTGTCATTTTTGTGTTCCTAAAACAATAAATAGTATTTTATTTTGCAAGCTGTTAATAACATGTTTTTTTGCATAAGTATGTAAAAAGAATAAAAAAGATATACAAAAACAATAAAATAGTGGCTACTTTCCATGGCGAAAAATATGATGTAACATTTATTTTATGAACCATCCTATCGTATGGAAAATAAAGTAAACCTAGAATAAATTTGGAGGATATTTATCAAATAAAAGGCTTTTTTTTCTTGGCAAGTAATCATTTCAAACTAATAATTTAGAATTGTAAATTTTTCATTAATTCATCAATCATTTATTCTGATAAAATATATATAAAAAATTACTCTGATGTCGAATTTCTTATAAAAGCAGCAACAAAGTATTTATGCAATATAAACAAATCAATCAATCTTTACTCAAAAAAAGAACAATATTGTATATGATCGACAATTTAAACAATTTTTATATTCCAATTGATCCAAATCAACACCTATCTTTAGGAAATCCAAAATACATGTATTGATATAAATATAAAATTTTAAATATAATGACTATATGCATAATATATAATTTCAAAAACCTTGTATGAAACTCGGTGTATATTCAATATATGTGTAAGAAAAATAATAAATAAATTCGCATGAATCATATAGTATATATCAGGACTAATTGGTCATTTTTGACTGCGGACATGCTTCGAGCTACTAAAAAGTAAAATTTTTTACAAGTTGACGTTCAAGTTAGTTGCTTTTTACTATAAATTTTTTTTATATATAGGATGTAAAAACAAATTCAAACAAAAATTTAATTTCGTTTATTTATCCATCAAATATATATCGTCAAAATTACATAGATACATATTTTTTAATAAAATGTAAAAAAATTTTCTAATTTATTTGTTCTCATCTAAAAAATACTTTTAGATAATCTTTTCACTAACTGTAAAACACAAAACGTCTAACATATTCATTTATAAATTTTAGAATTGAAATAAGAAAAGTTATATTTAAGAAATATTTTATATCTATAACAATATTGAAAAGCAACTTTTAATGGATTTATAAATAATATCTTTCTTTATACCTTCAAATATAAAATATTAAATTTTACAAAATTTTAATGATCCAATATAGTACACTATTCGCACAAAGAATCAAAATAATAAAAATATAAAAAATATTTTTATAAGGTTCAAAACGCTAAAAAATTAGCAAAGATCTATTTTTATCAGAAAAATATATATAAAATAGATTTTTATCATAATTGGTTATTTTAAATATCGATACTTTTTTTTTCGATTTTTTATTTTATATTGGTATGTTTTTCTTTAGATACTACATTTAATAAGTATTATATAAATCATTTGAGTAAATATTAATAAAAATATATAAAGCACAATGTATTTTTAATGCAGAAAAATTCATAATGTGTTTTAATGTGATAAAAACAGATTTTTGAACCGATTTTGTGTATTTGAGACAAAATAATTAATAATATAATCCACTTTGCAAAGCAATGTATATTTATCCTTGTGTTTTTTCCCTTAAAAAAGCTGCTCGATATAAATTTCTAATTTGCTGAAGAAATCTTTTTCATTCTTTTTTCATACGATAGGATTTAATAATTATCATTTTTAGTGTTCAACTATTATGTTTTTCTTATACTTTTTGTTATAGATAATTTTTTTGATACTTTTTTATAATAATATCAAATATAGATTATCATAACATATTGTATTTATATACGCTTTTAAAAATATATTGGTTTTTTATTAGCAGTTACTTGTTTTTATATACTAAAGTATTTATTTAAGCTCTAACACAAAAAATAATTGTCATATGATTATTCAAAGACTAAAAAATGTTATTTTTCATTATTAATTTCACGCATTATTCTGTTGATTATTTCTTTCACTTACATAAAGCAATTTTAAAAATATAAATTGATTTATATTTTTCGTAATCTCAAGTTTTTTTAAATAAACAAAAATTAAAAAATATTTTTATGTTCACTATAACATTTAATTATATGTTATATTAGAATATACCATAAATTTTTATGCTAAATATAGGTTTTTAATAAAACAAATATCACAGAAAAACGTATTTATGGCAAATAATTGAGCTTTCTAATTACTTATAAAGATATTTATACTATATAACAAATTTGATATTTCACATAAAATAAAATGTTGTGTAATGTTATGTCACTTAAATACACAAATTAAAATTTCAATTTTATTTCAATAACGTTTTGTGAATTCGATAAACATGTGCCTAAATCAGATTCAAAAATATTTATGGTTTCAATTTGTAGTAAAAAAAATTCTTTTAATTTTTTTATATTTTTATCATTAAAGTTAATTTACTCTTTTTGATAAGATAAATCAAAAATTTTTCTGATTTTTCTTTGGATTAATATGAGTTTTGTGGCAAAAAATTGTTTCGATCGTAAGAATGAATAATATTATTGTAATAATGCACATTTTTGTTTGTTTTAGAAATACTCTTGTTTATTTTACTTTTTAATTTTCCCACCAATAATTCAAAAAAATGTGTTCCTTATTGAAGTGAACTATTGTGCAATCAAAAACAATGGCATAAAATAATAGGAGTACGAAATAGAATCTAATTTTCGGCAGTACTAGTTAAATTGACTTTTTTTAGACCCGAAAAAAAAACCCTGTATACTTTATTCAACGTTTTTTTGATCATTCTCTATATTGTTTTTACGCATCTTACATCTCTTACCAAATAAATATAGCGTGAATATTTGTTAAATTATACACCAAAATAATTGCCTAAATATATGAAACTTCATAAGATTGAATCAATTTATAATATTTCTCTTTGTCAAAGCTTATGACATGTTCTGCAAAAAACGCTTTGGTGAGAGAAAAGTTTTGTACTAACGATTATAGATAATAAAAACAATGTTTTTTATATTATTTAAACATAAAAACATCAACTTTGTATGTATTAAATAAAATTACCACAAATAATAGCAATGGCTTAGCAACAGGCCAATCAGTAGCGTTAGTAAGAGACCGACCTACAGATTACCATTAAGAACCGTTGTCTCGCTTTTCCCTATAAATCCCATCAAAAATTCTCTCCTTGCTTCCTATAAAAAGGTGCCTATTCGAGCCCATAAGGTTTACAATGCAGGAGCAAAGGCAAAAGGATTATTAGATCTGCGGAAGGACAAAGAATAGATTACTCCAGCAGGATTTACCCAATGTGTCAGAGCCTATGTTAATTAGAAAAACATTTATCATTGAATAGTCTTTATTTTTGCCTTTATGTTTTATTTGCACTCCGCTCCAATGTAGTTCCATTGGTGTACGGCATTGCTATTTAATCATTTTTTAAAAATTTTTTTTCTAAAGTGTTTTTATCTTATCGTGCACACTAATAATAATCGATGCATAACATCAAAGTTAAAAGATAATTATGCTAAAATTTTATTAGAAAAACTTTCATATATGTTTAGAAATCCATAAAATACGAAAATATACTTTCTTTTTTTGTTTCTATTCTTTCACTTTTTATTTTTTATTTTTCTATTAATGTATAAAATTAAAAGTTATAGTTTGACCTGTGTATGTGTTTAAAAAATAGATTAAAAAAATATACTGTCAATTAAAAGTATTCCTATATTTTAATAAAGTTTTTAATCTTAATCGTGTTCGTTTATAAATATCTATTTAATCTTTACGTGTTTTCTTAAAAAATGCAAACAGGGAATTATTTTCAAAATATCGAAAAAATATATTAGACTCTGAACTTATTAGATGATTCCGCAAATTTCATAATTCAACTTAAGCATTAACTGCATCAAATAAAAAAAAATTTTTTCCGTATATTTTTTACCCATAAAAACATAATTACTTCTAGAAAGTTCAGAGTTATTATTTTTGTAATCTTTAAAAATATAGGTAATCAATTTTGTCATATATATTTAATGAAGTTGATCAATTCTCAATTAAATGATAGATTTTCAACAGATTAACTTAAGATTGGTTTTTTTTGCGAAGAGATTGTGTTTTTAAATAATAAACGGTAAAGTCTATCTTATTAAAAAGATTTGTATATTATCAATATTCACACGTAATTTATATAAACATTAAAGAAAAATAATATATACGGCTATTAGAAGGAGATAAAATCTATAAAATTAACTTTAAAAATTTACAATTCTTGAATAAAAAGGCGTATTATATTAATTTCATAAGAAATCAACTGAAGGACAACATGGAAAGAATTTTATTGGCTAAAGATATTGTGCAAAACCATATTTTAATTTAAAAATGTTAGCTACGAATGCTTTTACACACAAAATTCATCAATTAATTATTGTTTTTTCGAGAAAAAACAAATGTTTGAAAATTTTATGAATAAGCCATCTTAAAAACCATGAAAAATCTGCAGATTGGTTTATAATAACAAAAAAGGGTTGTTTTATTGTTTTTTATTCGATACATTGTGCTTTACAGTTTTATATTCAATTTTTTATACATTTCACATATAAATTTTAATTTGTAGTTAATAATTTAGATTTTATATACATACATTATTCCGTCTAAGAATCAAATTAAAGTCATCTAAATATGTGAATTGAATTCAATTAATTCAAGAAAATTGAAAAGGTTTTATGTTTGTTTATAATATGGAATTTTATAAATTTTAATTTTAATTTAAATTTATAAAATATAGAATTTGTAATAATAAACCCAACAGAATAATTATCATATTATATAAATCCAAAAAAAAATTTTTTGAACTCAAAGAAAATCAGAAAATCTAAGATAAATACCACATATCTTTATTTTAATTTGGCCTCTTTTTTTAAAAAAAGAAAAAATGTTTAATTGTGTCTTAAAAGAACTCGATGAGCAGTTTTTCGTGCATATAATTATACTTCATTATGATCATCTTTTCTAGAAATTTGTACGTAAATTTTTCTTAACCAAGTAAAAGGTAGAATTTACGATAAATTTTTTTTCATCTTCTTTGCTATAAAATATAAATTTTTTTACTTTGATCTTATTGAGCAGACTAAAAAATAACATAAAAAATTTTTTTACCTGTTTCATTATAGATAATCTTATTTTTTTTATAGTATTTTGGTGTTGTTTTATTTTTATTTTTAGATATAAAATAAATTTACTGAAGAAACATAATTTTTGTTATATAACTATTAAATCAATATTTCTTTTTTTCTTATACTGTTTTTATATATGTATGATTGTAATTACCTTGAAAAAAGAACCAATAATACATTCATAGGGTGAAATGATTTTTTTCGAAAGTTCATCCTTTGGGTTTATCAGTTCTTGCATATTAATAGTTTTTGATACAAATGACAGAAACTTAAAGCAATTTTTAATATACATATTTTAAATTTTATTATAAAACACATTGTAAATATCAATAATTTCTCATTGTTTTATATTCAATTCAGGTATATAATTTATAAGAAAAATTCACAGCCGAATGATCAATAAATGCCAGTAGATACATCATAGTTTATATTTATTCCAAATATCATTGTTTTGTTATAATTTTAAATAATAATCAATCAGGAATTATTCGATATTACCTAATATAAAAATATACCAAAAATGGCGAAATTAAATAATTTGGGAATTTTTAATCTATTTGTTTATTTACTAATATAAAACTATAAACAAATTCTGTTTGGCGATAAATGTCAACAATGCAATTTTTTTTGTTTTTTATTTTTTAAAAATAGAAAATTATCAAAAATTTTTTGTAAATAGCTTTTGAATTGACGATTATTGTTGTGAAAACTGATGTATATAAATGTATTCTTACCAATAACTCTAGAGAATGTTTTTTATTTATGTATATTGTGATTTTGCTCATTAAATAAATGTATTATGGTTATTTTTGTGGTTAATTTAAAATTAAAAACATGCATACATGGAATTTGATATTTTTAATTCAAGCTTGATTTCAAATACCATCAAGAATATACTAAACATTTAGATCAACTAAAAGAAATCCAAAAAAAAATAAAATTTGTTTATACTTTAGTTTTTATTTCCACTTTTTTTTAATTATCTTTGTTTCTTTTTATAATTTATAGGATTTTAAATAATATGTATACACTTGTAATGCAAAAGAAGACTCAAATATTATATAAATATAAATAAGAATTATAGCGCTGAATTATGACAACTTGACTAAAACATATTAATGGTTAATCGAACTTTATATTCAAATTTTTTTTATTTAACATCATTCAATTAATGTAAAATGCATATTAATTTAAATCTTGTGCATTTTGAAAAATGTGAACTGATCTTTTTGTGATTATAAAAACAGAAGTAAATTAAATTTCTTTACTTAAAATTTGAATTTATAAATATAATTACAAAACTTTATTTTATCTTATTTGCCTATATTATAATTAACTGTTCATTAATCTTAATAATTAAGCATAATTTTTGTATATATTTGAACTATTTTTGCTTAAATTGAAATTTTTTTGATGCATTTGATTCGTTTATTAAGAAATCAAATTTTTTTTGATTAAAATAACAATTGTTATTGTAAACTGAATATTTTTATCACTTGAATAATATAATAATATCAATTAAACATTGATAATGATATTTTAAGCAGTCTTTTTTATGTAATTTGGTAGTTTTACGTAAAATATTCATAAAAACAAAATATAAGATTATTTTTAGCTGTATATATGATTTTTTTTGTAAATATAATTTCCAACGAATGTTAAATTTTTAATGGTTCGGAATTCAATTTTTTATTCCGATGCTTTTTTCATAACTCCGAAGATGAAAAAAAGATTATTTACACAAAGAAAAAAATTAATTTTGTTAAAGACAACAGTGAAATATTTATAAGCTGCAAAATTTTATATGAATAAAAAAGTGCAAATAAAGAAACCAGATACATAATAACAATAAATAAATGAAAAAATAACAATTTTGACAGTGTTTATATTTTATTGTGCATCGTTTTCAAACTTCCCAAGCGAATACCACAATTTACACAATCCAGCGGCTGCCTCGATTTCATCTGGCGAGCAGCAATACTCCTTGCACAACCTTTTTTTGATTGAACTGTTAAATCTATTCTTCAAACTCAAGGTGGTTCTATGTGGTAATTGTTTTTCCAAATCTTTCCATTTACCACCATTTGTAAAGTAGAAATAGTAGATCATCAAATCTTCCTCTACAGTAAATTCTGTTCGATTAATATCTGGAGCTAAGTGATTAAACCATCGTTCTGAACACTGCTTAGGGTTTCTTCTGCTCATAAAATTGCTTACTTTGCGCCAGCTGTTGTCTCCAAACTTTTTTACTAGCATTCTAAGTAAATTATCCTCTGTTTCATCCCAGAATCGTCTTTTTCTTTGCTGAAGATTGCTTGTAAACGTTTTTTGTGTATTCGTTTGAATGTTTTCTTTGAATACTTCGTTCATTTCGTCGTTATCTATCTTCAAAAAGGAATATTTTTCTTCATTTGTAGATTCATCATGATTCGGTTTTTGATTTTTTTTATTGAATTTTGAAGGTTTGATCAGAGAACTGAGAAAGACTTCTGAATCAGAATTTTCTTCATTACGAATATTCAATAATTCCTTTTCTGGTAATTTAAGGTGACTTTCCGATGATTCGTGTTCCTTGTAGCTTTTATAATTGTTTTTTATTCTATTTTGTTCTTCCATTTTCAGTATATTATGCGTCAAAAATGTCATTAATTGTCGTTATCAAAAAAAGATTATAATCTATTTTTTTATTTTTAAAAATCGCATTGTTAAAAGATTCCGGAGTTATATACATATTTTTTTACTTTTTTTGCAAAAAATTTAATATACTTAACCAAGGAATAATTACATAAATTTTTTTGTTAATTTAATGACTTATAAGATTGCTTTGTTGCAATAAATTCTTTCCTTTTTTATCTATAAAAACATTTTTTGGATGCTAAAAGGTTTTTTGAGCTTTTATTGTAATTTTAAGCCAAAAATAAACTGCCTTTTCTTCTGTTTATTTAAAAATTGTCAAGTATAGAGTTATTTTTTTCATGAAAAATTTTTTAATTTCAAGATTTATTAGTATAATAAAGGATAAATTAATTCACAAAAACATATGAATATATTTTTTTTAATCTTTTGTTCTTAGAATTTTTTTCAAAAAAAAGACCCGAATCTATAAATTTGTCATTTTTTCTTTTTTTTTGTGTTTTTTAAATCTAAAAAAAGGCTTCAGTTTTCGATAATTTGAATGTAATTTTTAAATGTTGTTTAACTTCTTATATAGATAAATATAAATTTGGCAAGTGATCAATCAATATAATATAAAAAAGAAAAATGTCCAATATAGTTGTTTTAGCAAGAAAAAACAATAATATATAAATTTCATATTATTATAAAAGTTAAAGTTAGAACAGTTCATTTATAGAATGTAAAAATAAATTGAAAATAAAAACTTTTATTTTGTCAAATTTAATTTCTTCCTATTGGAAAAGTAATTTTTTAACAGTAAATTATAAATATATTGAGTCTTCGGCTTGTCGGAAAATAGAAGCTTTTGATTTATCTGTTTTACTTCTTTTAAAGGTATGTTGAATAATTTTTTAAGTTAGATTCTTGCTGTTTTTTATTTTTTATAAAAAAAGTTTTCATAGATTCCAACAAAAATATTGCAATAAAAAATATTGCAACGTTTATAAATATTAAAAAAAAAGAAGATTTTTGTGCTAAAACAATGTTTTTATAAAAAAAATAATACAGACATCTTCCAGAAATAAAGAGAATAAAATAAATCTAACTGGTTTTGTTATGTAAAATAAAGAATATTAATCTTTTTTTAATCTACATTGATACATATTACTTTTTAGAAAAAATAATAATCAACTTTGAAAAATATGAAAAGTTTCTTTCTTAAACTATTGATAAATTCAAAAATAAAAAGTATTGATCCTTTTTGCCTGGTAATTGAAAACATCGGTTAAATATACTGAAAATTATGAAAAAATTAAAAAATTAATTAAGCGATAAAAAAATTGAATTTATAGAAATATCTCAAGATAAACAAAAAATAAAATTACAAAGAAATAAATTTGAAATTATAGTTGAAAAGCTAAAAAAATCTCGAAACACACATTAGCATATAAATTGATTATTTATACTGTTTACTTGATTGACATTTAAGAATATAAAATACCATTAAAGGATAAAAAAAATAGTTATAATACACAAAAAAATAAGATATACTATGAAATTCTATATATTTCATGCTTCTAAATTTTAAAATCACTTTAAAAATTAATAATCAACTTTTTTTCAAATAAATAAAAACTGCTTTATACTTAAACAACTTTAACAACATAATTAAAAATATAAAAAATTTTGGATTTTTATCTCAAAAATAAATTTTAAACCTTTTTTCGTGATGTTTTTTAGAGAAATAACCTTTAATAATTTGATCATATATTATATTTTTTTACATATTTCTTAAAACTAATGTAACCCTGTCTTTCATATTAAAAAAATCTAGCTAAAAATTATACTTACTAGATTAATCATCAAAAATAAAATGAAATAATATTTGAAAAAGAAAACAAAAAAATTTTCTATAATTATAAATGTTTTTTAAAAATAAAAAAGTAGAATTTCTTGTATATTTAATGATACTTTATTACAAATGTAATCCTACTATTATTTTTAATTTAACACTTATATACAAAAATTTATGTTAAAAAAATTAAAAATTCTTTTTTTAACGTTTTTGCACTATTTGATAATGATTAAAATATTAATCATTATACTTTGTATATAAATTTTTTAATTCTCATCGTGCAAGGAATCCTATGTAACTAAGCAGTAGCAAGAAATATTTTTGGAAAAATAACTACTTTTTTAAAAAAGTTATTGTGTATATTCCTCTTGGCACCATCAACACCATTATTGTGGCATTTATGTAACTAGGACTTTGCGAAACCAACCTTCCTGGTTTGGTCTCCATTATATCTGTTGGTTTCTTTGAGATTTTATTGGTAATATTATGTCGGTAAGTCATTCTGAAAAGAAAATAGATTTTTTTGGGGGTGGCTTATTAAATTAAATAGTATTTATACTAAAATATAGATACAAGAAATATGAATAGCTACAATTTTACTATCACAATATATATTATAAAATTGCCTTCTTTCATATTTTTAACATTTATAAATTTAATACGGGATTCTGAACACTATCTATAATTTTATAGAAAGAGCAGAGAATATTCCCAAAAAAGGAAAGCAGGTAAATATATTTTAAAAAAAGACCCTGAAATTTTAGATACTATAAATTACTTAAAAATGTCAACAACAGGATTTTGGAACACAGAAAAATCTACTAATATCCGAATTGGGATGCCAAAGATAATTTTTATAATACTGAAACGGCAATGTGTCTATGATAATGCTTAAAAATCTTTTTATATCTATAAATTTTCAAGTTATCCTTAATTAATATCTACTTTTCTAGTTGTGCAAACCATTCAAATATTTTTGACATCTTCATTATATTGATACATCACAAACATAAATATAAAATTTGAAATACTCTTAATACATTAGCATCCAAGAAATTACAATACTTCTAAATTGTATTGAAAATACTGAATTAAAGTAGGTGGTATCTCTTTTAAGTTTTTATGGGCTTTTTTCTTTTTTTGGTAACTCTTTGATATGTGTTTATTTAATCTGCATCATTCATAAAATTTTTTTAAAAAAGCAAAAAAACAAACGTAATGGTTTTTATTAAAACATTGTTTTTAAATATCTATAAATTCTTTCAAATTTTTAAATTAGACATTTTTAGAATAAAAATGTTTAAATATATATTTTATCTACACTATTAAATGCTCCTTTATATTTTTACTGTTTTTTTTAAGTTTCATAAAGTAATTTACGTTTTTTTTAAAAAAAAATATCACGAAGACATGCAATAAGCATTGAAATTACATTTTTTATTTTGTACTAATGATTCGATGGTTTAATGATAAGTTTAAAAAAGAATTTTAATAAAAATTAAATTAAGATATAAATGATGTTGCGATTTAATTATAGCGTGTTAATACTTTTTAAACGTTTTTAAACCTTTTATTTTGCCTGTACAGTTAAAAAGAATAAAATGAAATGATTAAAAACCTTTTCTAGACTGCAAAATATATCAAGATCATATATATCTGATATTTATATTAGAAAAAATTGTAAAATAATAATGATCTCTATTGTATTCGCGTGATATTTTGTTTTACCTAAAATAATACTCTAAAATATTTGAGTTAAAGGTATTAATATTATATGCAAAAGCCTAAGAAAATATTATTTTGTACATTATTCTTTATTTTTAAAAATGTAAACTTTTTTATTTTTAAATATTATATATTTTTCAACATTTTTTATTCTTCTTTTTTTTGCATTTAGAAACTTTTGATAAACCAAAAGGAGCTTTTAATTTCTAAACAGCTAAAATTGATAAACATAGCAAATTGATATTCAATTAGAAATTGAAGTACGATATCCCATATTTTACCATTTTCTAATTATAAATATTTTGCTCTTAAAAGAAGAATATTTTTTACCAATTTTTTAATATTTTATAGTATCACAGTATCATAGCACATCACAACGTACTATGTATGTTTTTTTATCTGTGTTGCGTAAATATTGTAAAGCAGATTCATATTCTTGTTGTTTTTCAGATATCTTTGATTTCTTTCAACATTTTTGTTCTTGATTGGCACTCATTTTTCATGAAAGATACACAAACACATAAACGGCGAGCTTTTTAGTTGATCTACAACATAAAAGGGGCTGTAAAAATAATTATAAAAAATATATTGCACACAAATATTTATAGAAACAGAAGTTTGAGCATGAATATGTAATTTTGTATTTTTTTAAATTTTTGATGTTTTATAGATCATTTATTAATAAATAGCATTTCCATAGTTTTTCAAATGATATTATAACTAAAAAATCTAACATATATGTTTAAATAATCAAAAAACATAATTTAAAATGTTCTTTTTTTTTATGTCATGATCTTTAACAAGTCACAAATTTCATTGCATGATAATAGCATTAAAAATGGTTTTTATTTTTGTTTCAAGGAAATCGCATTCTACAAGTATTGACTAATTGCAGCTTAATATACCATCATATTATGTAACAAAGAATAAAAATTTTGAAAGCAATCAAATACATTAGATTATACTAAACAGTGACTGTGTATCTAAATATAACTTATATACAAATATAATATACAACATTCATTCTTTATATATACCTTTTATATTTTTTAATTTATAAATACTTTAAAACACATTCAATACTTTTTTTATTCAAAATATAATTAAAAAAGTGGCATTATTTATAATTTATTTCATCGCTTACCAAAATTATATTGAAACTGAATTAAACGTTTCGAAATAAAAAACACCACATTTAAAAATTTCAATATATAAAGAATTTCTCATAATTTTTATAACTAATCTATAGATTTAGAAATTGTAATAGAGATCTTACAATGTGTACATTTTTTTTGTGTAAACTTTATATCTAACTTTGAAGAAATAAACTTTAAAAATGTGAGTTAAGGAATCCTAATCGTAAAGATAAAATCATATATAATATTAAAGTAAATACTAATGATATGATTGATCTGAAATTCTTTTTTTTCTAAGAAACGCGCCAAAATTATTTAAATAAGAAAATTTTTAAATTAATTTATTATGTATTTTCATAGATAGCTGGAGCCAAACTTTATTTATAATTTTTAGTAAGAACTTGCTTTAAAATGTTTTTTTTATACTAAAAATATAATAAAAATTTTCTATATGATTATGAAAAAAGAATTCTGATAATATATATTTAAGAATAATAATTTTCTGCTCATATTTTTTACTATAAAATCATTGAAGTTGTATGAATTTTGATAATAAAATAGAATTAACAAAAGGTTTAGCATTTTTGTTATTTTTATACTTTTACAATGGAAAAAATTGAAGTAAATTGATTTTGGATATGTATATTGTTATTTTCAGAGTGATAAACAATTATAGAAATAAAAACATTTTAATATAGATAATATGCATATGATATGGGTCAGAAAACATCTCGAACACGAACTACGCAATTAATTAGAAAACAAAATGCAATTTTTTCAATTATTTTGTTTTTGGTTTCGAGGTATAATAAAATTTTTGCATGTAATAACAATTTTTATACTGTTAAAATTGCGTCCTGTACACAGAAAGAGACGATAAAAACGTTTTTTAGACATCATCAGGTATTTTTTTTAAGGTTTCTATTATATTAAATTGCACCAATCAAAATTATCCGTTATTTATATATCAATAAAAAGAGGATTTCTCAAACTTGGGATTTAAATCAGATTTTTAAACAGTATTTAAAAAAAACAAGTTATCTACTGAATAAAATTCTTTTTCAACTCTCAAATTTTATTCATAATGCTTGTCGCACAATAATAAGTATATAAATTTATTCTATATAATCTGTTAAAAACTTTCTTTGCCATTTTCAATTCGACACAAATTAAACAGCAAAAAAAAATTAGTTAAAAATATTAATCTTCATTAATCGGATTTTTATATATCTTGCTTTGCTCTATAACTATATAAACTTTCATAAAAGTTTTTTTTAGAAGAATAATTATCTGTAGCCTAACACCATGGTCTAGTCTGAATCCAAATTTTACAGATTAATCATCTAGTAAAAATCAACACTATCTAGTTTTTAGTGGCATTATAATAATTTTAAGTTTTTTTTTATTATATTCCATAAGATTTTTAAAATTACGAATCTTACTTTTGCCTGACATTAACGCTATCAAGTATATGATGGGTGAACTTTTAGCGTTAAATGATCCATATTTTTACGGTTTCAATATTGTATTGGAAGGTTAAAATTATCGAAACCTCTATTTAATATTTTATTAAGAAGTTTTTCAAAAATTTCAACTCTTTTTGATTTTTATAAAAATACTATCGAAAGAAAAAAATATATTGATTATAGAATATTCATATAAATGTATCATAAAGAACATAAAAACATATATTTTTGCCATATTTTAACACAGAAAATTTCTTAAATAATTTATTACAAAGTTTTGTAAGCTAAATTCGTTTTAAATGCTCTTAAATAAAATATTTTGGCATAATACAGTTTGTAATAAATCAAACTTTTCAAGCTATGTATAAACTTCATTTTTTATAACTAGAAATTATATCATTTGCCTTACTAAATCATATAAGATTTTATTTCATTATAAAAAAATTTAAAGTTCTAATATCAAATTTAAGTCTGTGCTTATAATTTTTGTGTTTTTTTTCAAGATATCGGAACTTTTGGGTGAAATTCCATTTTAAAAAATTATTTCAGAAATAAAAAAATGAAAATAAATTTATATGTATTTAAAATTTTTAAATTTTTGGTTTAAGTATTGTGTAGATTTTTGCTTCTATTACTAATAGATCATTTTGCGACAAGTTTTTTAATGATTATTCAATTATCTTTTTTATTGTTTTGGATTGTTTTGCATAATCATATAAACCAACTGATCAAGTTGGGTAGAAGCGAAAGATACATATTTAAAGCAATGCAAAGATATAGTTAACCATAAAAAAATATGCAAAAAAACTTGTAATAAACTATATATATGTCTTAATAATATAAAAAAATTTAAATTGGATGAAAAAAATATAAAATAGATATTTTGCGTATTTTTTTGGTATTTACATGCTATTATATAGACTTTTTAACATTTTTTACATGAATATTTTTTATTGCGCTACCATTTTTTGTATTAAAAATGAGTTAGACCATTTGTTTTTACTTTCTATTTTAATTGAAAATTCATTTTTTTATGTTGAGCAAAAATTATTCTAACCCAAGAACGTACGTACGGTAAGTCAGAATCTTTGAAATTTAATAAAATTTTCATAACAATTTTTTGAAAGCAAAAAATGAAATTAAATTTTATGCCTTTAAGCAATATTTTAAAGCAATTTTTGCCGTTAATTAATTTCTAATACCACACGTCATATAATTTTAATTTAGATTCAAATGTTAATTTTTGAAATCGCTGAAATATAGTGATAAATTATAAAAAAAAAGAATTATACAATGTAACGTTGTGTTGTTATAAAATTTTTATTTATTCAAAGGCAAAAAGGAATAACTAAATATTCCAATTGATAAATAAACAAGCCTTGTGGTTTCATACATATTTTTTTAGTGAGAATTATTACTAGAAGTATTTTATATTTATGGTTTAAATGCATCTAAAAACTGTGGTAAATATGGAAATAAGACTATTTTAATCTATTTAACAGTGATATAAAGACCTTAAATATATGAAAAAATTAAATTGGTTGTTTTTTCGAGTAAAATCATATTGTTTATTAATTACTTTTTACATATTTTAAAAAAAATTAGTTTAAAATCATAGAAATTTGGTATTTGTAAAAAAATTGATATTAATTTATTTGATATTGAACTTTTTGATTTTTAGAGATAATTAAAAAATATCGCTAAAAACCATTTAAACTGTACTATATTTGAAAAAAAGGCGAATTAAAAAAGGGTTTTTTAAAATTAAGAACAATGATGTAGTATTAGTAGTAAACTTAGAAGTAAAAATAAAAATTAGAAAAAGCATCAATATGTTAATGAATATTTTATTCAAAACATCATGTCCAAAACACATAAAAATTTATTCTTTATACATTTAAAATTTGTTATTAGTACTATTTATCCAAGAATCAGCATTTGGCTTTAAAAAATCACAGAATACAATATATTCTTACAAAAAGGTAAAAAAACTTTAAATATGATTTTGACTGAATAATTTGTGTTTTGACACAAGAATTTACATGACAGTACTAAGGATTTCTAGTTAACTATAATCTTGAAACAGCTTTTTTTTCTTTCCGAATCCATGAAAAGTAAATTTTATTGTGAAATGAAGCAATTGAAATTTATATTATTTAAATGAATTTTTTTTGTATGATCAAAAACCTCCGTAGATATTGAAAATTTATAAAAATTTAAAAAGAGCTTAAATTATTGATAAAACAATTTTTTTTACTGTTTTTATTTTCAAAAAAAAATGTTTTTTATAAATATATATTTTGATTATTTTGATTTTATATAGATTTTTTGATCCAAAATCAAAACTATAATAGATTTTATATATTTATCGCAGATAATTAATATCTAATAAAATTTGATGGGAATAACGCTTTTAATTGATTATGATTGGATTATTTTAATCATCAAAAATATTATAATGTTTTATAAAAAAACAACGAGAAATTGAAGTTATAAATCAATTACATATCAGATAGTGATTAATCGGGTACACAATGTGATCTATCTAGAATGTCTAACTACAATAAAAAATTAATAAAAAAACATGAATAATACGAAATAGAGTTTTTGACACTCCACTTATGGAAAAACGATTTTTTAAGATCAATGTCTAGATTTTTTTGTTTAAATTCACAAGATTACAAGTTTTGGATCGACCTCGAGGTCTTCCCAATTTCCTATCTTCTGATGAATTTAAGTTAAAAATAAAAGGTATTTTTCTCGCAATATTTATTTTAAGGCTTTTCTTTGATCAAAAAAGATAAAAAAAATCTTTTATTTTTGCTTATCAGCAAAAATGCCCCAATTTATATCAAATAATAATCAAAATTGATCAAAATATTCATCAAACTTCAAGTATCAAAATACATATCAATAAAAAGGAATAATGTAAAGAATACATTTTTTTTTTTGATTTAAAAAGTAAAATATATAAAAGAAAACTAATGAAGTAAAAACCCATTTTTCAAAAGGAACCACTATTTACTACTCATTACATTATTTTTTTAGTATTGTAAAAGTTTAATAATAATATTTTAAACATTAATTTGTAAAAAAAAGCATTTTTAATTTTTTTAAAAGTAGAATCATAGTTAATTGGAAATGCAAAAAAATTTTCTTATGGATTTTAAAAATTTTAAGTTTTCTAAATTTATTAGTTAAGGATTTTTTCATCTTCAATAATGTCAAAAGCCAACGGCTCATATTTGAGAAAATAAAGAGCTTTTTGATAAAAATATGGATATAGGTCAAGCTATATCGAGGGCTTTTCTAATGTTATTTTTCGATAAATTTAAAAATCTTAATATTTAGATGCTTTGATTTAGATATATCCTAGAATTCCACATGATTATATAGTACCTCAACTATTTTACTACTTTTTTCATGTTAAAAAGTTCTAGATCAAGTTTAACTACCATTGAAAGATTTTAGTAAAGAATCGATGAAATTTTAAAAATATTTGAGTCGTAACAACTGAACATAGTATTTATTGTTAAGATAAAGATGTAAATTTTATACCAAAGAAATATTAAAGCCTATAAAAGTGAAAATGTAACAATATTATAGAATAATTTAAAAATCTAAAAGAAAACTACGCTTCTTGCAATATTTTTGGTTACAAAATATAATATAAAGGTATTTTTACATAACGATTTTTCCAATATCATCAAATATATATGTTCATCTACTACCACTAAGAAAATATTTTATAGTGCAAAAATATTCATTGTATACAACCAATCAAATAACTGATTATTGAGATGTGATTATAATTTTAATAGATATAGGCTTTGTGCTTTAAAATATTCAGGCTTGATTTATAATTTTCACAAAAGATCTTACGTTAAACGGTTTTCTAGATGTCTATACGAACACTGTCTATAATTTGCTGGCATTTGCAGATATAACATTATCTTTTCAAAAAAATCTACACATTTTAAACTGCAAGTGCTTTTACATATGTAAAAGATATAAATATTTAATAATATTAACCGTTATCGATTTACATTGTTTTTGAACATTTTCAAAATAATAGTTTATAATGCAATCAATCTAGCTTTGAAGAAAAAAATCATCATATATTGGTGTTTGTGTAAATTTAATCATCTTTAAATATTATAAAAGCATTTCGCGATTTATAAGACTGATAATAAACTTATTGATCTTTACAATTTTTTTATTCATCGGTTAAATGTAGATTATTTAAAATTTTATTTTAGAAGCAAATATATATATGTGTCAATGATCTAAACTAAAAATGCACACACGCTGCCAGTAATTTTATTTTAAAAAATAAGAAATATATTAATTGAATATCTTAAAACCACAATATGTAACAAAAAAATCACCAAAATGCTATATTAACAACCTTCGACAACATATTATAATAATTTGGATATCTTTTTATCAAATATAAACTAAAATAAACGTTTTAAAATTTTCAAAAAAACAAAAAATCATCAAACGTTTTTTTTATCCGATAACTTACTTTCTAGTCATATTAAGGTAGAATGTGTATTCCATTGCCGTACACCAATGGTGATACATTGGTGCGGCGTGCAAATAAATCATAAAGGCAAAAAGAAAGACTATTTGATGATGAATATTTATTAATTAACGGTAGGCTCTGACTCCCAGGGTTGTTCCTGCTGAGGTAGTCCATTCGTTGTGCTTTCTCCGGATGCTTTGTATCCTTGTGCCTTTGCTCCTGCATTATAAACCTTAAGGGCTCGAATGGGAACCTTTTTATAGGCAGCAAGGAGGGACTTTTTGGAGGGATTTATACAGAAAAGCGAGGCAACAGTTTTTAACTGGGTATCAGTAGAACGGTCGCTTGCTAACGCTACTGATTGGCCTGATGCCAAGCTATTTCTCTTATTTGTGGTAATTTTATTTACCACATCCATATTGTAATAAATTTCAAAAACTTTTTATTATTTCAGTTGTTAATTTACGATTAATTTAAATTATATCTTAAAAAGAGAATAAAACTAAGAAAAATATTAAAGATTGCTTTTTTGCTGCGAATATATATTAGAAAGTTGTTTTGGTGCATTTATAATTATTTTAAATCCCTTAAAACATATTGTCATTTGATTTTCTTTATTTTGTGCTCTTTTTATAGGAGCTTTTATGATAAAAAGTAGTTGAAAACCCGAAGAGAAATAAGAGGATAATAATGATTATAGAAACAGTTTTACTGTATTATTTATGTGTTTTTATAATAATCGTATAAATTTCACAACTAAGAATGTTATAATTGTATTTTTACACTTTAAAACCTTTTTATCTTTGTTTCTTTTAAATTTTTCTATTAAAAATATGCACCCGTCTTATTTGACAAACAATATAAATATTTAGAAACTTCTTCTATTAAAAATTATTTTTGCAAATTTGCTGAAATCAACTGAGTTATCGATAGTCTTAAATCTGCTCTTTAACAAATAAAAGATGTATACAATATTATATACCAATAAAACATTATAATAAAAAATTTTTAAGGAAACAAGAATTTGCTTGAATATGAATAAAGCTAAGCAATCACGGCTATTATATTAAACTTATTTATTTTAGTATATTTAGATGAAAAAAAATTTGAAGCTTTGAAGACATAAAATATTGCAATTACGAAAAGAAACTGCCTTTTAAATTCTTTTTAAAACTTTATTTATGAATTTTTTTTTATTTTTTGAAAAAATAATTTGGTTTGATGTGTTATATATTTACATCAACTTTTAATCAATTACAATTAGAATCAAAGAAATGGTAAATTTTATACTGTTCGAAATTTAATAAAATCATTATCAATAATTAATTTATAATTACAAATTTATGTTATTTTTTTATAACATTTAAAATTTTTAGATCTAATCTTTTGAAAAAAATGTTGTTTTGTTGCAATTTTGTGATTGATACATTCTTATGTTATAAAAAATGAAAATTTATATAATCGAATATTAAATATTGTGCTGCAATATAATATATAATCATAAGAATAATGTATGGTATTTTTTTGTATTAGTTGGTAATATACTAATTATTATCGTAAAAACTTGTACTTAATGTAACAAATTAAAAGTATAAATACAAATATAGAATGAAAGTATATCAAAACATAAAAAAAACTTCGCGAAAAATTTTACTTTTGTCGAAATTGATACTTCAGATTCTTCGGATGTGTCTATTCGTCGCTATTTTCAATATGGGTCGATAAACCGATTGTATTTTGACACTAACTTTTTAAAATCGTAATTTTAAATGAAATCAGGCATATTAAGTTTAGAAAAATACTTAAAATTCATGCTTTTTTCGCTGTAAGACTTGTTACAAATTATCATATTCTCAGATGTATACATTTAAGAATGGAATTCCCAAAACGATATTTTAATTACCATATTATTTTCAATATTATAGTGTATTATCAATAAAGATGATATTTTAGATTCAATTTTTGCAAATCCCTTTTAATCATAATTTATAATAAAGCATAATATCATTTGTATATACAGTTATCAAATAATAATAACTATAAACAACAACCAACTTAAAAATTACATCTGGCATATATATTTTTTATATATAAATCTCAGAAACTAATACATATATGTTGTTTGTTGTATTTTTCTGTAAATATAAAGTAATAATAAAATGTAAAATTCATTAAAAACTGTTCTGATTATAGATGATACACATAGAGAATGTGTTTTTATTTAAAAACAGTACCTCAATCTGTTTAATATGCTACTACCTTGTTGTTTTGAGATGATGTCAAGAAAGTCATAGATAACATCAATAATAATATTATGAATCTTTTGGATGTGATTTGTAAATATTTTTGTAAAGATGCCAGAATGTTGATTTATGTTTAATATAAAATAATTTTAATCCAATATGATCGCCATGCAATATTTTGCTTGTATATAACATTCTAGTTTCATATAGTACATTAATTTAATTCGAATTACTATTTGTGTTTTGTTTATCTTTCTCAGAAATGGTTGCTTGACTATTTGATAAGTTTTTTTATATGATAATTTTAGGTATGGTGTACTTTTCACGTCTTTATCTATGCGTTTAGTATATAATTATTTAATATTCAATGTCATTTATCGTTTTTTCATATATTATTTTATTTATTTGCATTTTGGATATCATAATTTCAAAAAAACGAAGAAATCCAGATTTTTTTTCTTTTCACGCATTATATAGTAATTATATTTATTTTAAAATATTGCATATTATTCAACAAACCTCGAAGGAAAATTTATTATTTGACTATTTATACGAGTACATAAATAAACACACCAATTGTAATAATCGCATCAATGAGATTAATTCGCGGCTAATCCACGATTACTGAAAAAGTTCAAAAAAAAACAAGGGCTAATATTTTAAGATCAAAAGGGTATAAAAAAAAATAAAAATGATTAAGATGATGATAATGATAATATATAAGAAGTCTTTTTAGATACAAAAGGCGAGAATCATAGTAAATTAAAAAATGGAATTCATTTTTATGGGTTATTTAAATACTAGCTTTAAAAAAAAATTTATATAATCAACTTTCTTTATATATTAGCATTCCAAACACAAATTAATGTTTTAATCAAAGGTTTAGCTTATAAAAATAACAATAACACCATTTTCTGGATGACATAAGATTGATTTTTACCACTCGTGTAGTTTTTTAATATTATTTTGCGGCAATCGACAGCGTAAAAATAAAAAGATAAACTTGAAATTCATCTAAAATCTTCTTTACAAAGCTCAGGAAAAGTAAGTGTCTATTTTTTAATATTTGATATTCGTATTAGAAAGAAATAGAATATTATGAAACTCAACTATCGCCATAAAACATTAACAAGCAAAATTATATTTTAAAATCCTAATGTAACAATAATTTTTGAATTAGAAATAAAAACATAAATGTTTATGTTTCGAAGTGAAATGAATAATATCCACAAAAAAATTGATTTGCTGGGTATTTTAAAACCAGGAATATTAAGTTTTTACTTTTAAAATATATATTTTTGATTAATGCATACAAAGCATTAAAAATCCGTGCGTTTTTTGTTTTCTTTTTACCAATATTATACATTTTGGTAAAATGGTTTTTAGAGCTTCATTTATATTTTTCATAATTATCATTGATATTTGCTCCAAATACTTTTTTTTGTACATTTCCAAATATTCTTCAAAAATAATCTTTTGCGACATGGTAAATATTTTTTCTTTTAAATAAATAATGCGTGATTGTATAGGTGAAAGCTCTCCAATATTTTCTATAAACTCGAAGAGTATTTTAATTGGCTTTCCATGTTCTAAGGCTTGTAGTAACATAATGGGATCTCTTTTTTGTTTTCGTTCTTGCTCATACCACACAAATCCAGCAATATTTAATTTGTTTAAGCACCTCTTGTGCAATTTCATGTCAAAGTATTCATCTCTAAGCTTACAAAATTCGTCATTCATTGCAGGAATTATATTTTTTAACGACATTTTTTTGCTTGTTGTACATAATTTTGTATGAGGCCAATCTTCGTGAAAAAAAATTTGGCTTAATTCTTTAATTTTATCACAGTTATGCTTTCTAATGTACGTGGTATCTTCAAAGATCGGTTGAATAAAGTTGCTAATTTTCAATCTCTTCTCGCAAAATCTCTTGATAATGTTTTCTAGTTTACTCGACGTGTTATATATATCTTCTTCTTGCGGATAAAAAATATTACTTATGCATGTTCTTTATCATACGCAAAGTTATCTGCTATAATTTCTGCTATCAAAAGATCTGATGAGCACACAAAATAAATTTTTGGATCTTTTCGAGATAGAGAAAACGTTTGAAGCAATTTATTCATGTATAAAATTAATTCTTCTTTATTGTGGTATAAAGATGAGTGTAAAAAATTTATTTCTGTGGTTTTATTGATTATTCCTTCCGTTACTATTTTATTTTTAAGAGGATCAGTGTATAAAGACATATTGTCAATTGCAAATTTTGATAAAAACTGCACTTTATTTAGTTTTAAATTAACCTTTGAAAGTAAATTCAATATATCTTTATGGTAAATTTCGCACAGTTTGAATCCATTTAACTTTTCAAATGTATTTCTATTACCAGCCTCGCTGCAGTTTAGTGATTCCGATATATAAATATGTAAAAAATCATAATATTTCATACCGCTAATCCATTCGGGAAATTTGATCCAATCATCGGACTTTTCTATGTTTTCGGCAACATGAATCATTGGTATTTCTAACTTTTTTTTCCATTCGGCTGCATTTTTTTTATCATCACCGCATGGAAAAATACGATTAAATATCCAGTAAATTAACGATTGACAACGGTACCACATTAATTTTTTATAATATTTTTCATCTAGCTTAGTTTCAAAATCAATCAATCCTTTTCTATGAAATATTTCCAATTTCATATAGTGTAAACACATTTGTGGAATAAATTTCCCAAGTTCGTTTAAAAAATTAAATTCCACATACTCACTATTTACATTATAGCAATATATTTCATCAATAGAATCATCATTCTGTGCTGATATCCAGATTTGTAAATACAAAAGCATGAAATGCAAATTAGCCATTTGGGGGTAAAAATTTTTCATTTTTACCATTTTTTCGCTATTCAAATTAATTTTTACTGTCAAAATAAATTATTAAAGATGACTTGATGTGCAACCATGTGGTATCAAATATAATTTTTGCAATTAAAAATCAGAAATCAGTGCAATTAATCCAAATATACAAAAATTTAGTTGCAGTTTTAATAATTTACCATATTATGTAAATCAAATTGGCATACAAATTTTTTTGGATTAGAAAAAGAATTCGACATTATAAACGAATTATTTGATTGGTAGCTATGAAATTCAATCAAAATTTCCGAAATATCTGCAAATGAAGAACTGTTAAATATCATAAGTATTTTTTAAACATAATTTGAAACATTTAAAAATATTATGTTCATTAATTTTTAGAAATAAAATCATGAAAATACATTGTATTCAGTTTTAAATTTTGTAGTTTTTTATATTTGTTTTTCATTTTAATCAAGTAAATAACAAAAATACCGCAAAAGCCAAATTTTAAAACCGAAAGCAAAAAATTTTAATTTGAAAAAATCATGATTTAAAAATAACAAAGAATCTGACATTTATAATGATAATTCTAAAACAGTTATATAAATTTTTTCGAATTGAAGAGAATTGCATATTCAAAAATAATATTTTGAAAAGGATTGGTAATTCAGTCTTAATTTTTTTGCAATTAGAAAAAAATTAAAAGCGATATCATAAAGTATACTCTAGAGTTTACTATGTAAGACAAAAAATAATCAAATCTGTATTTTTATTTATTAATGTAATTTTACTGTTATTTTTTATTTAAATAAAAGTTTAGACAGGTTTTCAGATGTTTTTCGATTCTTTTTGTAAAGTACAGAATTTTGTAATGTGAAAAATTATTTTTTTATGCATCATGCTATATTTATTTTTAATTTTATTCTTATTCCTAATTTATTGTATATAAATGCAAATTTCCCAAAAGATTGCGCATACGCCTGATTGAGAATTTAGATAATCAAATGTTTTTTTATTTCTTTGTTGTAATTAATTAAATCTAAGAATTTAAATAGAAATACACATCCAAAATACTAATCGTTTTTGTTAAAAACTATAGGAAATGTTTAAAAGTATTAAGTAATGATAAAAAGCTTTCTTTAGAATTGGGGTATTTCGGTTAATCCACGAGAAAATTGTAATAACTGGTGATAAAGCAAAATAGGTTGCTTAAGACCATATTTATTTATACCTTCTGATTTGGTTTTAGGGTTATACCTGCCGAACCTGTTTGAGTATGCAGTCTGTGTTCTTATTCTCCTTACGCTGTCTATATATATCGGTTGCGATCATACACATATTTAAAGATGTATTGGAAGGAACTTTTGGAGGGAATAGTGAGTTTGTTAGAATATAGGTTACACTTACATCACCAATGTGGTTTACCAGAAGAATAACATATTTATTAAAAAATTAGAATATATACAAATACTTACAAATAAATTATTCAGATGGTGTAAATACACACAATTTGATTGTTTTATATTATATTATATTACTTCAAATAATTACCATGTGGATTAATCAAACAGATAATTATAGTTGTGTTGTAAATGTTTTATGCTTTGAATAAAGATTGCAGAAATATGATTGCACTAAAAACACTTTCTAAATAGAAATTTGACACATCTACTAATTTTACTTTTAAAAACCACATACTAATAATATTCAATAGTTTCGAATATGAAATTTATTGGGTATTTAGGATCACATTGTATTTTATCGCACTAAGCTACAAATTGCGTTAATAAAATCTATAAAATACAAATGTCAAAGATATACTTAAATTGCTTACTTTAGTTACATATATGATCCAAATAACGGAAAATATTTGCAAACTTACCACATATTATCTATGAATAGATAAAAAAATAGAATAAACATAAGCATCATCAAGGAACAGGTATTAAAAAAAACAAAACTAATCATAGCCTCATGGTATATCCGAAAAGATAAGAAAATGTAATAGTAAATGTTTAGAACAACATAAATTTTTTTATAATGTTTTTTACGCTATTCTAACTATTTACTCTATGAATATGGCAAGGATGTTAACAAAAATTAATGCAAGATGCCTTTATTGATCTATGTGATTAATGAAAAAAAATATTATATAAAATTATATTAGAAATAATTTATATCTATTGTGTTATGATATATTAAGTGGTAATTGAGTTTTAGGTAATGTGTTTTTGTGTAAATACTTTACATTTTAAATGTTTCCTCTATTTTTATTTTCGTTTTACTTAAATCATGTTATAGAATGTAGAGCAGATAGAAGTAAATTATTTGTCTTAAAAAAATTTTTTTCATATCATATATAGAATCTACTTAAATTTTGGTTTTCTATTCATATTTTTCATTGATAACTTTAAATAGATATAATTTTATATATTTTATTTTTTACAAAGTATAAAACTAATATTATATTATACTTTTTATATATCATTAAAAAAAGTTATATATAATTGTATGTTTCGTATAAAATAATTACCACCAGGAATTTTAAATACAAATTTAAATAACCAAAGCTAAAAAGAATAGATATATAAACCGGTATATAACTATTTAAAATATTTAAATTCCCAATTTTTCTATGAATCACAAGAAACTACAAAAAACATTGGTTTATATTTGTATTATGTTCTATTATTGAGTTATTCATTTGCAAACATAGCTTTATCTCATTTAATTTGCAAAGTAATTCAAATAATAAGAAATTAGAGGCAAAAAAAACAATTTATAGTACAAAAAGATAATAATATGTATTTAGATGTGTAAATCTTGTATTATTTATTAAATAAATTGAAAAATTTAGTTGTTATAAAATCTAAGACAATATGATTGGCTATTCAAGCGATACTTTAGTATTCTTATTGTATAACAGTTTTTTTATTTATAAAATACATATATATATATATTTGGGAATCAATAGAACATTCTTATTTTGATTTTTGAAAGACAATATTTTGAAATCAAAAATATGTGTTTTTATTAAAAGGAAATAACATTGTCATTTTTAAAAAAAATGTGTTGTTCGATAATATTTGTTTAAATTATGAGAATATCTTGATTCTTAGGAAGATTTTTTGTTAATCCGTATGTGTTGTCAATTCAGATTTTCACAAGTTATTATTTTTATCTTTATTCTACATATATCTTTCCGTCTTGTAACACTGGGACATTACCATACTTAAAATAAAATTAAAGAACGTTAAAACATTCCTTACTTTAATATTTATTTAAATTATTAGTTTTGAAGTTATTAAAATAGCCACCTTTTATCCTATTTTTATCACTAATATTATTAATGTTGTTACTGCTATTATTGATATTACTACTAATATTACTATTGCTAAATCTATCAAACATTTCTTCTCTTTTTTTTTCTAATAAATTTAAATACCTTTTTGTGATTTTTGTTATCTCTCTGATAATCACGTTCACTAAAAGTAAATATCGTATATTAGAAGTTATATTGTAAAAAAATGTTTAATATTGTTTTATTAGTTATATTTACTAATTTATATTCCAAACTAAACCATTTATTTTATTAGAATATTTAATGAAGTTTTTATGTGGTATATTATACCACACTCTTCCTTATTGTTATCGTATGATTTGAAATAACTTTTATTGATAGAAAAAGTAAATCATTTTGTTAATATTATAATATTATTTCAAATTTAATAAGATATGATTGCTTCCTTATATGAATAACAGATGCAATTACAATATTATTTTATTTTTTATTTTTTTTGTTTTATCTGATGTTTTTTAAAATCTAAATTAAATCCGACAATTTATTTACATTATTTTCTATATTTAAAATCTTTCTTGATAATGCATAATTCTTACATTGAACATCGTTTAATTTAATTGAAATGGATTTAATGATGATTATATAGTTTGTGTAATGATTTATTTTATTTATGAGATTATATTGATCCTCATAAAGATCTGTTGTGTACCTAAATTTCTCCGGTTCAAACTTTCTTGTGTTTTTATTTCTATCTTTATTCCATATTTTTCTTTCTTTTACTATTTACTTTATTTAGGCAGCTTTTATTGATATTTTAATCTAAAAGTTTTAACTATATTTTAATCTTTTTTAAATTAAATAAAATGTAATTTATTTCCTTTATAAATTTAATATACATTTTTTATTTACAATATTAATTTTTAGTCACATATTTTCATAGCTACATTTCAATTTGATTTTTTTATTTAAAGAAGTATTTATGGTTAAATTCCTTCTAGATAGAGCACTCTTTATACGTATGACAGTTTGATTTGGTTTTTTTAGATTCATGTGTGAAAGAACACATAACAAAAAACTTTTCTGACTGTTGTCTATTTAAGGTGTATGAATTAATGATGAATGGTAAAAAAAAGTGTTATATTAAATCGATCGATGCAACCCCATCAAAAATCTATATCTATTATATCTGACAAAATTAAAAATTTGTATATTATGGTTCCATTCATGACAGATAATTATGGTTTTGGGGAAGTATTTTATTATTTAAATTGTTTCGTATTTAGTATTCTAAAAAAAAGAATACAGTACAAATTAGCTTCAAAAACTGAAATAAGGATTAAGCATTTATATATAGTACGCTAAAATAATGTATTTACAATTCGCCCCTATATGTTTATAGGAAATTTGTTAATAGTGTAGAATGATCAGTAATGTATGTATTTAGTGTTCTACTAAAATCAACGTAAACTTATAGAAGATATGAATTGAGTATAGTCGAAGGTTTTAGTCCTATAATGCTGTGGATGCATTAATATCCTGTTTAAAAGGAACATATCAATTTTTTATATTAAGTTCTATAATACCATTATATCGATAAAAATGTGTTTCATCAATGATATTACCATATTTATTTATATATTTTAACACTAATAATATAACTATTACTATTAATCCTTCGATTATTATCATCATTATTCATAATACTATTTGTTTACTAAAAATTTTTGTACATCTCTATTTCATTTTTTTCAAATATTTTTTATTTCAAATTGAATTAATTATCTTTCTTATCTATAAAAAAACATTAAAAATCCTAATATCAATTTTTTTACTAATAATAAATTATTGTCCAATAACTAAAGTTATCCAATATTTATATATCAAAAAGATTCATTTTTATACACCACGTTCAAAATAAAAAATCAACTAATTGAACTTATCAAATAATATGTGAAATTTATATTACAATTAGCTTTATTTATTTTTAAATTTCTATGGGTTGACAAGAAAAAGCTCTTTTTATTGAGGCTGAGGAAGAAACAGTTGATTGGAAACTATAAAGAAGCTTAGAAAGCTCATAAAGTTGCAAAATAATATGAAAATTATTTATTACAACAGATTTTTTAAAGTGTTATCTTTATGTAAAAATATAAATATTATAGATTTTATCAATTAGAAACAATATAAAATCATTTAATTAAAGCGTATAAATTTAGACCCTTTACAATTCAGCCAATTAAAACAACTAAAAGCTTATGCTTATACATAATAATATATATGTGTGAGCAATTTATTTTAATCAATTTATAGCTTGCTTTTTTGTGGAAAAAAAAACACGAATATATGCAATATTATAAAATTAGATTAAATGTTTATAAGATAAATACAATTATTGTTTTTTTTATGATTTTTATAAATAATAACATGATAAATTTTGCTTTTTTAAAATAGTTTTTTAGATTTTCTAGTGTGAAAAATTTTTATGCGATGAATCATATAAATTATAAATACTCTGAATATAAATTGACAAGGAGTTTTCACAATATTCATACTTATTTAGAGATCTATAAAAAGTGTTTTTAAAACTCTTCATAATCATTAAATTCACATTCTTTATATATTTTATTTTGATAGAGTAAATAATCTATCACAAATAAAAATATTTCATCTAGATTAAATGTTTTAATTATAATAAATGTTTATTAAATCTTTTAGTTTACTTTCATTTAAGATTAAATGATTTAATTTGTTTAAATTATTAATCCTTAAAATCTACTATTCGAAAATACAAAATTAATTATGGATTCAATTACAAATGTCAAAGGCTTTATTTGTTGCCTGTGACAAAAACGATGATCATTCTATTTTCTAACACATCACAATTCTAAAAAGATGATAATTTTAATTCAATTTATCACTGATTTACATTTTAAGTAGAGTTCTACTTTTTTCATCAAAGAATTTATCAATATAAATGATTTGTTTTAACAAATTAATGTTGTGTGTATTTATCGTATATATTGTTTAACTTTATTTTTTGAATCTCTCGAATTGTCATATACTTTCAAGAAGAAAAAATCATAATCGTTGACAATCAACTTATGCATGAATAAGAATGCTAGCTGTAAATATTGACTAAAAACTTTACTATTGATTGTTAATTTGAACTATATCATTCGATATCGTTCTTTATTCAATAATCGGTATAATGTAAAAATTTTTTCTGGATATTGTTTAAAAAATATTTAACTTCTAAAATATTTAACATTAAAGAAAAAAATTCTACAAAAAAGAAATCATACAATACACGTTTTCATTTTTGTTTGGCGATGCAAGAAAGATAAATGCAAACCAATATGTTTTGTTTATTTTATTGAATGCACATTAGAAAATTAAAAAAAAAACAATTAAAATGAATCGATCAAGTATTACCTTCAATAGAAACTACAAAATACAGAATTTCTGAGTAAGAAACAAACAAAAAGTTCTATTTTAATGTTAAGGCTTTATAATATTATAATTCTATTGTTGGTATCAATTTAGAATTTATAAACATTATCAGATGTAAATCCAATATTTTTTAACATACCAAAAAGTGGTCCCTGTTCTTTAGTCAAAGTTTTTGGCCCGCAAACATTAGCAACCATTGCAGGTGGTCCACAAACATAAACATAATCAAATAAAAGTGTTCCTTCTACTTCTGCTTCACTCCTGATTATTTCTTCGTTAATTCTACCAGAAATTACGCGCGAATCTTTGTAGAAAAACTCACCATTAGTAATATTTAAATGATTATTAAGTTTCTGTTGTGATTTTCTTGATTCTATATTGGTAGATTCAATATCTTTTGAATCTGAACAATTTTCATGTTTATTATTTATCCATTGTGATGTTTTTTTTTCAGAATTATTTTCAAATTCATTTACACATTTCAAATAATCTTGTGGATTTAATTTCTCTATCACATGTACTATTTTTGTAAAATCTTTAAAATTTTCAATCATATCGATAAGAAACATATCGTCCAAGGTTAAATTGCAAAAAAATAGGGTAAATTTGCACACAATATTTTGATTTTTTCTGTTTGTATAAACATAATCCAAAATTTGTAACATTGGAGTTATTCCCGTACCACCAGCAATCATGAGAACATCTTTGTGTTTCGTGTTAAAAGGTGTTTTAAAGAGTGGATATGAACAGATAATCTCATCGTTTTTACGTTTTTTATTGAGAAATTGTGTTAGCAAACCCTTTTCGTATATTTTTACAGCAAAAATAACTTTTTTCTCGTCACAATAAATTGGTGTATATGGTCTTTTATAGTTCTTATCATCAGTATAAATATATGCAAAAGAAGATACTTCGAAACGTGGGATTTTACTTTGATTGTCTGCTGGTTCACATTCTATAAGAATCGTGTTGTGATTGAGTTGTTTGTGTTCTGTAATTTTTAAATTAAATACTTTATCCATTTGATTTGGGGTAAAGTTAAAGTATATTCTTGGTACTTGGTTGCTTTAAACTGTAATTCATTAGGAAGACAAAATTGAATAGAATTATTGAAAGATGGGATAAAATTAAACATTTTGAATATATCGAACCACTTTTTTTAGTTTTTTTTGTTTAATACTTATATAATAAAACTGCTAACAAATCAAGCACATACGAAACATTATAATTTTTTTATAGTATAAAAAGTATATAGATATAACAACTTGATTATTGTTCAATTTATATTGCTCTACTGATTTGGCTAGTTGAAATTTTTATCAAAATATTTTTTCAAAAAATGATTGAGTTTTATTGGTGCTATAAATTGTTTCTTAAATACAATAATTTAGAAGTTTGTAAAAATAAATTTTTTTTCATCTTAACTTACTTTATGGTACCCCATAAATCATTATATAGTGCAAGCATCAAGCAAATTTTTTATATTAAAATTCCAAATCAAGAATTATAGTCTAATGTCTGAATTTTTAAAGAAAAAGCAAATGAATTACTCTTGGGAAAGTTCCCTTGATCATTTATATAGTTTTTTTATTGTTCTTGGCATGGTTTACTTTTCATGCGTATATTTATGCCTTTACCATCAAACCAGCTTGCATTCAAATATTTACTCAATTTTTTTTAATGTTATTTTATCCTGAATTTTTATCAAAATTCTCATACGACCGAGTGAAATTAGAAAAAAATATTTCCACATATGAAAATCATAATAAAATTTAAAAAAACTTTGCATTTTAATTTATTTTCAAAAAACAAAAAAATAGAGGGTTTATCTGTTTCACTGTACAATATTATAATTATACTAATTTAAAAGTTTCGCATATTATACAACATATAAAACTGTAAAATTTGATCATTCTCCATTTTATTTATTCTAAATTTTTGATTTTAGATAATCCGTAAAAAAAAGAATATCTAGTAAATAATAATAACTTTTAACTTTTTATGAATGAAATTAAGTAAAAATATTAAATTAACCATATTTATATTATTTGGAATAAATTTAAAAATAATTTTTGTTTTATATATTATTTAAAATCTATACCTTTTCTTAATATATAAGTCTACAAAAAATAAAAAAGATTGAAATTGACTAATTTTGTTTAAAGAAATGTACAAAAAAGGGAAAATTCGACCAAAAAAGTTTCTTAGCCGTAAATTTACTAGTGTTTGGCGTTTTGAATCTTTTTTTGATCAAATAAAAATAATTATCTGATAATCATTTTATTAAACCTTTAAATAATAACAACATTTAATCTTAAACTTGATGCAATAAATGATAATGTTTATCTGTGAATTAATTATCAAAATTTTGTGGTATTACTAGAAATTGATGTACAAGACAAATCTAAATTTTTGTTTTGTTCAAACAGAAATATAAAATATAAATTACGATTGTAAATAAATATATATGTATGTTCAGAAACATATTTTTTTATTTATTTAGCATTTACAACCATATCCACAATAAAAATTATCCCGATATAATTATAGGGTATTATCAAACATTAAAAGTAACATAAATCAAATATTTGATCTTTTAAAACATAATAAAACGCAGATATACATCAAAATTGCATTTAATATATCAACCTAGGAAATATTCTTTTTGGAATAAAAATATATTAAAACCGAAGAAAAATATTGTACTCAAACAAATAAAATCGAGTTGGTTTTTGTTTTCGTTTTTGTTTTTAATTTAATTGAAAAAAAAATTATCTATGGGTTGTTTAAAAAATATTATCAGAACTTAAGAATATTAACCATTTATGTTTGGATCGCTAATTTTTTTAGCAGTTAAAATTAATTTTTTACTAAATATATTGATTACGAAATCATAATTTTTATTAATTATAATTAGCATAATATCTCAAATTGCACCAAAAACATTTTTAACATAATTTTTACAGTAATAATATCGCATTTGATTAAAAAATACTTTGTTGAAAGATCATTTATTTTTATAAACATCAAGACATTATTTAAATCAAAAATTATAATTTATTTTTTTCATTGAATTTTAATTCTGACCTGTATATCGTTTTAATTTACTCCCAAGAATACACATACTATTATTTTTGATATAAAAATATTCGATTTTTTTTAGTATTGCGAGCATATATATCTTAAATAACACCTTGTATTTTTTAATCAATAACTTATAACTTAATATATAACTAAAAAAATATCTCTTTAAAGATTTTCATATCATTTTTTCATTATATTAAATTTAAAGTTGCTATAAAGACTATTTAAAACACAAAAAAAATATCTAGGTATAATATATACAGTTAAAAAATTGAAAAAAGGGCAAAAAGGGGTGGTTTATTTTATAGCTTTACAGATATGTTAGATCTCATTTTATACAAATTTTAAACAAAAATATAGATTTTTTTGTATATATTTTTTTATTCTGATTCCTCAATTGCTTGTAAAAATACTGGTCTCAATTTTTCTTACATAAAAAAATATTTAGAATGGCTAGTTTTCCAATATCTAAGCAATATTTATTGCCGTAAGAGTTCGAGAACTTTATCGAGTGGTGCTGGTGAAATAATATAAGTCTTTTTTGGTATGAAAAACTTAGTAAATATCGATTCTAGGGTGATCCAGTGCTCACCATCCTTATCTAAAGACATTGTTTTTCCTATTTAACGGTCATCTATATGTGTTGTATTACTGATTTTATAAGTTATTTGAAAAAAATACAAATAACCGTGATAAAGCGGGTGATAACAAAAATTCAAAGATTATGCAGTAACTTATTATGAAATAACTTGATCACGAAAATAATATTTCCACTACAAACTATAAGGAACTAAATATATTCATAATATGGGAATTCTAGAGTGTTGAAATAAGGATTTATAGGAAATTCAAATTAATAAAAATTTTTCCAGAGATAAATCAGGTTTTTTTCTTATTAATATTGTTTTGTTTTTATTCGTCATTTATATGTGAAATTTCTTAAGTGTTCTATTTTTTACTATTTAAATATAATAGAAACAACTCGTTGCTTACATCAATGTCAATTTTATTTTACAAAATCTATGTTAATAAATTATTCAATCAACTAAAACAGTTTTTAAGTTAAATGAAATACAATTAGGAAAATTTGCAACAAAAGCCTTTTGTTGGTTCCATGATTATTTTTTTAATTTTAAAATATTTATAGATTTTTTGCTAGATAAATTGCATAAACCTGATCTTATTTATAAATGCTTAATCTTATCAAGAATATTATATTAAGAAATAATTAACATAATTAATCATTTTAATATAAGTTTTATAAAATATTATTGTTTTAATCGTAAATAAAAATTACCAATATGTTTACAGCAATGAATTTTACACATTATATTCTCAAATAAAATTTAAAACATATGTTTTTGCACTATTTTTTTAATTTGAAAATAATCAAAAAAATAAACAAATTGAAAAATATTAAAAACAATAAAAATATAATATTATAGGATAACTACCAAGATATAAAAGCACAATATAATGAAAAAAACTGTTTTTGTTTTTTAACTTTAATAAAAATTTTTTGCCACGTTTTTGATTGTAATCCTTAAGGTATCTATAACAGTTTGACTTTTGTTTCAAATCAGTCAAATGAATATAAAAAAGATTTAGAATTATAAAAAATAGAAATAAATCAAAAATAGACACTGGTTTGATCAAACTAATATATAATTACATACAATAACTAAAAAATTGCTGCAACCTACAACTATATTTTGCAACCAAATAAAATACATTATACAAATTATTACTAGAACATAAAAAAAATTTAAAAAAAATGTAAAATTATTATTTTTATAAACTTTTTTAACTTGAAAAAAAACCAATATTTTACCTCATCTTAAAATTTGAATTACTCAAATACATAACTACATATAAATATTAATAATTCTGCTTTATTTAAATTATATAATTTTAGAAAATATGCGTTGCCATTACCGACAAAAAAAATAATATAAAAACTTCTAATTGATTAAGTGCAGAAAAATCTTTTTAAGTGAACTAAAGAAAACATAATGTTTTAAAAAAAAC
Source organism: Edhazardia aedis USNM 41457 (assembly GCA_000230595.3). Taxonomy (NCBI): domain Eukaryota; kingdom Fungi; phylum Microsporidia; family Culicosporidae; genus Edhazardia; species Edhazardia aedis. Next base: position 96,086 of record AFBI03000043.1, read on the forward strand.
AAAACATATTTTCTGTAAAACTAACAAATGTCAAAAACCAACTTAAAAAATGAATGCATACAAAAAAATAAAGGAAAATAACACATTCGATTAAAACGTACTTTAACTGAATTTTTTTATCTAATATATCATAAATCATTTTTGAAGTAAATAGTGATGCTTTAATTCTTATTTTTGAAAGAAAATTTAACGTTTTACAAAAAAATACTAATTCTGATATTTTTATGGAAGCATGAAATGTTAATCAATTATTAGAAGGCTAATATAAATCCTGGGTTTTTAATATCGATAGTGAACAAGAAGAATCAAAAAAAAATAAATAATCTGAAGCAAAACCTTCCAAGTTTAATTTTTTTGTAAATATTAGTTTGAAGCGAGAATAAATATACTTGTTTTTTCTGAAAAACGGTAGAAAAAATGTGTCATAATCCTAATACAACGTATATGATCCTTTTTATATTAGTTTCGAAATATAATATCATTTATTTTTGTTGAATATTATGAGCTTATCGGTTTTATTGTACATTTTAACTTTTTAATTGTATATATATATATAGGAAAAAACTAATATTTATTTATAGAAATTTTTTTATTTAATTTGCAGAAAAGGAAAAAAAATAATATTTGACAAATTAATCCTGTCAAATATTGTTTAAAATTTGAAATAAAAAATTTTTATTGGTTAATGTAATTATTACCATTTTAAATTAGTTTTTTACAAAAATTGACATAAAATGATTTAAGATGTTTTACTGAAAATCAAGTGTTTTTTTAAATATTGTTGAAGATGATTGATGACTGAAGACTGATTAAAAAAACCAAGAAGAAATTGTAAAGGAAATTTACTTTAAAAAATGCGCATAAAAAAAATCTTTAAATTTATCTTCCTTTTCTCACAATTCTAATCAAGTCCCATCCAACAGTTTTTACATAAACTCTTCTGAAGAACTTTTAAACCACAATTTTATATACTTTTTTCGAAAATGATTCTATTATTACATACCCATTCACAAAAAGGTTGATTGTTAAAATACCAAAATATCTTTGTATTGAAAGTTATTTTATAGCAATTTTTTTTATATATATGTGGTAAAAACAAAAAGCAAAATATAAGATTTAGTCTTTGGATGATTACATTTAAAACAATAATCCGGAAAAATACTTAAAACAAAAAATATGACTTTAAAAAAAACGCTTGTGTTCTAGGTTGGATGATCTGTGACGACCTCTTGGTCGACCAGACTTTTCGCAGTTATTTTTGTTGTTTAAAAACGAAGACATGATTTGAAACTCGTCATATATACAAAACTGACTATATTTCAACCTTTTAGTGATTAAATTAAACAAATCATATCAATTTGATCACAACATAAAACTCTTAATATAAATAGATAAAAACTTTATCCAATATCTCACGGTTATAAAATGCTAAAAACATCAAGCTAATCGCATAAATATAATAATTTTATTGAAATACCCAATAAGATCAAACTTTATATTTATTGCGATCCATATATGAAACTTTCTATATAAAGAAAATTCGACAAAACCATTATGGTTGACCACATTGGTGATGTGTGTAACTAATATTCATCCATTCTTACTATTTCCTTTAAAAGTTCCATCCAACACGCCTTACACATGTCTATGATCGCAACCCATATATATGGACAACGGAAGGAAAATACGAACGCAAACTGTATACTCAAACAGATGCGGCAGTTAAAACACAGAAAGCAAATAAGAAGATATAAATAAATATAATTTTAAACCTCCTAATTCGCTCTATAATCAGTTTTTACGGTGTTATTGTGGATTAACCGGAAAATACCGAACCCATATATGTGAATAGTAATAGGTATTTTGACTGGGACAACACAAGAGTTATGGTAAAAAACCATTATGGCAGGATAATTTCCAATACAAAGAATTATTATAAAAAAATAAACACCCAAAATTGTCTTAATCTTAATCTTTTTGTTCTATTCATTTAGCATTTTCTAACAACAATTTAGCCTTTTCTTGGCTGGATTCGGCAATATCATAAAAGAAAAAAAAATTCCTAAATAAAAAAATTTGTACTTGGTTTTTTCTGTGTACTTATAAGATCACGCATTTTGTAAAGAAAATACCGTTGTTCTGATGATAACTGACACTTAAAATATTTTTTTAACATTTTTTTATTCTATTAAATCACTCATCACTTTCATTTTAACATAAAAAAACAGTATAATTACCTCAATCTAAAAAATTTCTATAATTTAATATGCATTTAGAACCTTTTTAAAATATCTATTAATTAATAAATTAAAAAATTTTTGCTATAGCAATATCAATGCATCAATACAATTCCTATAGTTTTTTTTTCTCTATTAATAAAAGAACATTGCATTGCATTTGATTATATTATTTCACTATAGTATAAATAAATAACTACATTTTTATTACGATGTTGGTTTGAATAGAATGAAATTATAAATTTATTATTAGGTATATGATGATTTAGAAATAAAATTGGTTTTTGAACGATTTCAAAAATGATTTCGTACGATTTATATATATTTCGATTAAAGGTAAATTTTATTTATTTGAGAAATAGAATGTAATTTATTGTTATGAAACATTGATCTTAGTTCATGAATTATGATCAAAGATTATTAAATTGGATGGTAAAATTGCTAGTAAATTCCTTTTTTTACATTTTAGAATATGTCAACGATGTAAGTACATCGCTAGGATTTTTTAAACCAACAAATAAATATGTAAAAGATGATAGAAAATCAAAACATATTCCAAATTTATGATTTAAATCATACCTATATTGATATATTTTACATTTCTATTAGTATATCATGGAAAGGTAAGCATTTAATCATCATGTAGAACTATCATAACACTATCATTATATATACATTTATTACTTGTATTATTACTTTATTACGCTAGTAAAGGCTGAAATAATGTAAAAACCTAATATTTTATATTGCTAACAGTTAATAGATATAAATACATGACGTCACGTTCATATAAATTCATATCACTACTATTTTGCAGTTATATTATATACTAGCAAATACATACATGGAATCTAAAAAAAAAGAACCCATTTAAATAATTTTTGAAAAGCCAGTAATAGAGTAATACCCGTATAAGAAAATAAGAAAGTGTGATGAAGAATAGTAACGATTCCAATAAAAAACCAAAATACAAACCATGTGCAAATTTGTTTCTGCCGCCAAGTATCAATAAGTTTGTTTCGAAGTTTTTTTTATACAGTAATTTTTCGTACGACGATGTGCTATTTTTAGAGAAGTTTTATAAAAAAGGTGCTTTGTTAAGTGTTTTTTACAGAGATTTGTGTTTGAGAATGAAGTTGGACCATTTGAATTCCAAGTCTAGTAGTAATAACAAAAATAATGCTAGTATTGGTAGTATTGATATTGATAGCAATAACAATGGCACCAGTGTAAATTGTGATGATAGTGGCAGTGCTAATAGTATTAACAAAGGTAGTATCTGCACTACTAATATAGTAAATGTTTTGCAATGTGGGTGCGGTGAGTTTGCCGTCCCTTTAAACGCCATTCATGCGCCCGAAAAAGAAGAAAAAAACACACATAAATTTCAAAATCTCATAATAAAACAAAACACAATGAAATATATCAACCATAAAGAGGTTGATGGACACGAGTTTAATAACCATTGTAAAAAGGATTTAACGCAAAAAATAGTTAAATTTATAATGAACTGCAAAGAAAATCTTGGCACTTCTAGTCCAATAGAACTAAATTTAGAAGGGAATTCAACGAAAGATAGAAAGGTTATGCATAAAAAAATGTTGAAAAATGGACAACAATCTAGTATTCTAAATAACAGTGATTTGAAAAAAAGTTTTATGCTGGATTTTAATCGAACTATTCCAGATTGCACTAAAAATAATATAAGTGAGGAGAGCATTAAATGTAAAGGAAATTTAAAGAGGCATGATCTAACTCCAAGTAGTTTGTTCAACAAAAAAATTAGAAAAAACGATGATTCTAAAAATGTTTTTGACAAAAATGAAAAAGCTTTTATAAATAAAAAAATCAAACCCGTCATAACTAAAGACAACAATAAAAATAATAGTAATGGTAATAACAATACAATTAAAGACAATTTCATTAATAGTAACAAATGCATTAATAACATTGATTTAGCTTTAAATGCACTACTAAAATATAATAAATTTCCAAAACCAGATTTAGGATATCAAAAAGAACCTTTATTTAGAGAATGTTTCAATAAAGCGGTCAAACATCTTTTAACTTTATCTTCTGTAAAAGCAAGAAATCCTGTTGGACCTATAACAGAAATAATAAATCTTTATATTATGTTCGATGATTTAAAGGGCGCATATGATAAGCTGAAAGAATTTACCAATACAAGGGAAGATGTTTATGGTGAAATTGCGCCTACATTATCGAGATATCTTATTTTTTTAGAGTTAGAAATTTGTAAACAAAAAATACAACAATTAAATGAAGAAAAATTTAAAATAAGTTTGCTAAAAAGTTTCTTAAATCATCTTTTTTTGTGCAAAGGTGTTATGTATTTCAAAAAATATAATTTCAATTTTAATTATAATCTTAGTGAAGAATGTACAGATTACAATGATGATAGTCAAAATAGATCTAATATTTTTCACTATGATTTTATTAATAAAACTTTATTCGTAAATACATCATTAAACGAATTTAATTATGAAGACATAGACTTTATCAATAGCAAAGAAATATTTTTGAATAATAATCTTAACCAATATTTAGAAAAGAGTTTATTAATTGATTTTGATTTATATTCCTTATTTTCGCAGTCTAATTGTTATAAAAATAATCTTAATAAAATTTCAAAGAATTTGATGCCCTCACCAGCTTCATTTGGTGATGAAACAGTAAATGCAAAATTTCTGGATATTTTGATTTCATGTGATTTGATTAAAAAACTTTTATCAGATTTCAATATTTTCGAATTATTTAAGTATTTAATTTCTGAAAAAGGGATTTTAAAACTTAGAAAAGCAATAAAGGTTGCAATTAATAATTTTTTAAACAAAGAAAATATATATTTAAGTAATGATGCAGATAAAAAATATTTGTTTGAAAATTTATCCTGCATTAAATATGAGCACGATGATTATCTGTTAAATAACGAAGCAAAGGACGAAAATATATCACCAAATAAGTTTAATTCACTAGTTTCTCATTCGAATAAAGATTTTTTAAATATTTCAAAGGTTGATTTAATTAAAAGGCAGAAAACTATCAAGAATATTAAAAATACTGGCATATTTACGAATAGTGAAAATAATAGTACTTCATATGATGTAAATTGTGACACCAAGAAAAGAAATTTAAAAAATACGACTTCTTACATGGAAAGATATGACAAAAAAAGGTTAAATCATGCATCAGCTAACAATCAAACTAACATGAATGATAGTATTGAGATGAAACCGGTTAGATGTTCTGATGGTGTCAACATGCATGAGTATCCCTTCAATAAACAACAAGGTGCATCAAATACAAAAATATTTTATATCAATTTCGGATCGGCTACTACAGACCTTGAAAGTAATGATGACCTTAGCAATACAGGTGCCAATATATTCAAAAAAGCGGTAAAAAATAAATCATCCAACAAAAAGAAAAACATAAACGAAAATAAAATCGATATAAATTTAAATAAAATTAACAAAAAGAACAAACATAATACTGTAAAAACAAACGATTACAATATTGATCAACCAAATAATATAACCACACCAACATATAATAACTTAAAAAATATGCATGATATATCTTTAAATAGTTCTTTAAGCTCTGAAAGGTTGTATAACACACCAATTGATTCAACACAATGTTTATCAGTCAAGAAAAAAAAACGCTGTAATATTAAATCATGCGAAAACAACTCTTTAGAAGAAGAAAGCAATGTTTTATCAGAGCAAAAAATTGTAAAACACTTTTATAACAGCAAAACGAATGATCAAGATAAAAAAATTTTCAATTATAATCTGAATTCCTTAGAAATTCAGAAATTTTTAGGAAATCCATTGGATTCAGCAATTGTTGACGAAATTCAAAAATTTATAATTGGAGATACAGCATCAAATGAGAGCAATAGTAAAAATGCAATACAAAAAACATATGATTTCACGTTTAAATGCACTAATAATCTATTCATATATTTCAAATATAAAATGATCTCGCAATTATTAAAAGAGTTTAATTCAAATTTGTTGCTAACTCTTGCTGATTTACAAATATTGTGTTGTAAAAATCAAAAATGTACAAATAATTGTATAAATAAACTATCCCATCAACTAGAAAAAACACCGATTTTATCTTTAGACAATCTATCAAACGAATCCTTTGATACAATGGAACAAATTAAAAACAAATTATATTGTAATACAACTGTTTTCCAGTTTAATAAAATGTTGTTTGATACAGACGAACTATTTAGTATATACAAAAATTTTCTTAAAGACAATAAAAATTTAGTGTCATATTTTGTTGATCAATGTGAACGTAAATATTACAGAAATTGTTACAAATATTTGTGTAAAAATGGATTTTCTTCTGATATAATGAAAAAAGTGAAAATAACATCTAAAATTAATGATAAACCAAACATTAAAGCTTCAAATGTAAATAATATAACAGGTACCGGTTCCTTCATACAGTTGATTGACTATAATTTAATGGAAACAGTTAACAAGTCAATTAAACTTAAACACAAGTCTTCTAAACCTAAAAATATATTCTATGCGGTTGGTAAAAACGGTCAATTCTGGGAAACAAAAATACGCAAAAGAAAAAAATTGTAATAGAAATAACAATCATTAATTTCTATAATTTTATCGGGGAATTTTCTAGAAATACACTGTCAGTTAATTTATCTTGTTTCAGAGGCTATACCTTCTGCCTACGCAATATTTTTTTTACTATATCGTTTAAAATTTCGATTGGTATCTTTGCTTTTTAATAATGCTATGTTGTGAATTTCTTTTCATCTAAAAATCCATATTTTTGTTTTGTTAAGAAAAACTATATGTTTTTATATATTTAGATTTAATTGATAGTACGAACTTGGTGCTGTTCCTTTTTAAATTAAAAAACAATTTTGAAGTTTATTGTGTATTAATTTTTTACGTTTTCGTAATCTCATTGTTCTTATAGTGATAATATGTGCATGTGTTTAAATTACTTTTTACGGTCTTTAATTTCACATGCAAATTAATTGTATTTTTTTAACATAGCTTTCTCAATACAATAAGATCGTTTTTTTTAAAAAAATTGTTGTCAAAATGCAAAAATTATAAATTTGTTGATATTTTAGAATAAAAAATTAAAAAATATTTAATAAAAAACAATTTGACATTTGTAGACCATTGACCACGCAACTTTATTATAGATTTGTTTTTAAAATTTATTTGTGATTTAATAAAAAAATAGAATTTATGAAGAAACGATATTCTATCTATCAAAAAACAAACATTAAATTAATTTTTTTTTTATCACTTAATTCATTGAAATTTTTGAAACATTTTTCTCAAAACTTTTTCCTCATCACATAACTCATCAAAAAAAAAATTTTTAGTACTATTTCCGATTTCATTAACTGTTATATCTGACAAAGGCTTCCTTTTCACATTCTTTCCTAATTTTTCAATTGCAACTATTTGATTTGTCAGTGGGTCTATATTCTCCTTATCAGATTCTCTTTCTCTTTCTCTTTCTAGAACTTTAATGTTTAGTTTAAATGCATTTTTACATTCATCAATATGAAAGTCTTCATACTTGGTAATGAATTTTTCCTTTTCTATTTCGATAACAGTCTTTTTTAATTTGCAATCATTAGCAAGTACATCGTTTTGATAATCTTCATATCTGATACGTACATTTTTTTTTTCTATTTCTGCATCTTTTTTATTTAGTTCACACACATTTTCAATTTTATAATTTTGTAGGTCTTCATATCTTTTACGTACATTTTCCTTTCTTACTTCGCAATAATCAATGCTTCTATTTAAAATGCTTTTTTCATTTCCTGTCTCTTTATGTGTGTATTTAAATCTTGAATCTTTGTTTTCAAGTGCTACGTCTATTTTTCCAGAAATATTTTCGTCCACTGTAATATTAGGACTACTATACTCGCCAATAAGCATATTTTTATTTTCATTGGTGATATTCTTGAACATCATCTTACTTTTATTGCTTTTATATCTAAAATTTTATCTGTTCTTTCCACAAATTCAAGAAAAATTGTTAATTAAGGGATAAACAGTTTGTAAAAAAATAAATATAACTGTATTGCTTATGATTCAATTATCTAACTATATTGGGAATGATTATATTGTATATTGCAATGCTAAAAATACAAATACAAATAGTCTTAATTAATCTTTTACTGCACACAAGACTATTTTTCATTATTATAACTCAATACATTGGATAAAATCTCAAGTTTTTGTCCTTAATATTTTTAAATTAAAAATAGCTGCTAGTTATTAATTTATTGATAAATATGTCGCTTTTAAGATTAATTAAAAAAATGTTATTTTGATTTTTTCTTATATTAAACATAGTTACTGAAAAAAAGAACAATAGTTTATAAGACGAATAGAGCTATAAATTAATTTTTTACTTTTTTCAATTGGATCTGTTTTTTTAAAAAAATTACATATAATTTATAATAATAACACTAAAAATGTTCATAAATTCAAAAATTTAATTTTTTTATATTGGTCCATAATATTTAAGATAAAAACTTAAGCGCGAATTTTTTATTTGTTTGCAAATTACCCCTTTAAAATTGCGTTTTAAGCAAAAGAAAACACATAAAATTTTCTGAAATTTACGTGTCTAATCTACAATGTTTGACTAAATATCATAAAAAAATATTTTTATAGATTTAAAAAACTTATATATTTATGCGTTACAATAAATGTTTCCTTTTAGTGAAACACATAAGATGTTTGAAAAAGGTATGTTTCAAATAACATATTGATTCAATGAGCTTTTTCTTCTGCGCCAGAGATGTTTGAGCGGTTATCATTTATCTTCGTCTTTATAGTTCTTCATTCTCCTTATTGTCACCAGACTATTATTACATTTTATTTTTCTTAATTTGAGTGTAGAGATATTTTAGGGTTGCAATATCAACATAAATATGCAAAAAAAAAACTGTTCATAAACATTAGAAGGTAAAATCAGAAAATAATTTTTAAAAAAATTATTTGAAAAAAAATCTATTTTAAATCAATTTAATTCTACTGATATAGTTTAATTATAATTCAATTCTATCAATTAAATGTGACTATTTGCAGTATATAACAAAATAATGTAAACTCGGCATTTTTCAATAGCATATTTATTTAAAAAATAAGCTTTAATTTTTTTGTAATTATAAAAACACAAACTTTTTAAACATTGCAACCTTATACAGAAAAAATGCAAAGAAATATGCAATAAGTAATTTTCATCTACTTGACCATATCTAGATATAAATAAAATGATTTATAAATCATGATTGTTGCAAATTACTCCTCTAACACAACCATCTATTTTTTTTCTTAAATTTAAATAAAGTATAAAAAAGAATTTATTACTTATAATTATTATAAAACTCTGATTATAAATAGTTTAGAATTCGTGTAATGTGCATTTTTTATAAATATATTGTTGAAACTCATCGTCATTTCTATATTTTCTGCATTTATATATTTTATTTACATATAATCTATCACAAACAAAAATATTTTTTTAATAAATTATTAAAATAATAAATAATCTTTATGCAATTATTTAGATAAATTTATTTAAAAATTTAAATTTAGTATCAAATAAATTTCCTAATTTTAAATAATATTATTTTAATAAACGTATGAATTAATCACATTTTTGTAATCAAAAAAAATAAATGCTAACATTTGTTGGTGTGACAATTGTTTTCGCTTTTTTAAATAATTATGTATATTTTTATTGTTTTTCCTGGATAGAAACAACACCATAGTGGAGTCGTATTCAGATATCCGTTTTGTAATACATGTATAGTACCACATTTTTTAAAATCATAAAGTGATTATTTGTGTTAAATACACTTCCAAACAAAATGCCTTTATAGTAATATTAATAAATTACAATAAGACCTATGGACAAAATAATATAATGTAAAGAACCGTATGTTTATACATACAGATTTTAGTAACAAAAAGCTAGTCAGAGCAAAAGAATGCAACAAATTATGCCATTAATATATTTTGCTGTAAGAACATTTCCGGACAGTCCGCATTTCGATGCTCAACCACAATAAATAAAAATTTGAATAAAACTAACTGTGGTAATAACAGTGAAATACTGGAACCACAATTCAAATATTGTGGAAAATTTAGTAGCTTTTTCATTTTAGAGGCCATTCAATGTTATTTCATGTTTTTTTATGTTGAATTTCATTGGTTTATTTTAGTATTAATTAAGAAAAATCCGGAACAAAAACAAGCATAAAAAAATCCATGACACAAAAAAATTATTTTTTAATGTTTAAACGAACCGGTACTAAAACGTCCAAGCAAGGTACGAGGTGACGAATAAGAACCAATTGTCCTCAGATAATTCGAGGCGTGTTTTTAATATTGTAGAGTACTTCCTACAATACAACCAAGTCCCTTCCTGCAACAGCACTAAACAAAATTTAATTTTAAAAAAACTTTAATTAAATAATTTTGAATGTTAAACCAAAAAAACTTGCAAATGTATGAAAAAAATCTAAGTTGCATTTAAATGGTTGTATTGTCGTAACTTGTGCATCTCAAAATTTTAAGCGAAATTGGAACGATTGTTGATCCATCAAAATTGAAAAAAATCGACCAAGCACATTTGTAGTGAAAAAGCACCCAAAAACATTAAAAAAAAATCGGTTTAAAAGAAAACTTTAATAGTTGTGAATTTTAAAAAAAGAATCAAAATGAAAAACAAGAATATCAACGAGGTTTTTTGAAAAGACCCGAAGCTGACGCTCGAGAGAAACTAATAAATATAATCTTTATAAAACCCTGTTTTTTAATTTTTAGATTAGTAACTGTAGACTAATATTTAGACCACAAAGCCAAAACAGTAAAAAATTTTGAATCTTCATTCTTAATATTTTTAATGACTCTTTCATGATTCTTCTTAATTACATTTATATTACAAAGAAAAACCGGAACGAAATTAAAAATACAAAAAATTATTTTTAATAAATTATGACCCCTAAAAAATGTATAACAATTTCTCTTATAAAAATAATTTTATAGTCCATGATAGAAACCTGGTTGAGAAGAATATAGCAACGTTCTGAGGAATTCAAGACGATGCTATACATCGTATAGTATTTTCTACAATACAACCAGATCCCTTCTTGTTACAGCAGTAACCGATATTGCAATGTTCATAACTCCGTCAGTATATTACAAAAAGTGAAAAAATAGCGTCATTTCTAAAACAAATAAAATTTTTCTTTGTTTCATATCATAAGCGATCTTAGTAAAAATGTCAAAATCAAACTTGTCTTTTTTCAACTTAATTTTTTAAAATGATCTGAATTGAAATAATTTTGTAAGTCCTTATTGTTTTTTTGTCTAATATTTATAGTTTATAATTCACAAGGTCATGATTTCGCTTTTTGATGTCTCATTTATGATGGATCAAATTATAAATGTTCTGATCCGTTGCGATTTTTCATATATATATATATATATATATTTATTCATATATAAAATGAACAGATTTATTAAAAAATCTTTGAAAATACCAATTTCATGGCTTTTTGAAGCATACAGAAGAATCAATAGAAAAATCATTTCAAAAAATGTTGATAAAACATTTTTAGTTTGTTCCGGTGGAACAAAAGCAAAAAAAAGGGGTTTTGTGTGTCGATGCTCATGTTGATTTTGTCTTGCGTGGCGTACAATTAAGACATTTATCATAATGAAACACTCTCAAGTACCATAAAAAAATAAATTTGTTTTTTAAACCGTATGTCTAATGAAAATTGCATCAGGGCAAATATTTGAAAATTTAAACTTTAATGATACAAGTTTATGTAAAAATATAATAAAAGATTGCGACTAAGGTAACCAAAAAATGCTATAAAAAGTAGTTTAATTTCGTGCTCTTAACATAATCGTAAAACTTATTGCATACAATTTTATACACTTACATATAACATTGGTCATCGGTATTTGGCATTTAAATTTAGGTTTAAATGAAAGAAATCCAGAAGGAAAGATAATCTTAATGAAGATAAAGATAAAAAGTTAGCTAAATTTAGATCTAATAATTCGGCAATATATCCACTGTGAATCTTTTATTTTCTCAGACTGTTATTAATCTGTGTATAGTTTAAAGGATTATTTCCAAGTTAATTAAGTTTTTAATCATAGTATTTCTTTTGTATATCCAAGTACTGGTATTTACACAAATATCATAGAAGGAAATTGGTATGGAATCAAAAAGATATTTCCAATGCACATAGAATGTCATCCTTGATTGATTTGTATCTTATCAAGTTATGACTTTAGCAACTATCCAAATTTTGCATTAACAGATTTTGTGAAATTACTTTTTTGAATTTCGTCTCTTCGTTTAACTTAAAAAAGCCAATTTTATAGATTTAATATACAGTTTTTCACAAGAACTGCAAATTGCTTCCGATTTTCTTTGTGAAAATCTTTCTATAGACTCTACCTCAACTTTCATGAAGGTAATATATAGATATGCTTGATTTAATTTTTTTAATCTTATCAATAATCTATAGTATTCTTGTCGATCATAATTATGACGTCTGGTCTAATTTATTTAGATGAAATTTGTTTTTATCAATTTATATGCGAGTTCTTATTTTTTCGCTTTTTTGATTGTAATGATCTTGCAAATATTTCCTTATAAAATAATGAATCACGACGAAGTCTAAATTTCTTCGTCATTTTTAAAAATATCAACATTAATCAATTCAGAAGGTAGATATTGTTTAAACGTATAGAAAAAACTTTTTTGATTTTTTTCATATTTTTACGCACTCTTCACAGTTATTATAATTGTTTCTAACCTATTTTGTGTTTTTATTAAATATTTATCAATGAAATTTTTTGCTATTTTACTTGTAATTACAATTACTTTTATTCTAATTGATAACCTATCTTTATTCAAAGATAAAAATTTATAGCTTCTATTCTATATTTAACAAATTCATTGGTTGTACTGTGTTTATTACTTATACTGCGAATTTACCAGCAACAGCAGCGTCTATTTTAATTGCATCTGTTAAACCTAAAGACTTTCTCACTATAAAACAGCACTTGCAATGTGATGCAAACGGCTATCGCTGTCAAAATATGTGTAATTTTATATCTCAGTAGTACCTTTCTACTTGTCATTAGTAAATACAGGGATGTGGGTTTCTGTCATAACTAAGTCCCAACACTGAAAAGTTGATTGGTTACTAGGACGTTCAAGTTATAGCAAAAAACTGATGAAGGGGAAAGAAATCGCTAGTAGGCGAGTGTAAAAAGTGGTAATTTAACAATATCATTTTATTTAAGGTTTGATTCTAGGCTTTAAAATTTAAGAATGTTGAGCCTGAGATTGGTCATATAGAAAACTTAAAACTGTAATCGTAGTACAAAACGTGTATGACATAATGTATGCTGTGTGATTTATTTTGTATGTTGTAGTTAAAAGAATAATTTTTGTTGTTTCAGAGGATGCAGAGATTTTTGAAGATTTTTTCTCAGAAATGTAAAGCACTTTGTAAAAAGTAAAATGCGAAATATAGTTTTTTATGTACGAAATGGTGATAAGAATGTCTTAATTATAAAATTTTCTATAAATATGCAGCGTAATAATAAGATATTTGTTTTTTCATCTACTGTTTTGTATGTAGTTACACCATAAATTTTGTTCATTTTGGTAAAATTTGTAAAATGAAAACATTAATGAACAATTGTTCGCTGATGAAATATAATGTAGTTCATCAAATAGTGTAAAATCGAGCTAGTTTTTCTATATATCTATTTTAATGCTTTCTCAGATTTTTTCAAGTTGCTAGAAATATAAGTGATGAAACACAATCCTATCTTAAAACTGAAATAATTGTTTTAAATTGAATCGTTTGAGTTGTGAATTGTTTTTCTAATACAGATATGTTATTTCAAAAATATAGGAGCATTACATTGGGTTTTTAAATATTATTATAATATTCTGAAGTCCAAACCAACATTTTATCTTTAACAAATTCGTTTAAAGATCAAAGTTTTTATGAACCTGAATTATATGTAAATCTTTTTTTATTTAGTGTTTTGTATTTTTAACGTTAGAAGATTGAAAATTAATTTTTTTAATCAATTTAACATCAAGAAACACATTCTTTCAATTTATTTTCTTACATTGAAAATCGAAGCTAATTGTTAAAATTTTGATCAACATGGCTGGAATGAGTTGTTTCACGTTCGGAAGACTTATTAGAACGATTTGGTGGTTTATTAAATGGCACACTTTATTTTTCATTATTCTATAAATAGCTTATTTAAAACAATATCTTTGTAACCTAAAGATAACATCAAACATGCTTTCAAAGTTTAAAAAGCCAGAACAAGTAATAAACATCTTAAAAGATTTCTAATAATTGCACCTCATTCTTACCTATCAAAATGTTGTATGAAAACCAATGACCTGATTGGCATGCATATATATTACATGGCGAAAAACATGATAAATTCTTGTTCTGTAGATGGATTATTCTCAAAAATTAACAAATATTCAAAATAAAAAACTGTGCATGAAAACAGATTTCAGTCTTTTAGAGTGTTCGCTTTTGCCTAGAATAAATATTAAGTATATAATACCGTGAAGTTATTCTATATTAGTAGAGCTTTTCATTTACAACTCAAAAAGTTATGTAGCAGTTATTTTTACCATTAATAGAAATCTATTTTTTAAGTTATTTTTATAATAATGGATTTATCAGCCGATTTATTCAACTTATTATAACTTTTAAGGTCAAAAAAACATATTTGTTGGGCGTCCTTCACAAATCCCCTTTTTACGCTATAAAATATTTAACATTAAAAAAAGGAACTACAGAATTTTTATAATATTAATATTCATAAAAAAATGAAAATATTTTATTGAAAAAATATGTAATATTTTAATAAATTTTAAAAGTGTATATGCTTCAAAAAGTAGTTTTTTCAAAACGATATTTATGATTATTCATTTGAATTATTTATAGTCACTCGTTTTAAATGACAGGCGCCTATTTAAAGCGAGATGATTAATTTGTATGGTAAAAAAAAAAATTCTAAAGTAAAAAGATTTTTAGAGCCCAACCTTCCAACAATATAAATATTCAAATATAGAAAACCTCCTAACATATAAAGATAAACATTTATTCCGTCTTTTCGTGGCTTAAAAACGAATGAATGGCATCTTATCAATGTATTCAGCACAATATTCCGACGTTGTAGTAAATTATAGATTGATTTTTCTTGCCCATATTTATACTAATGTTATTTTATTGGTTTGGTCAAACAAATAACATAATGTTTTATGATTATTATCAAACATTTTGCAAAACCTTTTTTGAAATATATTTTTTTTCTCTAATTTAGTCAAAAAAATTATTTTGGTTTCTAATGATTGAATCAGGTTTAGTTCGACACAAACATATATTCTGTTTAAAAATAAAACTAAAAAATCAAGTTCTCACCAAATACTATGCAAAATAAATTTGTTAATAACATATAGATTACGTCGATACGCATAATGAAAAAATTATTATTTATCTTGTCGGATTCCCTGAGTGGAAAAAAGTGGCTAATGTTAAAAAGAAAATTATGAAAATTGTTGAAGATATGTGTTTGTTTATTCCCGTGACCGCAAAATAATTTTTACTGTTGTTAACTTATAAATTCATTATGGGATAATCTGTTCGCCTTTTTTTCTCTCATTTTGCTTATTGAGTGGGATGAAAGGAGTAGATTCTTTTATCGCTAATATAATCCGGTTGATTCTGCGCCGATCAGTTTTCCGCTAATTTTACCATTTGATCGAATCATATATAAAATCTTAGTGGGTGATCTATATCAGGCGTGATTTTATCGATGTGTTAGATGTACATTTAATGGCAATAAAATTTATTTTCAAGCAAAATATTTAGTAGATCTAGAAAATTTGACAGATAAAATATAATGATGTCCTACTTTCAAATAAAAAATTAGCATATATATTATTTATTTTGATTCCAATACATTAACGCTATCGAAGAAATCATTATGATTTTTATTATATTTTATTTGTTTATATAGGACTACTCCTATGAAAAAAGTCCAACATATATACATTTTGTACATTATTAGCAATATACTTTCTTTTATATTTGAAATTTAATTATAAATTAAATTGGTCTGTATCTCGAACAGATTCCCTTTAAGTATGTGAAAAATCATCCATAATTTGATTTTCTCAAGATTTAAATCTTTATATTTATTACTTACTAATGCTATCATATGTCTTCTCGAGGCGTATACTCTTACTTAATATTCGAAAAAAAAGAAATTCCTTTATATTTTTTATATAATTGCTCTGATTTTTTCTTAAATTTAAAATATTTGAACATATTTTGTAAAAACAATATTCGCTGATAATTATTTATATGAATTTTGCATAATCATTTAGTTAATTCGTTTTTTATGTTGTTTTCATAAAATCATAGAAAAAATTCATAATATATTACAACAGTAATTCTAGTTCAATCTTATTAGGAATTTAAAATATATTATTTCAGGTTTCTGCATAAAAATATTTTATCACATCTCTTTTTCAGTTAAATTCCTAAAAATTTTAAAAATTTTCCGACTCAAAACTATAATCTTAATAATAAACTTGATGGTTTTTATAAGAATTTTGATCTCTTTGGTTTCTATCTACATGCGAAAACATCATTTGATTCCTTAGAATACTTATTATACGAGGAATGTTAAAGAAATAGGAAATTTGTGTAAATTGTATTTTTTAAATTGCATATTATTGTTAAATCTAAGTAGTACAACGTTTTAGTGATAGAAAGATATTTACGTAATCGTTATTGAATCTTTTTTCAGCACAAATCTAAATTATATGGATACCAATACTTTATAATTATTTTTTCTGAATCAATATTCAAATTAAGAGAGCATAAAATCATTATTCACACCAATTTAAGCCTAAATATCACTAAAAAAATATTATATTCAATAATTGAAAAAATAAAATCAATAGATTTGTCGATTAAATTATTTTTATATTGCAAATAAATTTATAAATCAGTAAAATTTACAATGAATATTAATTTGAATTTGAAAGCGGTAATAAAAATAAATCAAATCACATGACTTTTTAAAAAAGTCAAAAATTTCAATTAAATTTCACAAAAATATCTGTTCTCATATCACAGTATTTTATAGTGCAGCTTACTACAACAAATTATCAGTAAACTCAATTAAGCGGAATGAATTTTCTCATCAGTAACATAAAATATCAACTATTTATTCAACTAATTGCTGGCTGTGTCGAAAAAAATTTTTATCTTTATATTAATATCATATTTATTTATTAGATCATCGCACCTATGTTTTTCTTCTATCGACAGTATAAACTAAATTTGAGTGCGATTATTTTAAGTATACTCAATTGCAAAACAAATCATGCGTCATGATGAAAAATATTATATTTTATAGATGACTGAAATATTATACAGTAGATTGTTGAGCATAAACTATGTATTGTTATTTAAAACAATTTTTTAAACTAAATCACCTTTTGTTATTTTCGGTTCTAGCTGAAAATAGATAATAGTAATTTTAAAATCGAGATTATCAACACAAATATATTCTTTTTACATTTTTTTTTGTTTTTTAGCTATTGTTTAAGTCGATTTATTATATAAACTGAAAAAACCCATTCCTTTAAAAAATAAATTATTTTTGGAAAAATTGAAAAAAAATATAAATTATATTTTTTTTTGATTTGTTGTAAAACAATTTTTTTGTACCGGGAAAATCTGTAAAGTAGATTGATCTTAAGTTTAAAATACAATTTATAAAAATGATAAGTTAATAATCGTAAAATATTGAGTAATTTGAAACATTGTTTACAACTATCTTTGTCCCATTTTTACTGGAGAAAAAATTTCTTTAATGATGATAAAAATCGTTTTATATGTAGTATAATATATATTTTCTAATTAAAAAGGTTTATTTAAAATAAATATTTCAAAGATAAAATATATGATTTGTCGATGTTTACATATCTATTAAATTTATTTACAAATATAAAAAAATTATAGGAATATTTTCTTTAAGTTTATCTAGTTGTTTGCGTTTATATATTTTTTTTTGAAATTCATTTATACACTAAAGATTTTCCTTCATCAAGTTCCAAAGTATCATTAGAATTTTAATTCATTTAAATTGAAAACTCAATTTGAGCACATTAAAGGTTTAATAAATTATTCTAACTTTAAAATCAATCAATTTAAATACAGATTTTCTAGTTAAGTTTATTATCAAAATATCATTATATTTTAAATTCAACATATGACACCTGTCACTCAGAGATCAATAATGTTCGATCATAGTACAGTGACAATGATAAGCAATACAAAATTAATTTCTAGATATGATAATTACTTAGGATAAATAAAATTTTGTGTTAAAGAAAAGCTAAAAACGAGGTGTCTATAAAAATATCAATAAAAAAACAAGACAGTAAAAAATACTTGAATAAAAAACTTAAATGAAAAACCAGAATTATTGTTATTCAAAGCTTCTTTAATGTATAGATTTTTTATGTGAAATAAAAAACAATATTGTTGTCATTTGAATGTTCATTGTTAATGCTATTTTTATTTTAATTTTTGTGCAATGAACTCAAAGATTCATTAATAATTCATAATGATTGCATAATATTACAGTTTTTTTCAGGTTTTATGCTTTTTTATAAATTTCTTTATCTTTTATTTCTAATGTATTAAAATAGTTAATGAAATGTTAAAAATGATGAAAAAATGGTTTACAAGATTTTTTTAGATATTTTTAACATGAAGTAACATTAAATTAAATATATAATGTCATGACTTAATAAAATGAAACACTTTAAAAGCAAAAAATATTTGTAATGCATTGTTTTGGATTTAATATTTGTTTTTAGATGAGAATCATATGCACTGAAATTTTCGGTAAATTTCATTTTTTGTCTATTAAAATTGCGAAATTGATCAATTTTTGTTATGGTGATTGGAAAAGGTAGGTTTTAAATTTTTGTTCAATAGAATAATTAATTTTTGATTAATGTGTGCAAATTTATGTGTTTCCGAAGCTTTATTGTAAAAAAGAATATATATGAAAGTAAAATATGCTTGAAGCTTGTTTAATTACAAAATTTTCTATATTTCTGCGATACAAATGCAAGTTATTTTATATTTTTAGTATCTGCTTTAGAGCTTTATAAAAGAAAGTTTTTTTATTAACAATTAAATAAATTTTTTTTAAAAAAAATCCTACAAAAATAAAGATTAAAAAATATAGTTTCTTAAATTAGCGCATTATATTAATCGCATTGCATAAAATATTTTTACTATCAATTTGATTTTATTTTTTATAACTCATCTAACAATTTAAATCATTTAATAAATTTAATAGATGGTGATGATTATTTATTTTCTTTTAAATAAAAAAACATGATTTTTGTAAATTTACTATTACTCACAGTTTTTCAACCAATTGACTCGATTTCAACACAGGAAGATTTTTTATTTGGTGTATTACTGCACGCAAAAAAAATATCAGAAACATAAGATTTTTATCTAAACTGGCTTTTTATATATTTATACGCTTCAATTAATTAGTAAAAATCTGAAATATTATAAATACCTATTACATCCTTTAAACGAATTGATTGATTTTGATCGTATTTAATTTTATGATATCTACTTGCAATGTATTATGCGTCTGTTATTGCTGTTAGCCCCAACCTTGTTATTTTTGTCAAAGTCGAAATATTTTTTTTTGTTTAAGGTCATTTTTATTCTAATTACCAACATTACAATACTTTTTTCTTTATAACATCTTTCAATTAAATGACTTTGATGCAAGAACTTACTTCTCCGATTAAAAATGGCACTTAAATTACATTAATACGTATATAATTATATTAAATGTATTCGGACACATTAATAGGTATAATTCTAAAAAATTATCTTTTAGCACCATTGGCTTATCCGAAAAAGTTTCATCTTTTTCCTTATTCTAGCCTTAAAAGTGTCATTTATTTTGAATATTTGTTTAATATAACTTATAATATTTTTATTGAATAAAAGATTGTATATTTTATTAACTTATCTATTTTATTTCTGAATTATTTCAGATTCTAAGATTTTTTTGATAATTAGGGTTATAAATATTTCAAATACAATAAAATAGTAAAATTACGAAAATTTTGAATTTTCTAAATTTTTAATATTTCTGCCAAATAATATCAATATAATCAGAATTCTTTTATTAAAAGGTACAAAATGAATACAAAAACGTACGCGACTTTTAATTAACAAGAAAATATTACAATATAAATAAAGGTACTAAATTAAATTGTAGAAGTTTTATTTATTAGAAAAAAAATTAACTATTAAGTTCTAAATTATTTTACTTTTTGCTAAAAATGAGATGTGTTAGAATATAAAAGATCACATTAAATGGTTTAAAAGTCATTATTCTGTAAACATAAACGGTGTTTTTTAACAAATCATGTAGTAAAACTGTGAGTGTTCGGGCACTTAATGTCCACGGAACAGCTAAAAAGTCCAGATTCGCAGTTTAAACAATTAAAAACAATTTTAATTCTTAAGGATTAGTTTTAATTAAAAATAAAAGAATAATTGGAATTAGTCAGATGCGAGTTTCGATCGATAACAAAAGCAGTTGAGCTTGATCTTTTTCACTCTGGCGTACTCATTATTCCGAGCTCTTACAAAATCAATACCATAATGTTTTAATTAGCTTAAAACAAAAAAATATGGATTAGATCAAGTTAAAGGCTATACGAATGTCAGTAAAAATTTAATTGCTCGTGTATTATTTTTTTTGGTTTCATAATATATTTCAATATTTTGAAATGCAGTCAATGAAAGTTTATTTATATTCCAAAATATAGAATAAAAAAAGTTTTAAATTATCGGATAAAAACTCCAATAACTTCAGATCTATTATAATCCCATGTACCCGAATTTTTACACGATAAATATAATGGAATAATGGTGGTGAAAATGTTATAATTTAAAGTACAAGCTATAAAATTATTATTTTAATATAAAAAGTCATATAAGTCTCAAATTTTACATAAAAAAGTGATAAACTGCAAGATAATATTTAGGTAACAATATTTTACAAAAAACGTAGGCAAAATTTTATTCGGATGAAGCCACACTAACATTAATTGTAAGATCAGATACATTGAAATTGATTGGTAAGAATTATTGGTAAAAAAATTTACGATGAATTTATTTCTTTTTTTAAAATTAAAATAAGAACAAAATGAAAAATTTTTTTTATTTGATTTCTTCGTACTTCATTGCTTTTTTTAATTTATACTCTGCGTTTATAAAACAAATTTTTGTTTAAACAAACAGAATTATATTTTCATGCTTCTGCTATCAAAACTAATTTTGATATATATATGTGAAACATTGAGGTATTGAGAAATTTTATGACATTGTTGATTATTTATTTTTCTAGATAATTGAAAAATAGTTAAATATCATTCTCTACAACAAAGTCTTGATGTATTGAATATTTTCGTTTTTATGTCGGCAGACTTATGAATACGGCGTTTTGATTAAGCTGGGAAAAATTTTTCTTAACATTCGATTCATATTAGATTTATTTTTTATGCCATTCTCATCTAAATATTTATGTGTAAGAAAAAAGAGTGTTCACAGATTCTAATTACATATATAGTTATATTATCTTTAGTTTCTAATAATAAAACTAAGGTGTACAATTCAGTTTTAGTCATCATTATTTTTTTTCATTATTGTCATTATTTTTCAGTTAAGGACAAAATAATGATATCATTTTTTTATCATGTGTTCTAGCTATTTTATAGTTTATAAACGCAATTGATAATTTGTTTTAAATTCATAAATTTTGCGATTTATATAAGCTATGTATATCCTACACAAAATAATAAATATAACAAGTAAAAAAATTACTATCCTGGTATCAAAAATCTTCAGATTATGAGAAAGCACAACCCAATCGTCATTAATGCAATAGATTAAACTGATCCTCGAATTTTTTTTATTAATTTTTGTGGCGAATAATTTGAATATATATAGTTTCCCAAATTACGTTTTTATATCTTTTTTTCAACTTGAATAGTTTTTCTATTTTCCGTTTTACTTTTATTTTTTGTAAAATCTTAAAGTATAAATTTAAATGAATTTACAGAAATCAAAATATAATTAACTTTATAAAAAATCTAAAACCCCATTTTCACAATTATATCATAATTTTTTTTTGAATTTTAAAGGTTTTTCTATATCTAGAAAATAAAAAACGTACATATATTTTATATTAACATTTTAAAGAGATAATTAATAATATAGATCAAAAGTACTTATAATTTATTTTAATATTTTTGTCCGAAAAAACAAATGTTATCACATATAATGTAAAAATAAACAATAGTTTATGATATATTTGTTGACATATACAAAAAAATATTTAGTGTTTTTTGGATCAAGTTAATTTGCTCATTTTTTGTTTTTAATACAAATAAACTTTAATACCAAGCGAAAAAATTCGTAATTTTTGAAAAAAATAGACAATCAAAAATTATCTTTATTTATTGTATTTAAAACATATAATGACTTGATAAATCAAGTTTTATTATTGCATAACAAAAAGTGAGCAAAGATAAGTAAATATATTATCATAATTATTTATTTATTTTATTTAAACATGACTTACGAAAATCCAAAAAAATGACTGATGCAAGCAGATTTTGATAAAAGCATGTCATAGTGTAATAAAAACATTTACTTTACAAATTACAAATATCTGTTTATTTTAATGTTAAAATCAAATAGATTTCGTTTTGTTGTGTAACAAATTTCATCAAACAATATACAAAAAAATTTGCTTTATTATTTTATCATTTATATATTTTATAAATGCTTTACATCACACCTTTAACCGTTAAAATTAAGCGATTAAAATAAATTATCAAAAAATTAATTTACAATATGTATTGGAAAATGATCTATTTGTCATTCTTACTAGTCAAGAATACTTTGGTATGTTTCTACATTGTTTCAAATAGATTATTTCGGTTTAAAACATTAGATGCTTTCAGAAACTTATTAAAGGATTTTGTCCATCAAAAAGCAATCTAACATAATTTTTGCAAATCTTATCACATAAAAAAATATGTTTTATGCAAGCTATATTAGTTTTTCTAATAACTAGAGTATGCCAAGGAAGAATATTAATCTTTCTATGAAAGTTTTCTGAGGATCAAGCCCCTCATACCAACCGCAAATATTTTAAACGTATACAAAACGATCGTATTTTAAAAATAGTTTTGTTTATAAAAGTAGCGATTTTTATGTTTGATATTATTTTTTAACATATAGAAATTTTTTATCAAAACCATATGAAAAATGAATGTCAATCATTTACTTTGCATAAAGATGTATGCAATCTAACATGGGAAATAACTGTAATTTCTTAACCATGTTTCAAACACGTAAACACAGAATTAAATTTTTCTGTAATTGAATTCATAATTTTAATACATGCTTTAGAAACATTTTTTATGTTAGAAGTGGTTAGTTTTTATTTCTTTCGCGATATTATTTTAGTGTAATTCTTTGTTTTTGTAAATGCGTTTTTTAAAAAATATAATCTAAAAATTGTAACAAATTGAAAACATCATTTTATTATCTGATAAATAATTTATAAAAAAATAACAAATCAATATGGTTATAGGAAACACTTGAAATCGAAATCAATGCCAAGGAAGCTATTATTTGGATAATCTTCCAATATAGGTGGTCATCAATGCATTTTAATCCGGCTAATCACATTAAAAAATCTGAGTTTATTAATTAAAATACAAGTATTATAAACCGCTAGTATAATTTAAGTAAGTTGTTTTCAAACAACATTTAATGATCACAACTTAAAAAAATTGTATGATTTTTTGTTGTTATGTAAGATATATTTTGTATATAAGAAATCTAAAATATAATTAAAAGAAAATTTTAGTTTTTATCTTCATAAAAAAATATTTTATACAGCTTTAAATTAATTGATATACAAAATCTATGTGTAATGATATCTAATTTGATGAAAAAATAATTAACTTTGTAGCAAAAAAAAATTCATTTCTCAAAAATAATATTATCTTTTTTTAGTGAAAAACAACTGTTTTGATGCAATTAAATGAGTTCTTTTCGATAAAAAGTAAAATTTTATAGAAATATTAAATCTTCTTTAAAGTTATAATATTTTTTTTCTCCTTAGTCAGAGAATATGATCGTTTAATTGCTTGTATATTTTCAGACATCAAGCCAGCTGACATTCAGATAATCTGGAATAAATTGGATTATCTAAGTTTATGTTTAAATACTTATTATGTGTAACTTTAATTACGGATTTTATAAAAAACATTAATAATATTATTAAAAATAATAAATAAAAATTTATAATATAATTTAAGGATTTAATTGACACAATATTACATTTTATAGATAAAATAATTTATCATTAAAAGCTATAAATAGATATAAGAAAAAAAGAAAAAAAGAAAAAGAATGAATAGCTGTATAAACATTTTCGATTCTGAAAAAACCTCTCAGAAAGATTATAATAAATATGGCAATAGCTATATATATAGTTTTTTCTTAATAAAAACGATTGAAATTTTTTTTTGCCGTCTATACTATATTTATTCTACTCTCTATAATAGAATGAAATTTGTCGAATATTCGCTAGCGAAACATTTTACCTCCCAACTGCATTAAAGGGCAGGAAGTGATCTATAATCAAAAAAAAGGATGTATTATTGTGATATTTTAAAATACATCTAGATGTTTTACGAATGAAACTCTACTTTAAAATTTTTCTGGTGTTCTTTTTTGGCATAAACATATCCTACGTTTTATTTTTTATGCATCTATAATATGAATTTAAAATAATGTCTAAATTTTTACAGTCATGCGTTATTTTTTTAAATATTGTTGGGTGTTTTTTACGAAATGTGACAAGTTAGGTTTTTATCTTTTTTTATAATATTTTTATTTCAAGATTATTGTATTACTATTAGAATAAATGTAAGTTACACGTGCTTGTGATACTGTTGCATGAATTTTGATCTAATGAGGAATCTATTGACCAATAGAACCTATATAAAACAATACAAAAAGGTTCGTTGTGTTTCTTATTATTTTCGTGTACTATTTCCTCTGTTTTTAGAACTAAAATTTTCATATTTATTCTTTGATTCTTTCTTTTTTATTGAATCTGTTGCCTATGAAACTACAAGAATACTTTTAATATAATAAGTAAAGTAAATTAATGATTCTATATGTTTATTGTATTTATTAGTTTTTTTTAAAATTAATTGGTTTTCGAAATTTAATTATGTTGAAAATTTATTCGACTTTTTTTTTATCAGATAGCATAATTTAGGAGATGCTGTTGTAGAAATTTAATATTTCATATCAAAGGAGAGCAATGATATTTATGCTGCTGATTTTTGGTACAATGGTTCAACATGAAAAAAAGTTGACATAAATAATTCATCATACCTATCAAAACTAATGCCAAAAAATTTACAGCTGTTCGCGTAACTAAATTTTTATATGTTTTTTTATTTATTTTACAATAATACAAAAAGGCAAGTAATTATTTCTTGAAAAAAAAATAAATCTTAGGAATAAATAAAATACATATTAGTTCATTTACAATGTTTAGTTTCATTTATCAATTTTAATTTACATATAGCATTAAAAAAATAACATGAATGATCCGAATACGAAAATATCATGCTTTCTTTTCTTATCAGCAGTTTTTGTAACCTTTTACCTTACAATACTTTATTTTTGATTCTCATAGTTCTTTATCAATATTTATTTTATGATGCCATTGCTCCCGTGTTTTTTAAAAATCCAACTACAGGAGATAAAAGGCGTGCAATAGAACAAATTTCGGCTGATGGTCGCCGGCAATACTTTGATATATCCAAATGATAATTATAATAACAATTCACGCTTAATTTATTATCTTCAGTAGTTTTTCCGAATAAATCACACAGGCCACCGGGTGAGTACGCAACAATCTTTCTAATTACCAGCAAGAGTAAATATTTTCCCCAAAAGCAAAAAAAAAGACTCTCGAACATATGATTTTATCCATATTTTATTGCACAAAAACTGTAATGACAGATGAAGATTGCAATCAAAAACTCTGTAATACCTAAGATATGTATCATTTAGATGTTAAAGATGAATGTTTTATGTTTAATGCCTTTTTTTAATTATAAACTCAAAAACAAAACCAGATAATTCTATGGTGGATTAGTTATTTGTGTTGTGGAAATATAAAAACATTACAGACAAATATAATCAACAAGTACAAAAATTGTCATATTCGAATAAAAATTGCAATTTAAAGAGCTATAAATTAATAAAAGAATTCGAAATTCTTTTCAATCTTTAAAAATAAAAATTAGTTTGATTTCTCTCTAATATGCCTTTTTTTTATAGATTTAAAACATAAATTACGTTAATATATCGATGCAATTATTCTTGAACCATTTTTTTATTTCAAGAAATATAAAATCAAATTAAAATAACGATTTTATTCGTTTATTTTTTTTTGTTTGTGTAGGTGTATTGTTTTTAACGTGTATTTTAACCCAAAAATCTTTAGAATTCCTAAAACAATTTACATCATATTTTTTCTATTAAAGATAAAAAAATTATTATTGCTGTTGGATATTGAACAATATCTATTTTTAAATTTGAATAATTTCAAAATTGCTGACATGACAAAAGAAGATATATCAACGAAAAATTAATAAATTTGATTCGTTTATTTATTTTATACATTATTTTAGTTTATTGATTAAGGAGAATAATTCATTGAAAATTGTCAATATGTTGACATAAAAAATTATAGGGAATTAAAATGTCAATTAAATTGATTGAAGTTGCCTATTTAAGGCGAGAAGATTTTTGTGTATTGGCAGAAAAAAAGAATAGGAAATTAAAAAATTTTCGGAAAGTAGTCTTCCAACAATTGCTTTTTAAAAATTCTAAAATTTAAAAATCTAATTTGAATTTTAGGCGAATATATTGAATTTTTTTTCATTTTACATCAAATTTATATTTATAAATAAATTTATATAAAGAAGTTACAGTTTTTTTTTATAATTTATTAGCTTCAAATACGTTTAAAATATTAAATTTATAATATTAATTGTTTTGATTGAAGAGTGGTTTATATAGTCAATGCATAAATTGGTTTAAGTATTATTTTTATGGCATTTTTACGCCTATAATAATATTCTAAAAGATTTTTTTGTACGATATTTTGTTATGGTTAGACGCATTGAATCTATGAAAGTTTTTTAAATTATGCTAAACAACATAGTTTTGTTTTTTCCCATGATTTAATTTAAATTTTCTTATAAAATTTTTTCATAATAATTTAATATAATAATTTACATTTTTATTGTAATTTTATTTCTAATAAACTTATAGATAATGTGTAATGGTAATTTAATCTATATCAAGATAAAAAAATCCTTGATTTATCAGGAATAAAATTCAAGAACTATCGCTTTACATTGCCAAAGTATTAAAAATTAAAAATTTTAATTCCAAATGAAAAATGAAGAATAACAAAAAATGTTTTTTTTGTTTCCAATTTAGTAATACGCCATAAATTAGTAATTTAAAAACCCAATTCAATATTATTTTTTTGTTAAAATTGCAATATAATTGTATCTTGTAAAAAAAACAATTTAAGAGCTTAAAAAATATGATTATTACGTTTATTCATTTTTTTCGACTTTACAGAAATAATAGAATAACGTTATGCTGATTTTTTCGAAACTATTTAGATTTTAATTTTAAATAATATTTTTTTGTAATTTAGAAAATTAGTATTATAAACTTAAAAAATATTTGCATACATTCAAATTATTCTGTGTTTTTGAGTAGCTCTGTTAAAAAAATAGTTTTAGTATATATATAATCTGAACTAAAAGAGCGAAATATTAAATGAAAATTACATCTTTAGTAGGTTTGATGTATTTTTAATATCGTTATTTTCACATGGATTTGGTTTTTTTTCTATTAGTAAAAAAATTGTATTGAATATTTTTGGTGATCTTAATAAATTATAGCGCATTCAATCTTAAAATAATTTTGTAAAAAAATATTTCTTAAGAAGAAAACAAATTATACACAAATAAATTATTATTAAGTTCACAATTACTTTCGAAATATATGGATTTTTTATCTTAAAACAAGCAGTAAAAAACCTAAAACAGTTTAAAATAAAAAATTTTTAAAAAAAATTTCCCGTTATATTTGTGATTAAACTAGTGAAAAAAACCTAATTTATGATAATATACGTTTTATCATCTAAGCATCCCTATTTTGAAATATTTTATAAACTATTGTTTGTTAAAGATATGTTTAGAAGTGGTTTTAGGTAAACAATTAACCTTTTAATTGTAGATAATTCGCTTTATTTAAGTTCATTTTTTCAAACTTTCTCGTAGACTTTGA
Organism: Edhazardia aedis USNM 41457; assembly: GCA_000230595.3. Lineage (NCBI taxonomy): Eukaryota > Fungi > Microsporidia > Culicosporidae > Edhazardia > Edhazardia aedis. The sequence continues at coordinate 125,000 of AFBI03000043.1, forward strand.
TCACTGTTTTTGATTGGTAGAATTTGTTTCATAATAAAACGTATCAAATCTGAAACAATAATAAATCTCAAACCAATTATTTTCGTTTAATAATTTTAGTTATTTTTTTGCCCACAAAATTTAAATCATAATCTTTATAATTTAATGTTTGAAGAAGACTTTCGAAATCTTAAAGAAATAATCAAGCAAGAGGATAATCTGCCAAAATTAAGGCTTTATGGGGATCTACTTGAAAAAATTGCAGAATATGTTGAATCCTGCAAAGAGAAATGTGATGATATTACTGGTTTGTCGCAGTCTATTCAAAAGCAAAAATCCATTTATATCAAGAGCGTAGATATTTATGAGAATCTGGGAGAAGAAAAAACAGACTTTAATTTGGAGGAGTGTTTGGAGGAGTTGCGTGTTGCCGTTGCTGATTATGCTTCATTTATAAAGAACCTGGACGAACAAAAGGCAACACCTAAATAATATCTTTCAGTTGAAAGCCAATTAAAAGAAAAAGTGTCAATAGATAAATAAATTTTAATAAACAGCACACTATTTCATAAAATAATTTTTGCAATTACATAAATTTATCTAATCATAGAATATTTGAAATATTTTTAAATTTTTAGTTTATTATTGAAAAAATACATTGCTATTTTTCTCAAAAAATTATGTAGAATATCAAAACAATAAATATTATCAATATATTATAAAAAAAATATTTTATTGTTTTCCATCTATGAAAATACATAAACCAATCAAACAAGCGAAACGGCTTTTATTTTTCTAGAAAACAGTTTCTCTGTTGTAGTGTTCAAGGTTTGGTTTTGTTGCCTAAAATCATGCAAAAATAAAATTAAAAGATTATGTATATGAGTAAATAATATCAATTATTTGTATTTTTAACATTGTATTACGTTTTTACCACATCATCTTGAAGTTCAACTTATGTATAGTTTATTTGATGCACCACAAAAGAATATTATAAACTTCACAAAAAGACTTTATTAATGATTTATCATTATAAACCAAAATTTATAGTCAATTATCTATAATTTCATTATCAAGTATTTGTGAAATGGACTTGTTTTGTCCAAGGAAAAAAATTCTTCAGAACCAAAAAAATATTTAAAGAAAAAAGAATTTTACTGATACGTAAAAATTATTTTTTTATAAATTTCATTTGATTGTTCTTCTAAGGAGAAATTTCAGTTTAATTTTATTTGCTGAATTTTGTAAATGCGAAAAAAAAAATCAATTCAATTAAGAGCTTCCTATTTAAGAACCGTGGATTATTGTTTGGTGGCGAAAAAGAAGAAAAAATAATTGAATGAACAAGTTGAATATGTTTATTATAACTAATATAATCATGCAATTAATGTGTGATCTTCAATGTCAAAAAAATTTACACCAAAACTGAAAGTTATAATTTAGTTTCGACAATTTTTTTTTAATAAATCGAAGAAATTGATTTTTTATCAATGAAAAGAAACTAATCAAATTTTCGAAAAGATATTTTATAACCAAATAAATGTATTTTTATTTTCTTGCTCTTTTATATACCAGAAACAATATTGCAAAAATTTTTTTATTAAATTTTGTAATTATATATTTTATAATGTTTTTTTATACTCGATCAGGAAAAAGTTATGAAATTTCTTTAAATATGCTTTTTTTAAGCAAACTTGCAGTGAAAGAGCCATCTTGGCTAAAAGAAAATAAAATATTGAAATATTTTTGGAACATATTTATTTAACTTTGTCGTCTATTTATAAAAAAAAATCCATAACAAAGAAATTAAGAATCAAGATCATTTATTGATTTCTTAAACCAATAAATAACTTTATCATTGAAGTATTCTTATCACAGTAATAATATTAATCATTTTTTTTATCAATCAAATATTAAATGTACCAATATTTTTGTAATCAATTAAATCCAAATTGTAGAACAAATTAAATGTTTTAAATAAATGATTTTCAATAAATATTTATCATATAGATTTATTTATAAATAAACCAACACTTGCATCTTCAAATTTTAAATTGGAAATGAAATTACAGATGTATATGTTTTGTTTATCTTAGTATGAAAATTAAGTACACGCAAATTTTTAAAAATATTGTACTTTCCTATTTTTATTATCACTAAGTAAGTTAAATTTTTTTTTTATTAAACTACAATAAAAAAAAATTTTAAACAATATGATTTGTTTAAAAAATAAAAAGAGATTTGATTTGAATAAGCGTATTTTTAAAAAATAAAATAATATAAAACGATTTTATATATGATTAAATTTTTCCAATTGTTTTTTAAATTATAATCTACTTTCAGATTGCTGACAAAGATTTGTATACTATTTATAGTAGTTTTCGGAAAAAAGCTTAATCGGAAATTTTTTATTAAAATTTTATTTTTAGAAAAATATAAAAAAACTGTTATATTAACTTGGTTTTTTGTTATATCCCAAAAAACACTTTGAACTGTTTTTTAAAATAATAAATTTTGTCTAGTAAAATAAGAAAACGAATTATTTTTCTGCATTATAGTTTTATTAAATGATAACATTTTGTGCATTATAATATTAGAAAATTTTCAACTTTTTTATTATTTTTTTACCCAATTGATAAACTTTTGATCAACTAAAACATATTCTGATTTTTGTACAACTAAATATGAAAAAAATTGTTAATTTTATACATTTCTATAATAAAATGTGAAAAGCCACATTCAGCATTCCTTAATACCTAAATTAGCATATCTAAGTCATAATAAAACTTTACAATATTTTTCCTGTCAAAATATCTTTTATTCACATGTTATTTACCAATTAATAAAAAAATACACACCAAAAATTAAATGTTACAGTTAAAAGTTAATAGAAAAGAAGCCCACGGTCATACCAAAAGACCGGAAAATTACAAAGGATCAACAGCTGGAACAGTAAAAAAGGTTAAATAAAAATTATTCACTAAAATGTATTTACAAACTGCTAATTCAAAAATAGGTTGTCATACACTTTGTGTGTTTGACAATCATTAGTTCTTAATATTGCGAGATAAGACATACATTACTTTATTGTGTATTTAGGTTGAAAACTTTCGTCAATCTATAAAATAAATGATTATACAAAATTTTTCATTTTACTTAAAGTTTAGAATTTTGTTAATTCTATTTATTAGTCAATACCAATACTTCTAGATTTGTTCATTCAGCTCAAATTTTATGGTTTTGTTATCTAAATTTTATGAAGCGAACCAAGAAATTGATATATTATATGTTGGCTTAGCGAGCCTTCAATCTTTTATATTTCTATATGCTTCATGCATCATAAATATGTGAGAATATACAATTGTTAAGAAAAAAATTACAAGATGATTCTTTAACTAAATGCTTGACTATATTTTTTATCTCCTTATTTTTATTTTTTTAGTTGTTCTTTTTTTCGTCAACCAATGTGTATATTAATTAATATACATGTACCTTTTATTACCGAAAAAATTTTGATTTTTAGAATGAAGTCTTTTTTTCGCGTTGTTTTTTTCTATTTTTATTAATTTAATAACTCAAATATTATACTAACAAGAAAAAATTGCTCTACATTGGTCCTTATTTTATTTTTGATATCCCTTTGTGTTTATAAGAATTCTTGTTTAAAATTTAGGATAATAAGAAAAATCTATACTACCACAGCATTTTTGTTCACAAATATTCTATAAAAAATGTCATTTTATATAATTGCTATTCATATTCATTTATAATCATCTTTTCTCTTAGAGGATGAAATTTATAAATAAAAGATTTTGTAGGTATATATATCAAAACGTTCACTCATACAAACACATCTTGTTCTGTGATCTAAAGTATTATTAAATCTTTAGACTGACTTTGTACTCTTCTTTACAGTAAATTTAATGAAAAAATAAAAATTGCAAGTAACAAAAGATTACTAATTTTTATGTTTGTAGTTGATTTTAATTTTTAAAACAGTAAACATTTAGGTAAAAGTATATTCTTTCAAGAGTATTTACACACAATAATAATTTTTATTCTTTTTTAGCAAATTTTTATTCATATTTATATGTCTAATTTATGTCTGTGACATCTTCTTAAAAAAATTTAAATATTTCTAAAAATCAAAATCATATTTTTTTTTGCATCTTACATAGAAAATTCACATATTTGGTCATTGATTATACATTGAAAGTCAGAATAATTTTTTCAATGTACCAAAAATTTAATATTTATTATCTCTAGATTATATGTTCATTATAGATAATTTTGGAAAATTTTTTTATAAATATTTACCAATGTTTTATTTAAACATTTATTGTATAAATTCAATATATAAAACTTACTAAAGAAATATCATCTCAATAAAAAAAAACAGAAAAAACAGAAATATAATATATTAATATGTTTTTTGAATGATTTGAATCACTTAAAACACTTTGTATATCAACAATATAACAACAAACTAACATTGCAAGCATTTTAAATGATGTATCGCACAAGAATATGAATATAAGTTATAACTGTTTAATATTGCAAAAATTATTGCAATAATCAACATAATTTGTTAACATAAAAAATATATAGATGAGAAAAAAATAATTGTATAATTCATATACATAATTTTTTAATTGCATAAAAAAACATTTCTAATAAAATCAAATTTATATTTACATTTATTTTTAATATAAAAATCCCATAATTTATTTCAGCAAAAAAACATATGTTAATAATATATAGTTATTATTTTATTATAGGTTTTACCAGTTAACTTAGTTTTAAAATTAAAACGCAACATTTTTTTGAAAAATCCCATTTTTTTGGTTTTATATGAAAATTAAACATTTTGATTAGCAATTTTTTTTTCAGTCGATTGCATAAAATCAATAAAGTAATGCATATAAATTCTTGATATATGTTTCTTCTACTGGAAATATAGTTTTTAAAAAACATTGCTTATGTTGCTGTTTTAGTTTGATTTATTTTACGTGTTACTTATGTTATTTAGGTAAAGAAAATTGAGTATTATTTCTTATATTTATATATATAAACAGAAGAATGGAATATATTGAACATTTAAGAAATAAAAAATGTCTTTTCCTGCTAAAAAATTTTTTATAAGAAATTATTATAAATACATAGATTTTTTATCTAGTTTTTAAAAAATATATTTGCGTAAAGTCTGTTTAAATTTTTATAGTAGCAAATTTTTTCATCTTTGTGAGTATCAGAATGCTATAAAATCATACATTCTAAATTGCAGCATTAATATTTTGTAAATTTTTTGGTCATTTCGAATTATGTTTTATGAATATACCACAAAACCTGTTTTAAAATATAAAATAAATAACTAAAAAAAACAAAATAAAAATAACTAGAAAAATAAATATCATAATAAAATATAATAAAAAACAAAAATTCATGTCTTAAATCTGTATTTAAATGAAAATATGTAGCAACTAAAAAAATCGAAATATTTTGTATAATAAAAAAACATAGTTTAACGTTATTTTTATAAAGCTAGAAATTTTAAGATGCAGAATGGTATTTATATTTAGAAAAAACATTTTTAGAAGTATCTCATTCAAAAAGAGCCCTAATGACTACATGTATATTTATATAAGTGAAACATCATATAGTTTTTTATTTCAATTTGAAATTTATTTTATGCAAAATAATGCAATAATACTATAGAGAAAATGTTTTCTTGGAATCAATGAAACCATGTTTTTGATATTTTTTATAGCGAAAACTTTCGACTTCTGAGCTTTTTTATTTAATGATGATTTTTTTCATAGGCTTTATTTGTAAAATTACACTTTCAATATGAATGCACTTCAAATTGTGCATCAGAAAAACATTCCGACTGAATAGTATTCGTATTTAAGTGTAGTTATTACGCTCAAGATTGTACTTCTTAATCTGATTAAAAGAATATTCTAATATAGTTATACAATTTTTTTAAGTTGGCAAAGTTTCATGTAGTAAATAAATTGTTTAGAAAAATCACAAAACAGTATCTTACTTTTGTTATAAAAATTTGCTTTTCGTAAAAAATTTATTTTATTAGAACATATTTAAGTTTTTATAATCCTCACGATTCTAAATGAGTTATCTGGATGCATAATTATTAACTGTGGTACACCACAGCCTGTGGCTATTCCTTAATTGATAGTTTTACATGAGGCATAATGAATATTTTTAGGTAGCCTTTGTTCCTTTATTTCTACAAATATATCTAAGTATTTACTGACCCATATATATAATAAAATGTAAAATAATAAAGAGGAGCAACAGGCACGAACTAGGTATGTGGCAGGCTCTGAGCGCAGGGATGAACCCACCAGTTAGACTATACTACCATAAAATAAACACTACTCCACAAACCTTGCTTTTTGCACCTTTTTTTACGTTATTCACACCAGCCTCCGGGCGAATACAGCATCAACAAATAAGTTACTAAATTAAAATAAAAAACTCAAACCTTTTTTGTAAAACAAATACCTACATAAATGGTTTAAAGTATATATTTTTTATAGAAAAATGTGATTTAACAATTTTCAATCCACATTAAAAAACTTTACATCCAACGATAGACGTTCCAGTAAACTTTAAGTTATTCATCTAACAGTTTTTGAAAGAATTGATATATTTTATATAAATATATAAATAAAATAACCTTTATCTGTTTTTTTCTTAATCATTCGATTAAATACAAAATTTATCGATTTAAACATTTATCATATTGTTTAGTTTCTAGAATGACAAATAAAAAATAATTTAAATTTTAAGTAACACTTGTAAAATAGAAAATATCATGTAAAACAAGAAAACTTAATATTCCAATGCATTTTGACGAAGAACAATAAATATTCTTGTGATATATATTGTTATTTTTTATCTAAATCATGATACTTAGTGGAAATATACTATATTTTTTTATATAGATATGCGAATAAAAAAAACCCTAAATGTTGAAATTTTTATTTTCTTTACAGATAGTATTCAAAAAGCTGTTTTCTTTTTGAACTTACGATATTTGAGATCAATGAATGTTTTTATGTTTAATTAAAAATATTTAGAACAAAATTTTACTTGATAGTTATTCTGTGGTTGCCACGAATGGTATCTTTTTTAACATTTAGTGCAATTATAATCTTTCCTAACATATTTTTAGTTATCAAATAAACAATGAAGTTTAATAATTTTAAATTTTTTTGATTTTAATTTAAAACTGGATATAAATATGAACTCAAGTACAACAAATAGCAAAAAATTTAAATTTATACAAATCATCGATAAATCTGCGTAAATGAAAATTAATTATAGTACTTTACTCTAAATATCACCTGTATAAAAAGAATACAAAATATATAAAATGAAATAAGTAAAAAAAATTAGGAGAATATGGATTTATGATGAAATACAATTTTTTTTCAATATAATAACTAACAAATAAATCTAACAATAAATTTTTTATATGAATTTTAGGCTTAAATATATTTTTATCTACAAAATCAGTAAAACAATATTTGCGCTACATTCTCTGTCATTAGATAATCAAAACAACAACAAACATTTTTTGATATTATAAAAACCGTGATTTGGTTTAAGATTTTTGGCTAACAATGCACAAAAAACATGTAAAAATAAAAAAATAAAGAATTCAATTAAGACAGTCTGTATTACATATTATCTTTTTATATTTAGAGGGTATTTTTACTATTTCATACATGCTTTTCAACAAATTTAATTTTTTTTATATATTATCGGGAATTGTATTAAACAGAGATTTTGACTTTTGCAGATTTATCAGATAAAATCTAAAATCATCAACAAACAAAGTAAACATTTGAATCAATATATTAAGAAAACATATTAGATGAAATTTAGTTAGTGTTCTAAATGCAAAAATCGGAATTAAGTATGATACCATACATAACAATATGAATAACACTGTTTTGAGATGCAAAACATGTGAAAATGATTTTTATGTTTTTCGATCATATGATAATTGTATTTTGTTTTTAAATATATCAAGTTATTTGGATTCAAATTTTTGTGCCTGATTAGCAATGGTCGAGTTTTTTTGAATAGTTGGAAACTATTGTATAGTTTTTTTTTAATGTTTAAACTATCAATTAATTGTGCATTGAATTTCTCATTGAAATTATAAATTTTTATTTAAGCATTTTATATTGGTTTGAATTGAAATAGATAACATATATAATATTCATTTCAAGTAATTTTTAAACACCACTTAATAGTTTTTAAAAATAAAATATGTATAAAATGAATTAAATCGAAAAGATTCAAGACTTATAAAAAAATTGTGGCACTAACACTGTTTTTAACCACAAATTTCAAGAGTTCGCGCAATATTATTATCGTTTTGATGCAATGAAAAAAGAAACCAAAACGACAGTAAAAGAAAAAATTGGAAAAATAAATATAAAAGAAAGATTAACGAAGAAGGATATATAGATCAGAAAAGAAGAATATTATATAGATCAAAAAAGAAGAGGAGACAAACAAATGGCAAAACAGCAAGACGAACAATTCCTCAGCCTCCTACGAAAAAGCCAATAACGATATTTCTCAAGTATTTTTACAGAATCAAATTTTAACCATTTTTAAAATCATTCTTATTACGGCAATATTATTTTATTATTACTAAATGTTTGATCTTTACTGCTATTTTAGTAAACTGTTCTATGACTAAAAGTCAAGTTTCTATTCTGATGGAATTTTTTTGTTAATAAAATGTGCATTCCCTCTATATTTAACATCTTAATAAGCATTAGAGGAATGCCATCAGAAAATAAAGGAAGAGCGAAACTTCAAACCATAGACAAAATCAATTCAATTATTTCTTTTATTACACTAAAGCAAAGTTTAATATAAAAAATAATTTATCTGATTAATCTTCTTTTATGAATCTTTAGTTTTGATTGGTCTTTTTTAAATACCCAGTTGCATGTGATACACTGCAAGTTTTTACATATTGCATTGCTGATTTTGAAAAACTTTCTAGCATTAGTTATTTAATACTAGTTTGTTCGAGCCTAAGTATTTTTGTTTCTGTTCGTTATATAAGGTTTTCTTTATTGGATTATTGTGAAGATAAAATTTCGCACATATCCAAAAGACTTATTTTGACTATGTATAACAGTTTTGTATTAATTTTAAAAAAGAAATTAACTTCTTTGAAATAATTTAAGATAAAAAATCTATATTAGTTTGTAGTTTATTTAAAATTTTACTTTTAAATTTGTAGTTTGACATTTGTGTCTGTTGGCTCAGCAGAAGTCAAAAAATATCAAGTTGGAATAAACATCAATTGTGATATTATTATTTTATTACTTTTAAGTGCACTACAGCTGTGATTTAAACCAAAAAGGAGAAAATTAAATTTACCAGTGTGGCGACATAATCGAGATGTACTTATTTGACTTGATAGCTTGTGTTAATAAATCGATAATGATCATCACAAAATATACTTTGACTACAAAATTTATTCTTTAGCGATAATAATACAGTTTGTATAGTTGAAAAAATACAGAAAAATTTATCGCCTCAACATTGTCTTCTTTTAAGGCCAAAAGAATTCTTTTTAAAAATACAAGAATGGATATTTGGATTGCTAGCAATCACAATAACATTTTTAAATTTTTAAGAGATCATTCTATTATGATCCGAAGATGAATAAATTGTAGTTTAGTTATTAAAACCATAAGATCTAAAGATTTCTTTTATTTTTCTATTAAATATTGTAAAATTTGAATTAAATATTTTATTCATGAAATCAATGAAAAAAATGTACTAAAATTAAAGAATCTTTTTTGTAAACCTTTTAACAAAATAAAGCAAACCATGCAGCCAAAGTTTAATCAGATATATTTTTCATCTTTTGAATCCACACACACACACACACATGATTCTTATTTGAATTTTCATATGACTGTTTGTAAATTAATTGTAATTTTTTTAATTGTTTTAGATGTTTGCGACATAAATTTTTTTACACATTTAATTTTTGTTATTAGCATGAACGAATATAAAAACAATATATGTTGAAAAAAATTTATCCCGAAATTTATGACACATTATTATGAAATTTTTGCTTCGAAGATACAAATTGGTATTTTATAAATGATCTGTGTGACTAAAAATTGTTAATTTGATGTATTCATCATAACATGAAAATATTTTGAACATATGG
>AFBI03000043.1:135241-376925 GCA_000230595.3 Edhazardia aedis USNM 41457
CTTGACTTAATTTATACAAATAAATCTATAAATAGGTGTGAATTTGAGAAAGTGGGGGAAAAGAAATGGAAGATAGAAAATTTTCAAATAAATATTCCGATGAAACCTCACGGAATGAAAATAATAAATATCACAATTACAACACGTTCAACTTAAAAAAATGTATTTCTAATAGAACTTCAATTATAAAAACAATTATTGTGATATAATTTTTTTTATAAAAGATTTCACGTACCAAATCTGATTAAATCAGCGAATAAGAAAAAAAAGACAAGAATGCTTATCAACATTTTTTAATTAAACTTATATGATTATAAGACATATTTTATATCTATATCTATAAAAATATTTCATTTCGTAATATAAAGACCAAAATTATATTCATAAAAATTATAAAAAATTACACGTATTCTTTGATAGGTTTAACTTCTATTTAAAAAATGGTACATTTTGATCTACTTTTTAATCTGTGCCTTGTAATGTCTCAAAAATGCATCATCAACTTTAATTTTTAGCTTAAAACAGTGTTCATCTGATCCGTAAATTCCAAATGTAACCTTTCCGTCGTTGAATGTGGGTTTCTTAAATCTTAAATTAAATCTTTTGTTTGTAACTTTGCTACAACTTTCTTCGTAAATATATTTTACAGCTTCTGTTTGCAGCAAACTAACAGAAACATTTTCTTCGTTGATGTCGCTTTCAACAAACTTGTAGCAAATATCTCTAATTTGTGTAGATAAATTTTTTATTTTGTTGTGATCAATATCTTTATGACTAACATTTCTTTTGATCGGATCATAGCACAAATGATAAGGAAGCAAGCACTCTATAGCATGATTTTTGTTGATGAATGGCCTTATATCAGGATTAGTTATCATAATAGTTTCTTTATTATAAAAATACAGAGCCTTTTCTTCAATTGAAGGAGTTGCAAAACCACTTTTGTGTGTATTTGAAGCAATTTTGCTTGATTTTTTTCGAGATGGTGTGTTTTTTTCTTGTGGAATCAGACATGGTTTTGGCTTTCGACCTCTTTTCTTTTTAAGAATTTTGTGTGATGAAATATTTTCGCTGATCGATTCGATGTAAGACTGACTTTGCATGTCTTCAGTTTCGTGTGTACAAGTCTGTTCGAAAGTTTTTGTGCTTGTATTAGTTTCATTTGATTTTTTTCTATCATGATTGTTAATTTGAATTTGGTTAAATTTGATACCGATTGGACATTCGTTTATAGCGGTGTCTTCTGTGATCGCAGAAAAAATGTTTTCACTTGGATTTGCATTTTGTGCGTAAAGATTAAATATATCTGTTGTTTCTGTATCACCTTCGTGTGGTTCTAACAATTTTTGCGTGTATATTTGATTGCTAATTTGTTCGCTTCGGCCATAGTACTGTTGTTGGTTATATTCGGCTGATAAAGTGTAATTACCTTTATCAGTAAGTTTATCATTAATACATATTGCATTATGAGGATTCCCCAGAGAAAAATTATTAATGTGTTGTATGGGATAATCTGGATTTAATGTTTGATTTACGCGTGTTTCACACATTCTATTTTGTGCTTGAGGAATGTTTTGTGAATTTAGACTTGTTTTACGATGGTTCAATGTTTTTTCTTGTGACAATTTTTCATTTTTTTTGCTTACTTGGGCAAAATCACCAAAAAAGTTCTGTGTCACATTATGTTTATTTCCATTTGGTGAATTATACAAAATGTTTGTCTTGTAATTTTGTGCAGGATTATGATTAAACTCAGAGGTTGTATTTTGTATGTTAATAGATTGATACGAGCTGAACGGGCCATAAACTTTCACATTATCGCTAATATTTTCTTGTGTAAAATCGATGTTTTGTGAGCCATTTGAAGACGTTAATGTCGTATCTAAATTATTGAATTCAGAAAATTTTGTATTTCCGTGATTATTAATTACCCCATTCTGATCCAAAAAGTTATATGAGCTGTATGTTTGTGCGTTTCTATTTTCTAATTGTTGATTGCATAGGCTATTTTGTAAATTTTTTTGCGAAGAAAATAAAAAAGTGTCTTCTGTTTCAAACTTTGAATGTTTACGACTATTTTGCTGTGTTTCTGTAGCTTCAAAATGACTATTCGTGTTTAATGTGTGTGAATCGAGCAATCTTTCTTTATTAAATACTTCAAAATCATTTTTATCAGCATTTAAACTGGCATTTTTTAAGTTCAAATGTTCGTTATCTGCAAATGAATTGGTGTTCGAATAACCAAAAGAGTCTTTTTTGCTGAAATCGGAGTTATAATCGTTGTGTTGTTGAGTATTCGAATCGCAAGAAAAAATTATCGGAGTAGTTTGATGAACATAACTTGCGTTTGTAGATTGCGGTATTGTATTATTCTGATCTGTGCTATTTATATTTTCAAAAACAGAATTATAAGATTCTTTCGGTGGATTGTTGTTTTGTTGTTTCATATTATTATTTTGTAAATCTGTATACTCTTTTACAGATGAGATATGCTGATTGTTGTTATTATTCCGTGCTTTATTTGTGTTGTGGTCTAAATTGCGAATAAAATTATTGCTATGTAACGTAGGGATAACTTCATTCTGATCTTTGTCAAAATTGTGAATTTTTTTGCCAATTTCTCCTTTTTGGAAATAATGGAAAGATTCGTTATTGATATTTGTGATGTTCGTTATATGTGTATTTTTAATGTTGATATCCTCACTTAAATCGAAATTGTTCTTGCCGTTTCTATTTATGTTTACTTGATTTTTATTCGAAATACATTTAGCAAAATCAATATTATTTTCTTTGTTTTTATTGTTTTCGTTGTGAGGTGGCAATTCTTCTTCGTTTATTTCATCCTCGATCATTTTTAAATTAGCTTTCCCGTTGAAGCCGTTTCGCTTCTCCATCTGCCCATGTTGATTTTCATTGCTGGAAGTAAATTCGGAATCTTGGTTTTTATCCATTTTAAACAGCCCCTATTTTTTAAATTTTTTCTCTATTTTTTTTTAATATTTGTTGTGCAAGAAGGAAAATCAAAATCAGAAAAAAACGAAATTTTAATTATAATTATTTATTGTCTTAAAAATATCTCGTTTTACACTTTTAAAAATTGTTTAAATAGATTGCGATACTTTTTTATGCCTTCTTGTTTTTTATGAAAAGGGAAAATTTAACAAGCCATGTAAAAAATACCAGAAAATAAATTTTTGGCGATGAATACATAATTTTTATATCGAAAATGTATTTTAATTTGTGTTAATTAACAGACATTAATTGGATAAATTTTTATCTTACCTATGAAAAATTGCTGTTTTAATTAATTTCACTTGTTTCAGTTCTTGAAAATAAAAAATAACTTAAATTGATCAAAATAGACGATTTGAAAAAATTTCGTATGCATATGAAATTTTTACTATATAAAATCCATATTTTATTTTTGAAAAACATGGAAATTTTTGTCCTTTCAATTATAACAGAAATTCCCTTTTTTACTATTTCTTAAAAAAATATATCCTTTCTTATGAAAAAGACTTCTAATCGCACTAATATAACTGCTTTTTTAAATATTAGAAATCCGAGAATTCAATGTTTTTGTTCTAAAACCAATTAAATAGAATATCAAATATTGCGAACAATCAGCAAATTTTACTAAACAATAAAAAAAAGGCAAAAAAAGTTTATTAATATGAATTTTAAATATCAAATATTCATTGTCTTAAACTAAGAACTAAAAAATTATATCCATATTAGCCTGCAAATTCTAATCACTAATTTAAAAATTTTATAAATGCGTTTTGCAAACAAAAATGCGAAAATCAATCACAATAAAAGCTACTTTCTCATGTATATTTTTATATCTAATATCATCATTATAATAAAAAACAATTAATTGAACTACAAACAGTTATAAATCTTCCATATTCGGTTTTATCTAATCCTGAAATAGCAACCTTTTCCACGATGATTAATAATAAAGGCAATTCAAATGTTATAATGCATTTCTTTTCATTTTTAAGAATTTTCTCATTATAAATATATATTTCATATTGTTTTATTTATTATCTAATTGAATAAAAGGTAAATGGTATATCTGCAGAAAAATATGTTATTATAATTTACAAAAAAAATTAAATAAAGATATTACAGCCAAAAAAATTGTGACAAAAATAACAGAAAAGATCCAACTTATAACCAAAAATAACATATAGTTTTGTTCTATTTTCCTAATATTTATCAAAAATGTTTTTTGTTAGTCTTATATTCCTTTGTAGTAATTTACCTAATCTTTGGTAGATTATAAATTTATAAAATCTTGATAATTTTTGCATGCTTTTAGGTTATAAAATGTATTATACGAAATTCATATACAGAAAATTAAAATTATATTGTTTCATGAATTCCTTTTTTTTTCTTTTTCTTATACAGTAACCAGTAATCGTGTCACAATTCATATGATATTAAATATGATAAAACTTATAAAAAAATAATATATAACATCAAAGAAATTGACATCGTTAAAAGGCTCACTATTGTTTTTTCATTAGTAAAAATTTATGATATATCAAACTTTTTATAATCACTATTCTATTTATTATTTATCATTATTAAATTAAAATCTTGTGTAACATCGAAACGACACAAGATATTACGATTGAAACTATTCAACTTTATAGATAAAGACAGGTAAAGTTGGTTTCTGGTGTTGCTTATTAAATTAATATAATATAAAACATTGGCTAAGTCGTGCTATTATTGTTTTTCTCTGTTCGTATCAATGGGTTTTTTACGATATCTCAAAACTTCATATGGTAAAAATTTGAAAATATTTCCATAAATGCATACTAAATTCAACATTTTTATTAAGTAAATTAGAACAGAAAATAGATGTTGGTGTGATAAAAGTGTTTATTATATTTAGAAATACAATGTAAAAATAAATTAATTATACAAAAATTATATGTTTAAAAAATATAATAATTTTTTTACAAAAACTACAATTTTTTGGTTAAATATTACCCTTTTCAGAATAGAAACTTCATTATTTGTCAATTTTTCTATGTTCGTTTAATGATTTTTTTCTCTCTATTTTTTTATTCTAGTAATGTTACTAATTACGCATTTGTTTATATGGACTTGATTACTCATTCTCAGTTGATTCGTACAAAATTGGTTTTTTTAATTAGCTCCTTTAATATACATATGTATTATTTATGACTTTTTAATTTTTAAATATTGCAAAACCGGCTTAAAGATTTCTTTATTTATTTTTGCGCATGCTGAGTTACCATTTACATATTTTGCTCATCTTACATAGCATTTTCATTTTCTTTCAGTATAATAATTTTATATATAAATTTAATGTTTATGATGTATTGTTGTTACAATTTTTTAGACCTCATTTATAAAAATCTTGAAAATCGGTCACATCATTACCGCAATTTAAAAGTTGATTCTTCGTTCTATTTTAGTTTTAATAATGTAACATTCTGATTTTTTGTGGTCCAAAATAAAATTAAATATTAAATAAATTCTAGATATAGCTTCTGAATATATTTAATCTGATTGTAATAACTAAAAGCAGCAAAATTATGTGATTTAGAAAAATAGTAAGTTTATTCTGCTGCGTAAAGCAGAAACTGTGCTTTTTTCGTAAAAAACTCAAAAGTTTTTGTTTTTTTTTGTGTTTGGTTAAATATTGAAAAATTATATCATTATCATATTCATTTATTTTCCTACTATTACTATTGCTACTCAATTTTTTTATAATTTTGTTTCTTCTATTTCTTCTACTAATATTGATGTTTTCAATATTATTAATAATTTTTTTAATTTTCTCACAATTTTTTTTTATCATTTTAAATACTTTTTAGTTATATTTCTTACCTTTAAAAAATACTAATTTGTATATAAAAAATTATCAATATATATTGATTTTTCTATAAAATTAATTACTGTTATTCTATCTAGAAAACATGATATATAAAAGTTTTTAAAGTATTTTTTTTATAATAATTGAATACAAACATAATAATTAAAAGATTAGATTAATCAGCATCATATAATATCAGTTTTAAATACAAATGAAAAATATAATTATTAAAGAAAATACTTTATGATAACATATTTTCAAATAATTGTATAAACTCAATAGAAATATTTCATATCAAATAAAAAAAGTGCTAATTAAAACATATTTTACTATATGATTCAAAAATATATGCAAAATTTACATTCATAAAAAAAGCAACACAAAAATATTAAAATCTGTATTAATTTCTAAAAAAATTTAACTTCTGAAGTTAGTTTTCTTGCAGCTTTATTAAATTCCTTATATATTTTTGAGGTGTATTAATCATTAGACTAAATTGTTAATCTGTACAAGCTTATCACAGAACTGGTAAAAGAATCTAAGAAGAAGACTATTTATTTAATCAGATAAATACATAAATTTTTTTATATTGAAAAGGCAACATTAAACTTATATATTTAGTGTTTTCTTTGATTCTTTGATATATTTTTGTGTAAAAGACCATGTTTGTATTCAATCAAGCTTATTCAAAAAATATTTAATATATTTCTGTAAAGATTAAAGAATTGAGCGTAATTAAATTTATTCATTGGATTCTTTCTTCGAGGCATCTTCTCTAATGCCATCTCTATTTATTGTAATTTGTGATATATTGTTTATTAAAATTACAATTTATCAATTATTTTCCCAATTATTTTCTTAATTATTAAAGTATTTTAGTATATTAAATTTTTATTTAATATCATTAGATTTAATTTCAAATTCAATATTAAAATTTTTTTAATGATAATATAATTTTTAATTAAGATCTATTCACAATATTTTATTAATCATGTCACAGTTCTTTTACAAAAAAGGCAACTTTGTCGCTCGGTGACAATTTCATAGTCAAAATAAAAACTTGACTAATTGCAATATTCTAAAAGTTTAAATTTTTTTGTGGTGTTAAAATTTAATAAGGAATGTGTTTTTTATAACACATTTATTTCCTTTTCTTACTTATTCGCGTGGTTTATTCAAAACGGCTGCTTCCAATTTTTTCAGTTATAACTATGCATTTTATGTTCCTGTTGTTCTTCCAATAATTATAGGGTTCATGCGATAAAGTTAAAAATAATAAATTTTATATTGGTCATTTATATATCTAAAAGCTATAAATAGTATGTAAGTACATGCGAAACCACGTTAATAAATCATGTGGTCCAATCGGTATAAAAGAAATTCATCAGTACAATATAAATAGTTATAATAGGTTATTAGAAGTTATTTATTCTATAAAATTGAAATCTCAAACACATATCGTGAATTTGGCAAATCATGTAATAATATAAAGTCACTATATATGCCAATGATCTATGTTGAAAATCTGTTTTATATGGTAAAATTTATGGAATGAACACTTATCAAAGTTTATTGTTAAATTAAGCTGCCTTAAATAGTTGATATTAGTACAAAATTTAATTTCATATTTGCTTGTTCATAAAGTTGCGCACAAAAAAATTAAAAAAAAATGCATTTATTTATATTATCTAAGAGTTAATCAAACAAAATTATATTTTTTCATATATTTTTATGTTAATTGTGAGTATAATAAAATTTCATTTATCAAAGTTATAAAATCTATTTTTTTCTTAAATGGCATCGATTTTTTTATATACATACTATAATTTCACAACTCTATTTTTTTCTTATATAAATTTTTTTATATGTATTATATCCACAAGATCATATCCAAATACTTATTTATATAATACTACAAGTTTAAACATAGTTAACACAATATTCGGAAAATTTATCTGTTATTATTTTCAACTGCTCTCTTCTAAAAAATATGGGATGCTGTTAATTAAAATAGCAAGATGGTATTTTTTTTGTAGATTAATACACAAAAATTTTACCTCAAAATTGTTTTTGCACAAATCGATTGTATGATATACATAATTAATTATATAGTAAACATCATTTACCAATAATGTTACTTTTACTAATTTTTTTATTTAAGAGTAGCGTAAATATATAAAACATCAAAAGATATATGTCATAACTTATTAGCGATAATAAATTGTGATTTACAATTATAAAAACCTTTATATATTATTTTAAGAGTTTTTTTGATTAAAATATCTGCTTATACTTTTTAAAGATAAAATTTTTTGTTATAGGTGAATTATGATAAATTCTCTATTACAACATTTAAATTTTTTAAAAAAATAATCTGTTAATTTTATACGTTCGATTAGTGAACTTTATAATCTCTAGTTAAAACACTAATTAGCTATGGCTATCTTTTTAAAAAAATTTTTTGATGTTTTTTCTTCAATTTTTATGAGTTTTAATATCCAAATTTTTGGCTTAATTGCTGTAATCCTTAATTAAAAGTACAAAAATGCCTATAAAAATTCTTATTATTTAAACGATACTATTAATTACATAGCAAAAAAGCAAATTTAAAATTTTTTTGTGACAATTTCTCGTTTCGAATGTAAAAATTGTTTTCATATCCTATTTTCCAATCTTTGGCAATGGAAAAACTATTATTGTATTAATTGTTACATGTTTCTAATGCGCTTTATTGTTTATATTATATGTTGAAAATATAATATTTATTATATCCTTTCCGTTTGAAAAAACAAATACAAATTTTTGCATTATTGTTTTTCTATGAACAAAATATAGGGTATAAAAAACTTTGTAGAATCTTAGATCAATTCCTTTGTAAAAAAATTCTAATATATTTATAAAGTTCAAAAATTTTTATTTTTTTATATCTATAACTTGATATATATTTATAACGTTTTTTTATTTTTTTAAAAAAAACCCACAAAAAATCTCTAATATCACCAATTTACTATAATGATTTGTAAGAAAATTTTTATGCTACATTATTGTGCTCAAATATTACAAATATATATCAATTTCGATTTTTTTTTGTGCATTGAAACATGATAAGAATAATATTGTAATGATGTTTAGATTCAATCACTTCAATGAATTAAAATACATTTTACACTCAGATACGATTTTTTTTACCATCATATTTATAAAAAGACACCCTTAAATCAAATATATGAATGAAAATTCAGATATTTAATTTTTTAGATATGCATTTCGTGTCTATATTTATATTATTTAATTTACATTCTATTACATTTAGCCGAAATTTATATTGTGTAATTTATCTATATTCTTGTTAATTACAAAATAGAAATTTAGATACGCTTTATTGTCAGTTTTGATTGCATCAGTTGAACAGTTTCTTATTTAATGCTTAGTTCTTTAATATTGAAACTGCAGTATAAATATTTAATTATGATTCTTTTTTCATATCGAATAATATTTCTATTAAAGAATATATGCTAATTGATTCTGAAATTATTTTTTTATTAATCAAATGCTATCATTTTAAAGGAAAAATTAACATAAAGAATTACATTATTATCGTATACTTTTTTCTTTTTGTATTATTTATAAGAGCGTTCATGTGCAGAAAAGATAAATTTGCTCTTTATAGCATTTTTTACAATAATCTTTGTTTTTTGTTTTAATATCTTTAATATAACATAATCAGTATTATAAAATACGAATACTTAGATAAATAAAAAATTTTATACAAATTGATTAAAATTACATATAGATGTATCTTAAAACTTCAAACATTTAATTCATTTTTAGTAACAACAAAACTGATGTTTTTTTACCTACTTCAAATATTTTTGAGCATTGTTGAATCTACATGCTTAAAATATTAGAATTTATCAATAAGATTGTATTTCTTTAAATTCATGTCAAATTTTTTTATATATGTTGGAAGAAGTTAGTCTAGATATATTATATGAGAAGTTTTTATATTGCATATTTTATTTTTAAAAAAAACTATATTCATAGTTTACAATTCTTAAAAGTATCAATCATCAAAATACTATAAAACCAAGAAACCTATCAACATCAACATATAAAATACAATTTGTTCATACAATATCAAAAATCGTATTTAAAACCACTAGTAAAGCACTATAAACTAACAAATAAAATTCATTAACTAAAAAAGTATTAGGAAATTTCCCATTTCCCATGAACCACTTAACTTTTTTTTTATTTAAAACAATAATATTTGGTAAGCCTATTAACAATATACAAAAACTTAATGTTAAGAAAAAAAATTTGCATTATGTTTTTGTTACTGTTTGAAATCTTAAAAGGTTTCATTCTAGAACTTTATATCTTAAATTACAAAAGTAGATCTATAATGTATCATATTATAGCATCTGCACAGTTTTTTTTAGAGATTTGGTATGCATATAAATTTGTTTTTTGTTCTTCATGCGACTTAATTTGCATTTCTCAATATTGATCATTTGAAAAATTGTTCAACACCATTAATTTTAGCATAAATTTTTGCAATATGTATTCCGCTATAATAAAAGGCAAGAATTTTTTATGTAAAGATCCAAGTTTTGTATTTATTAATACATATTCTTATATTAGATCTAAAGTAATTGAGTTATAACAATTCTGTGTACCCAAATTATCTATACATCAAAATGCATTTATCTTATCTTAGTGTAGTTGAAAACAAATTAACATATTCTATGTTAATTTTTTATATATAATTTTATATCCAATAAAATTGAAAATAGTGTTTATGATAAACATTTTTTGTGTAAGTTAGCATTCATATTTTAATATGAATTTGCATCAATATCAAAAATTATCGCTTTTTTATGAAAATTAGTTGAAATAATTGAGAAAATTTAAGAACGCGACAAATAGAAAATTTTATAAAATTTTTACTCTTTTTTCATGGTTGAGGAAAGATTTAAAATTTATTTGTTTTGTAAATAAATAAATATAGTAATTGCATTAACTTATTGCTCAATGTGTTTTTTCGTCCATATTTATTATGCTTAATCTATCAAAAAAAATTACAACAAATAAAAACTTGATTTGCATTTATAATACATTGTTAGATTATATTTATCATACACTGAGTAATCTTCTTCGTCATTATATAAAAATTTGAATGTGCAATTGGTAAAAATATCACTTGGGTATCGACATATAAAACAAATTTTATTCTTTTTATTTAATTTTTATTTTTTTGAATTTAAGAAAAATAAATATTTTTTGATTACATTTGTAAATGTTGGATGATCTGGGACGACCTCTTGGTCGACCAGACTTTTCGCAGTTATTTTTATTGTTTAAAAATGAAGACATGATTTGAACTCGTTATATTTATTTTACTGTCTATATTTAAGCCTTTTAGTGATCAAATTGAACAAATCATATCAATTTGATCACAACGTCAAAACTATCAATATAAAAAGATAAACCCTAAACCAATAACCTAATAGTCGTAAAATATCAAAAACATCAAGCTAATCGCACAAATAGAATAATTTTATTGAAATACCCAATAAGATCAAACTTTATCTTTATTGCGATCTAAATATGCAACTGTAAAGTTGTTGGAATCTTTGTTTACTTGTTTATTTGTTTAATTTACATTTCAAAGAATATTTTCGATTCATGTTAGGACGAATTAAAATATATATTAATATCCTCTTCTTCATAAAAACTTAAAAGTTTCTTTAGAATATTGAAGAATTTTTGACTTAATAATTTATATAACCATTTTTTGTATGAAATTTGTCTTTGCCGTACTCACTAGGAGACCTATGTGAGTGGCGTAAAAAATTGTATAAAGAGAAAGAGTGTGTGAGTGTTGTTTATTATTTGAAGGGGTTTTATTGCCGGGGTGATTCCAGCGGCTTTCTGTCGTCCTCAATTGTTCACACTGCCGATATTTCTTCTCCTGCATTAGCTCTGTGTGTTTCACATTGCACAACTATTTATACTTTAGGTTGACCTATGATTACTAATTAAAATTACATCTAATTGCAATTATTACATTTGAGTTTGTTATAATTCTTTATAAAGCAAAATTACATTATTTAGTTGACGTGTTAAGATTTAAATAAATATGTAAATATTATTTAATTAAAATGTAACAATTATATTTAATTTATATCAGAATAGTTTAATGCTATTATTTAAGCATTTTGTGATCACTGGGGAAGATGATCATTAAATGTGGTTTACCACAGTCTTTTTTCGTAAATTAATTTTTCTAAAGATTACAAACAAAAATCAAAAAAATACAAAAATATTTACTTATATTTTTTATATCTATGTGTTATTTTTGTACACAATCAAAATTCCCACGACTTTGTTTATTGTTAATTGTTTAAAATTATCAATAATATTAATTTTTAGGTTTATATGTTTATAGTTGAAATGGATTTTTGAAAAAAGCAAACAATAAAAAATAAAATAAATAATAAAAAAAGGGGCACTTGCAATTTCATCAATTGCAAAAATTATTATTGTTGTTGTGCTTCGATTTTCTTTTTCACCACCAAACTACCTGTAATTGAGGAATAAAAAAATATTTTTTGGTTATGTAATCAGAAATTACCTTGTAAATTTACCTTTGTTTGATGGTTGTTTTATATTGAGGTGGATTTTTCTGAACAGCAAATGTTTATTCAAATATTGTGAAATGTATTTTGGGAATGAAGTCACCACCTGATAAAGGTTTGATGTGAGGATTTGAACACCTGGGTTGTATTTAACCAATTTATGATGTTTGAACTAATTTAATATTGGTTGTTGTCATATATTTAATTATAACATAGGTAGGGTAAATAAAGAACATATTATATAGTATCATGAATTTCTATTAAATTCCATGTGATCGTCATATTAAAAGTTTCATTAATATCGGTTAAAAATATGCATATATAAAATAATTGTTTATAGTAATAATTGGTTGGAAATCCATTAGTATTAGATAATTTCTGTTTATTGATATTTTTAAAAAGTAAAATTTTAATTAAGATATTGAAAAAAAATTTAAACTTGTTTTTACTATTTCACGACACATTGACCGTTTAGGTTTTTTATTAACTCATTAAAAAAATTTTGTGTTGTAAAGACTTAATAATTATAAATTATTTTAGAATTACAAAAAAATTACAATTTTGTCTTTTAATTGAATATTTAATATTCTAGTGATACTTAAAAACACTTTATTTGTATAATTTTGCATTTTTTATTCGCGATGTGTGCATTATATTGATCTCAGTGGTTGTAATAAAAAAAATATTATTTTTAACGGTAAGTCCATTGCTCAAGTTCTTATTTATAAATAAATTTGTGTTAATAAATAAAAAATTGTTTCAATAAAAATTATTTAGTAAAAGCCATTATTGCATGCTATAAATTAATCAATAAAAATATTCTTAACCGAAAGCTTATAAAGAAATATAATCTTGTACTATTATTTTTTCTGTGTACGAATTATTGTATCTTTTTTTGATTGTTTTCGCGTTTACTCTTACCTAAGGTGTTTTTAAGCTAAAAAAATATTAGAATTGACAGCATAAAAAATTATTTGACATATTATCTTATAGAACCAACTATTAAATGTTTTTTTATGATTCTATAAATACAATATTTTCGAAAATTATTTAATCTTGCATACTAGCCAACACAAACTAGTTTGAGCAGCAAAAACAAGATTTTTTTTGAATAATTCATATATATTATATTATATATACCACAATTTTACAGAAATAACGTACAAAAAATGGTAAATTATCATAATCTTTGCAAAATTTTGTTTTAAAGGTTTTTTTCATAATACATTTCGATTTGTAAAATACCTTACTAAGCAAAATATATAGCAATAAGTACATAATACATATTTAAAGAAATTTTATATACTTAATGATCAAATATCATAAAATAAATGGTTTAAAATTTCCAACAATAACAATATTACTTTTAATTGATAAAATAACATTTTTTCTAAAGTAGAGTTTTATATTGTTGTGTATTCTAGTCATAATCAAAATATATAGTATATAAAAGCTTAAAAGATTTTTTACACTGCTGATTATCAAATATATTTACACACAAAATTTCAAAACCAATTTTTTTGAGATATTTTACAATGGATCAGCTTAAGCAATACGAATTTGTCACTATTTCTTGATAGGAGAACATCAGAAAAATCAAAAATTTGTAAAGAATAAAATTAGATAATCATCAACGATATATATTCGCTAAAAATAAAAAAATTAAAAAAAAATGGTATGATGATGCTTTGTTTGATATGATATTTAAATGCGTTATGACTTTTTTTTTGTAAAACTATGGTAAAAAGATCTTTCTAAAATCTTTTTATTATTTTTCGACCCAATCTATTGAGCTATATGTGTTTTGAGATAGTAAATCAGAAGCATTTATATAATTTTAATATTAAATTAACGAATTATTCACCATCGAATCATGTAGTTACTTTAATTTATAACCTAATATGAGTTATTTAAGAAGTATCTATTTTATTTGATATTACTTTAAACACTGTATGATACAAGCTTAGAGTTTTAAAATTAACCAATATCTTATTAAAACACGTGTATTGATATTTAAATGTAAATTTAAATATATTTTTTGGATGATCAAACCAACAAAAATAGATAAAACCAAACAGCTTTCTAAAAGGATCCCGCAAATTTTATCGCCTATCGTATTCTACAATATAATAAAAGTTAATATATATTGGTATATTTTGTTATTATGGGGCACACATCTTTTATTTTTTTCTACATTTTAAAATTTATACTACCCTTAATTATTTATTTAATTAAATGATTGTGTGGTATAATATACCACATAAAACCTATATTAAATATTCTAATAAAATAAATGTTTAGTTTAGAATAAAATAGAAATTAGTAAATATAATTAATAAAACAATATTTAACATTTTTACAATATATTTTCTAATATACGATATTTCCTTTTAGTGAACGTGATTATCAGAGAGATAACAAAAACCACAAAAAGGTATTTAGATTTATAAGAAAAATTAAAAAAGAGAAAAGAAATAGTTGATAGATTTAGCAGTAGTATTAATAGCAGTAGTATTAATAGCAGTAGTATAGTAACATCTTTAATAATAGTAGTAATAAAAATGGGAAAAGGATAGTTATTTTAATGACTTCCTAAATAATAATTTAAATAATATAATAATAAGAAACGTTTGCGCGTTTTTAAATTTTTTTTTTAAATTGAGGTAATGTCCTAGTGTTAAAGGACATTTTGATCTTAGAAATTAATGAACAGGGAAAAAGAGAAGACATCAAAAAGAGTCAAAAACTTACTCGATAGATTTTAATTAATCATTTACTACCCAAAACTGTCTTTTATTTCAATATTTAAAATAAAGGGGATAGAAATCACCATATCACCATATTTCAAAACTATATTAGGATAACAATATAATTATTGTTTGTATAATGTAAAAAAAATCCTGAAAGTGATATTTCAGTATTGCAATATATATAATAATCCAAAATTTCCACAATTTTTGTGTTTTTCTTAAACAATTTGCATTAATGTAGAAATGACTAGTTTTAAAATATTGTAGGAAGAATGTTTCAGTTATAAACTTTATACTTCTAAAAATCAATATATATATTAGTAAATACATCAATATTATTTTATATTTACACATTTCGCAGTGTCTATTATGGTAAGACGCTCTTCTGTCGACCACAAAAAAGAAGAGGTAAATCAGAATAGTTTTAGATTTAGTAAAAGAAAAAATACAAGAATTTTTTTAATAAACGTGAATTTGGGAAAAAATATTAATTTACATACAACCATAAAAAACCAAGAGATAAAAATTTGCAACACCAATATGACTGACAATGAAACGAAGAACCAGTGAAGTGGATTACCAAGGTAGACAAATAGTTACGTTTATTATTACAATATAAGTTACGGCACAAGACATTCTCCTATGGAGAAATATTTATATTCAAATTTTCTTAATCATTAATAATGTTGGGTGCAGAAACCCACGTGAGCATTTAGTTTATGCTCATTGGTGTTCTGGTGTTTCCCGGTGAAACACCGGATTGGTCATTGTCCTGTTATTAGTTATCGAATGGCTTACCAATGATTCATAGAAAGCTTATCTAATTGATAAACATAAATTTTCGATTGGTGCAAGATTGAAACGCAATTTGATGCGAATCGATATGGTGCCTATAAATGGGCTTGTGTTTGAATAAATATGCGTTCTAAAAATAATCAAGCTTTCAAGTCTTCATCTAAAGCTCCGACTCGTCCCAACCAATAATATGCTATTACGTTTTTCTCAAATTAAAATGTGCTTCAATGTATAGCAATATTTCATTTTAACAAGTATATTAAGAATGTATGAGGTAAAAAAAATTTTTAAAAAATATATTTTATTTGAGATCTAGTCGACTAATTAGCCAGACTATGCATTATTGATGTAATGTTGCTCTTAGCTATTTCTCTCTACGTAATATCTATTTTTTCTTTTCCTGTTATTTATATATGCGTGAAGTAAACTACAATCTCTCTTTGACAGTGATATAATCAAATTAACCCACTGAAAGTATCTGATTCTCTTCTGAACATGCTTTGTGCAATTGACTCCATTAATTAGTACAGAAACAATGCTCCAAAATAACGGATATAGAAGAAATTAGAAATAGAAGAAAAAAAGAAAAAACCAAAAAAAACAGCCACATGTATATACACTTAATTTTGAAATATATATATTGTACATTACTATTAAGTTTACACAACAATAAGTCACTTATATTACTTACCTAGCCAATATAAATAGGTCAACTATGTATACAGCAATTCTTTTTTTAAGCAAATTTTAAATTTCCCGAGGAACACTAAATTGCTTAAATGTTAGTTCATTTGATTTTTTTGTACTTTTTAGGCTTTCTAAAAAATTTAACAAAAATCTGATAAAAAAATGTAACAATTATTATTTTCCCTCAAAATTTATGCATTTTTAATTTCAAAAAAAAATTTTCATGTTTTTGGGAATTCTTTCATGTAAATTATAAAAAAATTGTGGCGTCAAGGCACATATAAGTAAAAAAATTAACGGAATTTATTATAAAAATATTGTATTTTAAATTTTTATATTATCAAAACGAAATCTAATTTTATTATTATATATGGTTATTATTTGATTTTATTTTTTACGTGTTTAAAAAATGTAATATTTATAAATCTCTCTTTTTAATAAGTCTGTGTTGAGATAAATTTAGATTAAAGGATGGAAAAAAATTATTGTTCTAGACATAAATGCATTAAAATTATACTTATATATTTTTATTTTTTGATGCGTTTCTCGCTAAAAATATTGAATTGATCACTAAAAAAACTTATATTGTATTTTTTGTTGAAAAACACGCTGTAATAAACCATTTTTTAAATATTTAAATACAACAAATGTTTTTAGACTCTTTCTACATTTTTGTTTTATTGTCAGAATGAAATATTTGCTAATGTAGCAATTTACAGCTTAATTTTCTCTTATTTTTCTCGTTATTTTTGGTACAGATTCTGATAATGTTCCTTCAATATTAATATTTTTGGTTTTTCTAAGCAAGAGTGTGATCATTAATGTACCAAAAAATTAAAAGATTTGTTTTTATTTTGGTATAGCGGAGCCTGTTATTTGACAATTGGTTTCAAAAAACAATTGCGCAAATAGATCAATTTACACCTTTTATGCAATTTTTTCTTTATAAGTTATCAAAAGATTTTCATCCTTCGCTGCATCGGATTCTATTAATATATAAATTTTTGTTCTAAATAAACATAACTTTGAAAAATGTTATAACTTGAAAAATATACAGTTATACAAAAAAAACATTTGAACGAATAAAAAAAACTACATCTAAATTACTTTAATATCGTATATTTTATTTATTTTAAATGCATAAGTTTAAAATCCAATAAAAATTTCCTTCGAATATGCAGTTTTTTTCATGAAAAAAACACATTTCGATTATATTTGTTTTGATTCGGTTTTGTAATTTTAATAATAGCTTAACTGTGCTAATAAGCGAAAATTAAATTATCGAAAAATGAAAACACTTTTTTTTGTAATATGGAAAAAAATCATCTGAATAAAGTGTACGCTTGCTTAAAATAGTAAAATTCTATAATTTCAATGTTTTATTTCCTTCTAGGTCAATTTTTTTATATACTTCTGCGATTCAATATATTCTAGCGTTTTGCAATACTGGTTTTAACATTGATCAAAAATTTTATGCTTTGAAATATATAAAGTGTATTAACCTATGTTATTCATGCTTTATTCTCGTTTATTCATGTATCTCTATATGTATCGATTATTGAAGCGTCTATTTTATCCTTGGTTATTGAATAATAATATCCATCATATACTAGAAAAATCCTTGATACCTTTTTGTTGATCAATTGTACAAATTTAAATTTTTTTTGAAACATTTTTTATGATATTCTTACTACAACATTCTATAATCAATTGCATTTTCTGATCTACATTATCCATGTTATAACAAATTTATTTTATATCAAAATATTTAATTTTCACCTTTAGATTACAATTTGCATGTAGAAAAGGTAAAAAACAACATGTTTATCAATATATTAAAATGAATCTAGATAATGGAATTTTCTTTAATCTTATCAGGATCTAAAAATATATTAATAAAGAAAACCGATATTTAAATTTATAAAATTTCGAAACATCATATTAATGTTTTTTAGTATTGAATACACCAAATTTAACAGTTCAAGTATTCAAAAAAAAGATTCTGTATAATAGTCTCAAAATATTTAACAATGTTTTTTAGTTCCATTCGGATTTTTTTATTTATACCCTATATTTTTCAATTCGTTACCTAGAAAAGCATTTTTACCAATATAATTATTGGGTAAACCTTTCAAATTAGAATATTTTATACATTTCTCATTTAAAATAAATTTAAAATCGATATAACTATTCGATCCAATTATATCACCCTTAATTTATACATCTGCTTCGATAAAAACATTGTCTTAAATACACAAAAAGAACATTAACAAGTTGTTTTCCATTGATTTTTTTTCGCTAAAAAGTATAAATTCTTTCTTATACAGTTCTATGCTATAAATATCATTTACGATACATTATAGATTATATAAAAGATGCCAATTTTTTAACTTGAGTTTTCATATTTTTACAATTTATCAATCTCGTTGTTCTCTATTCTTTGGTACATTTTGAATATTTTTTGTTACCAAATAAAATTAAACATATTGATATTATACAAATGAAACACAAATGTTCATGTATTTGAGGATATAGTCTTTTTTAGCCTTCTTTTTTGCTGTCGAACTGCACCGATATTCCGATTTTTATTACATTTCACAATGAAAAACTAATCAAAAAAAAGAATAAGAAAAAGATATAAAAATCAAGCATAAGAAAAACGGAATAACAAGATGAATAAAATATGAAAATTTTATTCATTTATTTACAAAATATAAATTTTATCGAGAAAAATGACCTGAAATCTATACAAATTTTATAATATTTTTTATAATACTCATTTGTTCAAAATTTCTTGTCTCTGTTAAACATGATATGCAAATATTTATCTTACTGTGCCAATATAATGGTCAAAATAAGCGGCTGCATATATAGAAAACTTTTCAAAACGATTAAGATTCTTGCTTGGCATCTTTTGTTTATTATTAAAAGCTTATATATCTTACATTAAGATTCAGTTTTTTGTCATAAGATTTGCACAAATTATGTTAAATAGTTTTTTGATAGCTAAAACACTTTAAAAACCACCTGATGACACCTAATGTTTTAAACAAAAACAACGTGTTTTAGAAAAGAGCAGAAAAATATTAAAATATTCGTGCCTTTTTTGCATGGCAAATGATATATTTGCCAAAAATAATATTACTTTGCACTCGCAGTTCGAGGAATATTATTTCAAGACATGAATCTGTTTCGATTCATAGAAAAATTAGACAAATCCATTTTTTCTTTTGATGGTTTTTAAGAAAGATTTTTTAAAACTGTGAGAATAAAGATTCAAGAAAATTTCTATAGATAATATTTCTATACTTATGTTCTTTTTACAACCTTAGTTTTTTTTCAAAATGTTCTTGTAGCATATCATTATAAACTTCTAATATCCTTTCACATTGATGATAAAAAGATTTATTAAAATCTGTGAATCGTTATCAGGTAAAGATACCTTTTTATTGGGTTTAAGTTCAGAAGACGACTTGTTGAATCAGTAATTTTGCAAAATTTATCATTCCAAGTTAGTGTTGAGCAAATGTAGTTCTTTGAAAAAAATTTCATATTTAAATTCGGTAATCAAACTTGATTGTAAGAAGAGTAATTTTCGACAGTTGACTTACATATTTTCCCATAATTTTGAATAAATGCAAACCGATTAGTCAAGAAATTTTACAACAAGTTTCAAAACATCTACATTTAGTTCATTTATAGATTTTTTATTTCGTATCTTCTATTTTTTAAGAATTTTTTATAATTTTTTGCTTCAAGTTTTAAATAAAACGGACAGCTGCACTAAAACAAGTTGCGTTTATAATAAAAAATACTTTTTTCTTTTTTTGTATAAGTATAAATCAATAAATGGAATTTGCGAAAATTATAAAAAAGATTCACGATCGAAACATGCGCAGTTAAGTTTGATTATCGTGATCCTTTTAGAATCGTCAATATTTACATTTATTACTCGGTGTATTTTTCAACAACAGAACACATCTGTTCGAAAAATATAAAACTTTTTAAATCCTTTGAAGATATCTTTTTTACATGTTCTTAATTTTCAGAGGAAATATCTTTGCAATTCTATGATTACCCAAAAAAACTTGTGCTTGTATTTTCCTAATCCGAACTACTAAATATTATTTCAAAGTTGATTCATTTTTCAATAAACACAGATCGAAAATTTAAACCCTAAACAATATCATCTTCATATATGCTTTTTAAATTTTTGATAGTTTTTTCTTTGATTAGTTTTAGCTGTTTAAATGGTTAATGTTTTTTATTTTTAACAGTAAATTTTTTTTCCGTCTATTCGTTGTTTTTCTCTTTAATTAATTGTGTGTGACTTATTTTCTTGTTAAAATGTTTTTTTGCTTATAAAACTTGGTTTTTTTTATTTCCTTCTTTTTTTTTGGGGATCATAATTTTTTTAAAATGTTTAAATTTTTTAACTCTTTGCAAAAACATAATTCATTGTTTTTTTACATTTTTTTAATTTTGAATCAACTTAAAAAAATAAGAGGATGTCTTAGATCATATATATTAACAATTATACATGTATATTTTAATTAATTTAATTTTTAAAAACTATTTTATGGAAAAAAATTTCTAAATAATAAGATTTTTTGTGAACTATTTTTTAAATAAAAAAATTTGTTAAATAAAAAATTTCTCCAACAACTATAAGAAATACTTCAAGCGATGTCTAAAGAATAAGATAATTGAATATGAAACAAAAATTTCTAAGATTTGTTATCAGATTCTTTGATAAGCAGCAATCTGCATATTCTTTTTAGCTTGCAGCATCTTTAATTTCAATAATTTGAGATTACGATTAATTTGAATGTTTTCCTTCTTTTTTAATCCATATCATTGATAAATATTCAGTTTAGCTATAATTTGACTGTTTTGTCATTATTTTACACTATTTAAGATAATTTTCATAAATGAAACATTGTTAAAAATTTATATTAAAAGTATAAGGCATTTTTGTTTATTTTTTCTTATCATTAAAAACATTGTTTCTTTCATTGTTGGTATTAATCAATTAGGATTAGTTTTCAAAATTTTCCTTTTAACATAAGGAAACCATTAGAAAATTAATTCTAAATAAAGGGTGAATATTAATACCCCATAAAAAATAATTTAAATCCACAAAGGCATCAATACATTGCCAGATTTCCACAAGGACAATATTATAATAAATCCAACACCGTATATAATGATTATTTTTACAATATCTTAAAGACATTCTTGGAATTGGGACGTTTCCCTTCAATTTATTCCATACATTGTCAAAAATATTAATGCACATTTTAAGCAACATAAATAATGTATACTGCTCCAGAATCTTTGAATCAGTCAAAACTTTTTTAAAAGTAATTATTGATGTCTTTTGTGTAATTGATTTAAAATTTCAATTCAATACTGAATATTTCATATGTTTAATCTTCAAGTTAATATAGTTGAAGGAAAAAAATATTTTACGACCATTTCTTAAATTTTATTTGCGCAAAGAAGTTGAATGTTTTTGTAAATTGTGACGTCTTCAAGATTGAACCAAAAAAGTACAAAATGATAGAATCAAGTCTAAGTCTATTAATTAATCACAAAAATCAATAATGGATCAGAACTTGGAAACTTATTATCATTTATATGACTGTTTAAATTGCTTTCATTTATTTTTTTTTGTTTTACACTATTTTTTTAGATTTTCCTTTAACATACATAAAATGTTTGAAAAGGACGCTTATTTATTAGCAAAGTATTTTTTTCATTAGACACTTATTATAATTTTTAAACATTATTATATAATTTACATCAATACAATAAATAAATAACAATATATGCTATTAGAAATATTGTGTTTACATTGTTTTGAGTCGATTTTCTTCATTAAATGAAATGTTTTTATATTTTTAGAATATTTTCGGTAAAATATACAACTTTTTTTCCATAAATGATTTATAAGCATTTAAAAAATTTTTATATTGTGATTTGTCTGTTTTTTTGTGATGCAATAAGAAACAAATCAAAAAAAGAGATTAATTTTAGATATTACAGTGATAGTTTTAATCATGAGACAAATTTTATTCAAGCATAATTTTAGATAACATCAACACTTTTTTTTCTGTTTTTTAACATTCAATAAGAATGTTCAAAGTATGAAATATAATTTATGTACTAAAGCATTTAAGATTGAATTGAGGTTGTTATTTATGTTTTTTGTATATTTATTTTCGAAAAAAATGGGTCAGAATATATATTATTACTGATTTTAAGTTTATTGATGATTTTTTTTTGTTTGGAAAAAATTATTGCTACGGGTTTAAATATTAAGTCAAACACTTAATATAACACGATTTGTAATCCTATGCACATATATTTTGCTGAAAAAAATAACTTTTTGAAAAAAAAAATTTGACTATTTAACTAAAGCGAAAATTCATAAGAAAAACAGGAAGCACAAGTATTTTTAATTAAAGAAAGTAATGAAAAATATTTAAATTGTAAAAAAGTTATAAAATTGTGACTTAAAGATCTGATTCAAAGAAAGAACGCACGGTAGATTTGCGGAAGAAAATAGCTGTACCAGATTGCATATTCCAGAAACTTTATACGAAGTTCTGTCACCAAAAGATGGAATGAATTAGCTTCATTCATCGTAGGATCAAGAATGATCGAATATAAAAACATTTCTTCTAAAAAAAAAGCTAAAATTATATAAGATTGTGTAAATAAACATGCAGCAATGGATGAACTATCTTAATACGCATAATAAACTGTATAAGAATAGACACGATTTTAAGTTTGAAAGACACATATGTTACAGAATCTTTTTATATTACAACCTATCTCATCAATATTTTTCTTAAAAATGATATAGATCACAGGGTGATCCACACATAGTTTAAACAATAGAATCCAAATAATATGTCATTTTAACATTCAAAATTTTTTTTTGGACTATTGAAACACAATGAACCTAAAATTTTCATGTTTTAATAATTTAATTTCATTTATTCTCACTAAAACAACACCAATCTTATAAATTAATGTGAATAGTTGTACTTCTCATATTTTTTAGTTTATGTATAACAGAATAATAATCTGTTCGATTAGTAATTAGTTTCGGTTTTTTTCATGGTTTTCAATAGTCTAGATATTGAAGGGAATGATTAATGTTGTTAATTAGACAATTTTCATGCATAACAGCAGTGTTGAATGAATAATATAATAAATAAAAATGTTATTAAATATTTGTTTGGTGCTTATAAAAATTTTTATAAATTATAAAAAATAAAACATTTTTTCTTCAACATTGGTTTGTGTATAATTGAGAACGATTTCGAAACAAATACATTTTGGGCGCTTGCCGAATTATTATTTAGCAATTAAATAATTGTAATATTTTGCCTAGAATGCTTTTTAAAAAATAATATAAATATCAAACAAATAGATAAGTTTTTTAGTATTTTATAAAGATTTTTGCGTTTAAAGGGACCTTTTCTTCGCCTTCATCTTTATTTCCTTGGGAAATGTTTTTTATGTTTGCATGGAAAATAGAAATTACTGCCATTCAATTTATATGTGCAAATCCCGAACATTTTTGCCATTTACTCATTGAAATCATCAATTATCTTATATTCAATTAAAACATAACGGAGAATTCGCACTTGAGCAAAATTAATGAAATATGTAAATATGATGACC
This sequence comes from Edhazardia aedis USNM 41457, assembly GCA_000230595.3. Lineage (NCBI taxonomy): Eukaryota > Fungi > Microsporidia > Culicosporidae > Edhazardia > Edhazardia aedis. Next base: position 159,670 of record AFBI03000043.1, read on the forward strand.
AAAATTATTTAGTTATAAATTAAAAATAAAATTTGAATAAAACCTCATGTATAGTCATATAAAAACGTAATCTGTATTATTTTGTAACACATTTATTAAAAATCTGCATGGTTGGGACGAGCTGGAGCTTGTGAAGAAGACTTAAAACTTGTATTGTTTTTAGAACGCATATTTATTTGAATAACCCGCTATTTATAGCAGCATATCGCATTATGCGACAGAAAGTCATAAAATCAACCAATGATCGCATGAAAAGTGATAAGCTATCTATCAACGCTGCGATCAATCATATTAACTTCTTATCACTGTTTTATGCTCTCTCATTTTTTCGAATAATTGATACTACAGTATCAGTACCCAACATGTATGTTGCGTAGTTTTTCACACAAACATTAGTAATTCCTAAAAACGTCATTCATTATTTCGTATTTCACCTAAATTTTTTAAAAAAAACCTATAACATTTTAGATAAAATTTTATCTGATAATTGTGTTGATTCTTCATTTATTTTTTTCCAAATTTTGTTTTATGAATTGCGAGTATTTAATTTATGCGTCTATTTCATCTATTTGTATTTAAAACCCAATTTACTTTAACGAATTTCTAAACTATTGCATTAAAATAACAAGTGGTTATAGAAAAAATATGTTGTTATAATAAAAATACTAGACTCGATAGTTCTATTTTTTTTTAAAGATATACAGATTTTTTTTTCGTGAGTATAATATCGACCTTTATGTAAATTTTAAAAAAAACATTACTATAAACACACCTAAAGGTCAAGCCATCAATATATGGGCTTATCGATTTTTTTGTGATATAAATAAATAGTATAAAAAATTTTGCTAAAGGATCATATAAAAATGTATATAAAGACAATTTTCTGATTTTTTGTTAGTTTTAGTAGAAAAATTTGTGTGATGATAATAAAAACCCTTTATTTATTATATATACTTTTAGAAATGATGTACAAAAAATAAGATTTTTTAGCATATAATCATTATGAATTAAATTTCTTTAACAATAAGCAAATTCACATCACAAAAATAATATATATTTACCACTAATGAAATAAAATATCGCTTGTAATTTTTGTAAATTTACTGGTAAATAAAAAAATGATGTTTTTTAAATACTTTTTAATATATCATTTTAATAAGAAAATGAAACGTTTATTACTTGATGATTTATTTTTTGGAAAAATAAACAAAACCATATATTGTTTTCTTTTTTATATTTTATTTGGATAATAATGTTATTTGTATATGGTATTTTAATATTAAAAACAAATAGTTTTTGATAAATATTCGTAATTTCATCTTTTGAAAACAGAAAATCTATTTTTTCTGGTTTTTATTGTCTGAATAACCATAAACACAAAAAAATTAATGAATTTTTATTGCTTCATGTATAAAGCTCTGAATCAAAATTATATATCAAATAAACAGATACGCACCTTCATATTAATTAATGCATGTAAGTTGTTTTTTACAGCAATGTTGAAATATATTATCAAAATTGAATAAACATATATTCAATAATACCAAAAATACCAAAAATCGCTTATATATAATATCTTAAAAATTACCACTTTTAATAACATTTATAGATAAAAATTTGCAATAATATATACGATTTAAAGTATAAAAATGTGCTTTTATGCATAAATTTATAATAAAAAGATTATTTTGTTAAATTGAGCATCAAAGTTTAACCATTGAATTTTTTTTATCAAAATAGGTAAAATATTTTATGTTTTATCATTAAAAAATATCAACATTTGATTTTGGTTTAGAGTACAGTTTCAAAAATTCGTATAGTATGTTGATTAAAAAATAGAGTTATTTATATAGAAAGCATAAAGAACTTGATTTCTGAAATTTTAGCACAAATGAGCAAATGCATTTCAGTATACTTTCAGAGCAAAAATTTGGGTCTCGTTCGGTACCAGTGTATTAATAGATGCAGAACGATCGGAACAGCCAATCAAATGCTATCATAATCAGCGATATAATTAGTGCTGGAAAACACCATAAAATTATATGTTTGAAACAACATATTTTTAAAGCCATCATCCAAATACCACGGATTTCACGATGAACATCCCATGATGATTAAATACTTGAACGAGCAAATAGAGAAATCGATTGTGAAAAATAATAAAACTAGCTTATTTATGACGCTAATATTTATTGTACATGCACTTAAAAAACACACACATTTATGGAAGAACTAATATCATGCAATAATTATTTTCCATAATGGTTTATTTGTAATTTTTAGTCCTGAATCAACCATTTTACAATACATTTTGATTTTTTTATAAAAATAAATGTAATAAGTTATCAAATTTTTACAATCATAAAAAAGAGAAAAATTCATTTGCGCATATACCCTATAAAGATATTTGTTAAATCATATAAAAATCATAAACTTCGCGAATATAACGTCTAAGACTTTATTTAATACGTTTTTATTGGTGCAGGTTTTGATATTATTGATTTTTTTCTTAAAATATTTAATACTATTAATGTTAAGTACGCTTACAAAACTATTTTTTTTATTTATTTATATGCTGTTCTAAAAAAAAGACCGTGAATTTTTATTTATAATAAAAAATAAAATTCAAAAATACATTTTTAACAAAATATTTTTTTCATTATATTTTTCGAATTGCATAAAAATTAAACTTATAGACCATTCATCCTTTAGTCATATAAGATCACGACAAATTGACAGTTTAAAATGGTGATCAAAATTTATACAATAAAATTTACAACCCAAAAAATTATTAATTGCAAAAATAATTGTTTATATATATATAAAAATATAAAAAATTGTAAAATAAATAGTTTAGTAACAATTTAGTAAAGTTTTTATCTCAGAATTCTATATATATTTTAAAAAACAAATCTGCTTAAAAATATATATAATTAAAAATTTATAAGCGCTCATTACATACAATGGTAATCCTATATTACTTATATTAAAAAAAATTCAAGTGGTTGTCGAACGAAAAAATATGATTGAATGGCATATTTAGCTTGAAAGTTCGCAGAAATTTTTTTTATGTTCTTTACTTTCCTTGAAAGTTAATGTATTAATTAAACATGATTACCATAAAAATTATAGAAAAAATTAATTATCTATTTAAAATTCAAAAAATGTAATATATATTGTGTAAGCCTTCGTTTAACGTTTATTGTTAATTTTGAAAACTGCATGTAAGTTTTGACTTTTTCTATACAGTTTATCTACCCGTTTTTATAGATTTTGCGAACTGTAAAGAATGAAACTTAACAAAATTTCTTCATGAAATAAACATGATTTATATAATCGTCAAAAATAGTGAAAAATTGAAAGTGATCATTGATCTTCAAATAAGTTCTTTATCTGTACGATATCTTTAAAGTTGAGATGAAATGAAAGAAAATTTTATTTCAATTAATGCATGTTTATTATGTTTAATTCAACTAATATGACTATTTTTTGTTACTAATTTTTAGTATCACTTGGATTTTGCAATATTTATATTGATATGTTTTTTATTATAAAAAATCAAAAATTTATTTAAAAAAAGTTTCAATTACTACTTCTTATTACAAATATTATTTTCGTACTCACTCGGTTGTCGTTATGAGTGGTACGAGAAAATTAAATATAGGAGAAAAATGAAAAAATTATTGACATTTTATGAGAGGGTTGTTATTTCATGCTTCTTCTGCGACTATGCTAAGTTTAATGCGATATCTGTGTTTTTTCAGCTTCTTTTCCATCCATTATATTGAGTGTCCTGCCTTGCACACCTAATATCTGTAGTATGATATTGGTGGAACAAGGATTTTACCTTACTGGTATCCTTTCCCATTGGGTTGGGTTTGGTAGCAGTGGTTGGTGTTATGTTCAGGAATACACTTGTTGATAGTCTTAAAAAGTTAAATTTCGGAATGGGTTATTTATTAATAAATGGTTTTTTAATTCAAGAAAAACCGGAAAAAAAATGTGTTTTAGGAAGAGGGTAACACATTGAGTATAAATAAAAACCAATAATAATTTGCAAGGTGGTAACAGGAGAATGAGATTTTGATGGCATCTTTATAAAGCTGTAGCTTCGCTTCCTCCCCTTAGTTCGTGTGGTTCAGCATACTCACTTTAAACATTACGATTTAAAGAAATTTTTACTAAAATTAAACCGATAACAAGTTTTGTATTTATATTGCGTGTTAAAATTTTGTGTATAGACGAATTTGGTTAGGATTATGAAGATTTAATTGCAAATTATATAATATTCTAGCTATTTTTAATTGATGTTACCCACTTTAGCTAGCAGAAAATTCTAATAATTTAACTATCAAATCATCTGATATCACACCAAAATACTTAAAATAATGAGAATTTTAGATCGAACTTTTACAAATATGGGAATCATGTAAATTACAATGAAATATCAGTTCGCAATTAATACATTTGATGAGCCAATGAAAAATTTGTAAAAAATGTATATTTTATGCATATTAAATTGTATATAAAAAATAACGTTAACTTTATATTGAAATAACAATTTTTTCACATTAAAAATTATGAAAAGACATTTGAATTTTTGATAAAAAAAATAGACATAAAAATACACAGATACAAGTTGAATCACTTAAAAAGTTTTAAGGTTTAAATTTGTAGTATTTACAAAGCCTTTTCGTCTACTGGATCATAAAGATATTGATTCTTAACGCATATAAACGATCATTCTCCTATAATTTTCTAAAATTTATAAATACGAATAAAAAAATGTAGTTTTTATTGTTTAGATGCATTTTTTAAATTATAGTTCATTTTAAAAGCAACTTTTAATTATAAATATCGATATTGACCTTTTAAAAATGTAATTTATTGCATTGGATTCATATTGCAAATGAAGTAAAAGCGAAAAAATGATTTCATTTCAGGTAATTATTTTTATAAATTCATAAAATTTAGTATTATTTTATTTTTTTGTGTTTTTTGTCATTAAAACACAAATGAATATTCTATGTTATCATAAAAACAAAGACTACATAATAATGAAGTAAATATTGTTTTTTATTTAAATGGTAATAAAAGTTAAAAAATGAATGAACGAAAATTTAACAATCACTGACAGAGAAACTCTGTATGTTTGAACGAAAATTCGCTGTTTTTGATTGAATATGAGATACCGAATAGACCTAAAATGGTTTTATATTTTTTAAAAAAATTTCAAAATACATATTAAAGTTTTATCAAAAAAACAGAAAATTTCAAACCTTTATTTTGTAGGACAAAGAATGTATCAATATTGCTTCTTATCGCTAAATATTTAATTAGAATGCTTTTTCTATTCTTTCAGTTTTTTAAAAAATATTTATTTATGTATTATATACACAATGATATACTATTGTTGTACAAAAAAGTCGAACAATAAGGTTTTTTCAGATTTATAGGTCCGAAGTATGTTGAAAAATTGTAAACTTATTCTGAGAAACATTATTTGCATGAAATATATCCGTAATACACGAATTATTCACCAATATGATATTTTTTATTTTTAAGTTATTGTTGTTATTTTATCAGTCGATATTAAAAAACAATAAAACAAGCTTATTTAAAACAAATTATAAAAATTTTTTTTAATATAAAGAAAACTATAGCAAAAAACTATAAAATTATATAAAATATCAAAATTACTACATAAATTATATATATAAATACATTTAAATAATAAAATATACATTATATTCTTACTGACGAAAATTGAAGAACTTGTCTTTTATACGAACATTATAAAAAATATTATTTTTAATTTTTGATTCTAAACATTTCTATATTGGTATTTTCTTGTTTAGATTTCTATTGAGATATGTATTAATATTATAAATTGTGTTAAAGCATAGTTTTAAGATCAGTTTTCAATACTTACTGCTTATAAACAAACATACTTTGGTGTTTAGTTCAAATATAAAAACCATCTTAAAATGAACGCTCGTATAGTGTGATATATATGTACCTTTCTTTAACAGATATGAATTTTTTGCGATCAATTTCTTAATTTATCGGATTTAATTACGCAATTAATTTTGTTTATCATTTTTTGAGCTAATGTATTATAGGAATATCTTGTATTTTTTTGCAGATTTATCAATACTTTTGATATTTTTTAGTTCATTTAAAGGTTTAATTTAGCGTATTTTTTCTATGCGTCTCTTTTTTCCACAAATTTTTGTTTTTTTATAGATAGTTTACATTTATATCTAATTCTATTTAAAAAAACGAAATTTCCATTGTCTCATTTATTTTTTAGAGCTGTTTTCAGTGTTTCTTAATGCATAAAAAACCAATAAAAATTTTGACATTCTATTTATAATATAATGATTTTTACAACAGGAAAAGAAACTGCAATAGATTTTCATATAAATGAGTACATATTATACACCATCAACCATAAAAATATTAATTTTTTCTTATTTAACAAAAATTTCCACTTCTCTTATATATATATATATATAAAGAATTTTCAACAAAAAAACATTGTAAGCAATATTGGCTAAAAATATAATCACTTTTTATTTCGTTATCAAAACATAGAAATAATAGACTTTAAATTAAAAACGTGTATAACAAATATAAAGTGCATGTTTTTTTCTATATTTTAAAATCCTACAGATACTTAATCGTTTTAACTTTAATATTTTTAGCAACTTTTTTGCTGTTTATAAATATCTGAACTATTTTTCATTCTTGATGCAGCATTACTATTATTATTCTTTTAAGGTAACTACATATAGACAAAAATAATTATTGTCGAAAATTTCACTAGCAGAGATGCTGAATTTATAGTTCAAATATATTTCTTGTTAGAAAAAAAATCTTTTATTCAATCTTTTTTTATGCACCTTACAATTGCAGACTGTTCTTTTTTTGTCATAAATACGGAAAAAAATGTAACGGGAAACAAAACATTCAATTATGTGTTTATAGTTAGCTACATGCTTGTAGCAAACTATTTACTTGGTTTAACCGGACACTATAAACTACAGTTCTATTGTTAATCTACAAGATTCAATATTGCTACCTATAAAAGTTTCTGTTTCATTAATATCTATGATAAAATTCATGTAGATATTGCATTTTGATCCAACTTCATATTAAGACCTGAATTAATGGTGCTACCATAATATCTGATTTGTATAACCTGTAAAAAATTAAATTAGAGTCCAAATTTTCACTTATAAATGTGTTCTTGTTGCACGCAAACATTCTATCTAGTGTTTACGGTACGGCAACGTAATTTTAATGAATACAAATTTATTTTGTGCTAGATATAAAATATTTTATATGAATTAACGCACTAATTTATCAAATTGTAGATCACTTTGTTTTTGATCTAATATATGCTGCATCTAAAAATCAGCATAGCGCCGTTTGAATTTTGCCCGGTTTTCAGAAATGGGCAAATCTGCAAAAGAAACCACTAATTTGATTTCAACATGACCAAAAATATATCAAGGAAGAAGTAGCTGTCATCTTATGCATTCTCGGGACAAAGAAGGGCACAGTAAATTCGGAAATACCAATTCACCGAAAAAAACCTAAAGTAAAATATTGCTTTATACAATAGTCTCAAAATTTTATTACCATTTTTTTACTTATTAAAAATCATTAACACGCAGAATACCTCAACAATAAAACAACAACTTCATTTTTTATGTGAAAGGATTTTAAATTAACATTCTTTATTTATTTTATATCATCGATAAACTATTATTTTATAATCTTTGATACCTGTCTTCTTGTAGCAGTTTTTGCACTTAAATTTTTCATATGTACACCTAAAACATAAAAAAAACATACAAATAAATAAAACACATATGATAGTTAATTACCATCCTCAAACAATGATAATCTTTAAATTGTGCGAAAAAAAATAAAATATATATACATTGATGTCACATTCGCTTAAACGGATATTTCTCTTAAACAGTGAAAATTGATTAATAGAAAGTCTTTTGTAGTAGACGAACTGGTATGAAATACGAAACCAAATTTTATATAACGAAAATTTTTTGCTTTTTTGAAGTAGCAAAGTTTTATGGTTTTTTGGTGTATCTTTATATATTTTTCTTCATTTCATCTTATGTTTGATTATCAAACATTTTTTTTTCTAATGGTGTTTTTATTTTGTTTTTTAAAAGAAAAAAAACAAAATAAAAATATTTAAACATGTGTATACAGATAAAAAAACAACGTTTTTTGCAATTATAAATTAAATGCGCGTATAAAATCATTTAACTTATATTTGTTCAAATATCATAAAAAACCACGTTAAAAGATGTAAACCCACAAAAAGCCAAACTAACAGAAAAAATGAACTTATGTATAATTTTTTCGTGCATCTTTTGAGAGTTTCTCCTGCTAGTATAAATATTTTTTCTCGTTCTCTACAATCAATTATAATTCCAAGCACTATAAAAATGCAACTACGATTCAAATCAATTGGTAATATTTTGTTTTGAATAAAAAGAGAATCTTTCCAGTTATTGGATATTTATCGCTTCTTTATAGTGTTTATTTAAAAAAATATTAAAAAAATAATGAAAATTATTCAAATTCAAAAACAACTTGTTGTTTTTAAACATTTAACGAGATGAAAATATCAGAATCACTTAATGTATCGAAATCGCATTCAAAAAAATTTAATTTTCTATATGTACATAAGTAATTTCATAAATGATAAAAAAGAATATTACTTTTAAACCGAAATAAATCACATAAAAACATCTAAAAAGGAAATTTAAAATGCGTGATTACTCTTACGTTTTTTAAGTAGTAACAAAAATATTCAAATACCGTAATCATGATTAAAATATCGCAAATTCATACAGGTTTAATATTTCAAGTCTACCGGATTTTTTTTTATAAATCAAAAATAATTAATATTTTTTGTTGAACATGTTTTAATTAAAAGTACTTGTAAAATAGTATGATATTAATTTACTGTCGAATAGTATTTTATGTTAGTATAATGGGTTTTATCACCAGACTGAAAGTAAGTTAGGTAGATTAAAGTAGAATGATGGAAAGACTTAAGTTTAGAAATATATATTATTTGGTTATTATTGCTCTTGTGGCTGTTGTATTCTCCGGCTACTATCTTCTTTTATTCCTTGATGAAAAAATAAAGGAAAATATTTAAGTAGAATATTTTCTTGGAAAAAAAATTATAATTTAAAAAGCCATTACATTTCACGACTCTTCGTATCCTTTCTTAATTGAATCTATATGTTGTTTTAAGATAGTTAGAAGAATATTTTTTTTAGTAACAAATTTCTTAATTTCGTACTCAATTGGTATTTGTTTTACCTAAAATAATCAACTAAAATGTTTTTATTATAAGTATTTAATTTTTACTTGTTAGAAGCCAAAAAAGAATCATTCTTATTTATCATTATTTATTAAAATTAAATTAATTATAATCGGTAATTTATAATATTCCTTCTTTTTTAATGTTTTTGGTTCCATTTTTAGCCAATTTAGAATCTTTTAGAAAACCAAAAGACATTCTAATTGTGGAACAACTAGAATTACTAAACATAGTCAATTCGTATCTATTTTCAAAATGAAATAAGAAATGCCACACTTCAACAAATTATAATTAACTATATGCTTAATTAATGTATAATAATTTATTTTATAAATCTTAATATTGAGAAAATCCATGCTTTACTTTTTATGAGAATTTCGCATTTACGATGAATGAAAATTTGTGCTATATAATAAATTTCAAAATTAAATGCTTGAATACAATTTTTGAATGATCGCAGTTCAATTAAATAATTTCTTAAAAAGATTTTTGTTAACAAGGGAAAGTAATATTAGTTGCATGATAATGGTGACATAATCAAGCAAATAGCTTAATATAATTTTGTAATTATTAATTAAAAATATTTGTGTTAAATTTGCATGTTGAATTTATATGAAATCAAATTATAAAAAAATTTAATATTTTTAGTTACTAAAAATTTTAAAAAAGAATCAGTATTGTTTAATTTTATGAATTTCAATTTTAATGACCAATTTTTTAAAAAATCTTTAAATGCAGATGGCGATTTGAGTTGTGCATCGAAGTTCCAATAAAAAATACCAATAAATATTGCAATAAAAGTAAACAATATTAATAATATATCTAAAAAAAAACAAATTGATATTTTTGTTAAACCGATACAAATTGTTCTATTTTTTGAAAATATAATATACGAATTTATTGATTTGATACAAAAATAGATATTTTCTTAATGTTTACACATTTTTCGTTTTCAAAATTGCTCTTTTCGAATAAATATTGTTATACATATATCTTTAACTCAAAAATCATCAAAACAATCAAAAAAATCTTAAAAAACCCCTTTTAGTATCTTAAAATACATAATTCGACAATGTTACAATAGTTTGGTATTTGAAAACGACAGATTTTTATCAAAAAAAATCTAATGTTAAGATAATTTTAAAAATACAAATTTTTGTGTTAAAATTTGTGCAGATTAATTAGATTTAAGATTAAATTTATGTTTCTTCTGCTTTAAATAATAATAAAAATTGAAACACTTTCACAATCAGTTTTTTTTCAATTGATAGTACACCAGTATTAAAATATTGAAAATAAATTATATATATTTGGTTTTGTATAAAAATGTTAAATTTTGTGAATTTTAAAAATTTAAAAATTAGAAATATTTATAAACCAACTATTTCGTCTATTTTTTATTAAATAATTATATAGAAAGAAGAATGACATAAGTTTTAAAAACCTTTCTATTTGTTAATTAATAACCCTATTTCCTTCTGTAATAAAATTTTTAATCTATAGGTTTAGATAACAAACTAATATGAAAGACAGGAATATTAAAGAAATAATTGAAGACTTAAAAGATAAATTCAATGAGAATTTCTACACAAATATCTGCTTGATCATCTTGACAGTTATTCTTATTGCAGCTTTTATATATGTATTCTTTATGATAAAACATAGATTGGCAAAGCGGTATGAATGCACACGAGATTTGCCCAAAAATTGTATAGGTCTAAAACTTAAAGGAATAGTAATCAAAGTAGGTGACGGTGACGGGTTTAGAATGCACCATCAGCCGATGTTCAATAAAGACAAAATACCCAAGAATAACAAAACACTTTCAATCAGGCTAGCAGGAATCGATGCGCCGGAGGTTCGCACATTTAAGAGACCTGAACAAAAATTTGCAATTGAGTCTAGAGATTTTTTGCGCACACTTATTCTCAATAAAACAGTTGAAATTGAGGTGCTAAAAATTGATAGATATAATCGTATAGTTGCAACAGTTTTTGTAAAAAATAAAAATCGTAAAAAAATAAATGTATCGATTGAAATGGTTAAAGCTGGATTAGCTTGTGTTTTTGAAGGCGGTTGTGCAGTTTACGGTAATTACGAAAAAGAACTAAGAAAAACTCAAGAAATCGCAAAGGCCCAAAAAATTGAAATATGGAGTGATCCTGACTTTATATTACCAATGGATTACAAAAGAATGTATGCAGCTTGATAAATTGTATATTTCTAAAGATTTTGGATATTCTGGAATCAAACTTTATCCCAAATACATGGTTAACAATTTTTTTTGTTTATTTTAGGTATTTTGATTCTTGTTTTTATATCTGTATATTTTTCTATGTTCTTATACTACAGTTTTCATTTTTCTTCAAAGTATAACCATGTTCATTCTTAACTTTTATCTCTTTGTATATATATTATCTGTACTATATTTTTTCATAATTAACTTTTTAATATTTTTTCAATGGCAAAAAGTATTTTTTTACATCATAAAATTTTATTTGATAATTAAAGTTCATATGTAATATTTATTAAATCTAATCAAATATATTTAAACTTGTAAATAATTGCATGATTTTTGTAATTTATACTAAAGACTAATGTATTAATAAAATATGCCTTGAATTATAACTCTATTGTCATAATTAATTTAAAAATTTTGACTTAAATACAATACTTGCACATTCATGTGTTCACGAGATTTTGAAGCATGGAGCTTAATGCTTTTCTAATTGTGAAAATTCTTATATTACAAGATCTTTTAATTTTAAATTTTCAAGCTATAAATGAATGTAAAACGCTTTTATATGATATTTATACAAAAATAGTTTTTTTACGGACTATTTGCTTGTTGTTTAGAAACCCTGAAAAATATTTTTTACTTTTGATTTGGTAAAATATTCCAATAAATATTCATGTAAAAAATTTTTCCCCCAATATTATGTGTAAAATAATAGTTTATTTATTAATTAAATTTTCGTATTGTTTAGAAACCATGAAAAAAAAATTCTTAAGAATTAGAATAAATAAAATTCTCAGATAAATATTGTGTTGGAGGTATTTAGGGTGACGCTTTTCATGAAAAACATAAAACAGAAAGAACTTTTTGATGTTCAAAAAAATATTCTAAATTTGTTTTTTGCGGTTCTTGAACGAAATAGTATGTTTGCCCTCAAATATGTGTTTTGAATATTTTTTGTTTGGAGTAGCCAATAGTAACTTAAACCAATCGTATTAAGAAATTAGGTTTTAACGAATGAAACAAATCAAAAATTTTGTTTGATAGTGCGCAGATAGTCATGAATAGAGAACTATGGTTATTATTAAAAGACATATTTATTTCAAACAGAAAAATTTATTCCGAGTATTAAAAATTTTTGTACGAATTGGTTACTCATCTAAAATTAGAGAAAACTAATCAAAGTTAATATGTCTCATAAGGAAAGCACATATAAACAACCTCAAATCACATTTAATTGACGAAAGAGTAAATGAAAATGTAAATATTGAGGACTTGATTCATACAATATTTATTGAAATGTAGATTTATTCTTCGCAGGAGTTTTTCGTTTTCATCTTTTAAATATTTTTATTTGATAAATTGTATTAATTTATCGTAATAAAAAATTATCTTCTTTTAATTAAAGATTGAAATCTTTTATAAAACCTTTAATCTAATATTTCATTGAATTCCGATTATTATTTATCATTTAATAAATAATAAATAATTAAAGTCAACAATTAATTAAACAATATATTGCGTATTTACACAACAATTTTTAATTAACATTCATAGATTAAATGTCACATATTGTATTTGTGACAGAAAATATTAAGAAAAATATTAAATCTGGTGAAAAGTAAGAGAACTAAAATTCACAGTAGATTTATCCAAATCAAAAAATTATTATTTTTTAAATTGTTCACAATTGATTCGGCGATGTAATTTTAAAAATTTTTGACCGTAGAAATTTTATTACTGTATTGTCATCAGCAATCGCAACCGACTCGCAATCCAATTTTAAGAATTAGATTTTGTACAGCAATCATTAGAATTATTATTGGCCATAGGTTTAATAATTTTAAATAATTTTATAATTTTACAATAAAATGGTAATGGTTTTGATTTTTAGAAAAATAATTAGAAAGATGACATCCCAAAAAAAAGAAAATAAGTATGATTAGTGTGTTATTCATTTCATGAAGTCTTTGATACACACTTAAATCTTTTGTTGGTATTACCATAATTCAATATATCTATAATTACTTGATTATCTACGCAATATTTCAAAAATCATACATATATCTTTTTCGTTATAAAAATTTCTTGAAAATCTACCTAGTATGCTAAAAAAAACATATAGCTGTAATCACTATTTTTTGTGCGATATAATAAAGGGCTCTAAAATGATTTATTCGATAAAAAAACATTTTTTTAGTAGAATTTATTGTGAATAAAATATGTAAACTAATTGTGATTCTAATTTTTTATATATTTTATGCATAAAAATATCATTCAAGCTAGAATATCTTTTAGAATTTTGACAATTTAAAATTCTATAACAGTTTGATAAATAACATATGTTTTTATAGGATCTATCGGATATCCATTTGTTTGATAAATATAATTCAATGTTAAATTTACTTTTATTTCTATTATTATGAGCATAATGTGAGATATTTATAAAATTATTGTTATGTTTAAAAAGAAAAAATCATTGTTGTTCGATATTATTTATAGAAACATAAACACTTTTATAATTATAGCATAACTTTTTTAAAATGTTTTCTATAGATAGTAAAATTTATAAATTTTGTCAAATCAGTTCAAATTTTATTTCAACTTGTTAAATATCAATTTTTTTAAAGTTTACTACAAAAAATCACATTAGATTTGAATTTACACTTTGAAATCTGGCATACAACTGTTTCATTTTATATTATTCAATTAATTAATACAACCAATTTTTTAGATTTAAAAATTTGTTAAAGGAATATTCATTTTACTTTTTAGAACAAAAAATAGTTTTGGTACGATCAACCTTAATCGTCCATGAAAATAAAGTTTTGTTGCAAAAATTGTCCTGTTTTGATCAACATAAAAAATCCAGAAAACAAAAAAGGAAGAATCGGAACTATTAAGAAAAAAATATAACATAAAATAAAAGAATAAGAAACACAATAAGATTATAATGAAATTATACAGGGGACAAAAAAAGAACGGATAAAAAAGAGACACGGGACATCTCTAAAAACGGAGTAGTTAAAAAGTGCAAATGAATGAAAATAATAAATTGATATATTATAAATTTCTTATTTTTACTTATTCTGGAATTATATAGTATATAAATATAATAAAATTTCGAGATATTTTTATTTAATTTTATGCAGTAAGAAGTTAAGTATTTAAGTTTTCGCAAAAAAAATATTTTTTGATGATCTTGGAATATTATAATATGGCAACTATTTAAAGTTGAAATAATATGCAAAATACAAAAATAATGTGCAAAATTTGAAATATACCAAACTTGATGATGTAAATAGCTTTTGCTTTAAAAATTTGAAAATGAAACAACTAACAAAAAAAGCAGACAAATAAAAAAAAAAATTGTCAAACTGTTTAAATTACAACAAATCACAGTGAAAACTAAAAAATTTTTTTATGTATTATCATACAAAAAATATTTATAAAATCTTTAAACCCTCAGATATATGATGATACAAAGGAACGAAAGCGTTTTTTGCCGAATAAAAAAAATTTCAAAAAGAACAAACACCCGAGAAAAATATCAAAATAATTCTTAGCCCTAATTCACCTGAATACCTAGTATCTCTTGCATATTTAAATCTCAAACAGATGGGATCTACCATTCCTTTGTATGTTTTTGACGATTGTCCATTAAGTAGAGTTACTTATTTTGTGAATTTATGTTTAAACCAGTATAATCCTGTGTTTTTTGAAAGCCCGATGTATATAGATATTGTGTTTAAGTATTTTTATGATGAGCTCTGTCCAAGATCAGATGGTGCAGAAGGTAAAGGTGACAATGAAACAGATAATTGCAATATTAGTTTGTGCAAAAATGAAATTGAAGGTAGATCTTTTAATGTTGCAAATAATGCTAAATCATTAGAATCTTTAGAAAGCAAAATTTATATGAATGTTAATGATTTAAATGACAGGTGTATTAAAAATAATTTTAATATTGAAATTAACGGTTGTAGTATATACAATTTTGATAACACACTACTTATAAATAAATCATGTGAAGAAAAAATGAGATGTAAAGGTTTTTTGAAAGAAAATATAGTAAATTTTACTAAACGATTTCTTTCAATTAGCAACATTTACAAATTTATTAAATTGTGGAGTTTGTTGGAAATTGAAGATTTGAAAGATTTAGTTGACGATTTCTGTTATGAACTTATTTTAAACGATGTACAAAGAGAATTTATGGAAGCTGTTTTTTCAAAGATTTATAACAATAATGTGAATATTGTGTGTTTGAAATCTCATGATAAATCTAAATTGAAAGTGAATGATTGTAGTTGTGGTGCAAGCAATTTTATAAGATTCTGCATTGCAAATGATTTTTTTGATGAAGAATGTAGTGAAAGCTTGATTTTTCAAATAAGAAATCTCGTAAAAATACTCAAAACTGACAGCATTCTTGAAAAAATCGAGCTTCTGAAATTACAAAAGTTTGTGTGTAAAGAATTTTATGAGATTATAAAAACAAATTGTGAAATATTTGGAATTTCCGATGTGCTCAATGTGTGGAACAATTTTAAACTAAAAGAAAATGGTGAAAGTAGAAATGAACATGTGAGAAAAGAAGTGAATACTAACAATAACATATATGGAAATAATTTTATAGAAAACAATTATTTTAAAAAATTGTGTGATTTAGTAAAAGTATGCGGAAAAAACGTGAATGATGATCTTATTATTAGAGAAATATTTAATTTCACAGAAAAACAAATTGTGACAGACGAATGGTGTTATTATTTCATTGAAAAACATTTTATAGACACTTTTGATGATTTCTACATCAATTTAAAGTTGTTCGATAGAAAAAACTTTGATTATCAATTTTCTAAATTTGAGTGTATGTTGCTAGACAAAATATTGCAAGAATATAATGAAGATCTTATAATAAGATTGTATGGTAAAGATTTTTCTTTAGAAGATGAGTTAAAAAATATTTCTCTCGTTAGAAATATGAATAAATCTATAAGTTCTAATGAAAGTGTTATCAAACAAGAAATGAAAACTTTGATTGGTAAAAATGTAAACGACAAAACTGTCAAATCTGTCAGCAAAATGCAGAAAAATAAATTCGAAAAGAATAAAATCAAAGATAGTAAAAATCAGTGTGAAATATTATCACAAAGGTGTTTACTATTATTTTTTATCAAGTTTTACGATATTTTTTTCTTGTCTTTGAAGAATCCAAATTACAAAAACCAACTATCTAACGAATTTAAAAAAGAAACATTGCAGAAAACACAAATAAATTTTAAATGTTTAATTAAACATTACCGTTTTCCTGAAAGCATATCAACCTTAATATTCACAGATGTTGAATATGTGACAGTGCAAGTTTTGAAAAACATCGGTCATGGTATGTTTGAAATGTATTTTATGACGCATCGTAACGATAATTTGAAAGCTTTTTTGTTTGTTTTATTGTATTTGGTAAGAAATGGTGTGGTTGTTGGTGATTTCTATTCATATATTTTAGTAGATTTGGCTCAGAAGTATTTTAAAACTAAGTATAAAAAAGATGAAAGTGTTGATAATCACAACGATAAAAATAGAAGTGAAAATATCATTGATAAAACAAGTTCTAATCAAAAGTTGGAAAGAATTGATAGTAAATGTATTACGAAAAATTACAAGCCTTATGATGATAAAAATATAACAAAAATAAAATTTAACGAATCTGAAATAAAATTTTCGGAAAACACTGAAACAATTGATGAAATAATAATAAAAAACATTTTAATTGAACTTTTGATGGAAATAATACCTAATCATGATTTTTTATTAGAAAATCTACAATACGCCGATCCTTATTTGTTAGAATACATTTCAATCAACGATTTTATAGATAAATTTGAAAGTTTGAATGATGCAATATCATTTTTATTGCACAAAAAGGATGTTTGTAAAAATATTTGGGAAAATAAATTAACTTCTAATCTGTTTCATACTTATTTTAGCTATAAAGTTACTAAAAACAATCTAAAAGATGTTGAAGATCAAAAAATAACTGATGAGAATGATTCTTTGTTTTTGTGTAAGAATGAGAAAGGACGATTTATTTATATGAAATATTTAAATTGTTATTTCATACAGGATTTGACAAACATTGTCATCAGAAAATATTTACATGAAAATAATTGCAATGAAAGTATAAAGTCAGATTGCAATATTGAATATAAAAAATTTACTAGCTGTTTAGATGATCAAATGATAAATTTATATAAGCAAAATGAAAGAGTTTATTATCCTTATATAGATTTCACTATGTACATAGCTAAAGTGATAAATGTATATACACAGAAGAACACAATATTAAGCATCAAAAAAACTGAAACAATATCGAAATATTGTATAGACACCAAA
Source organism: Edhazardia aedis USNM 41457 (assembly GCA_000230595.3). Taxonomy (NCBI): domain Eukaryota; kingdom Fungi; phylum Microsporidia; family Culicosporidae; genus Edhazardia; species Edhazardia aedis. Next base: position 177,672 of record AFBI03000043.1, read on the forward strand.
GAATCATTTCTTCTATCACTATTATTTGAAAACAAGGATTTCAAAAATATCATATCAACTTTTTATCACACAAAATCTTTACAATACAAATATTATTTACCAAAATTTTATCAAGTATATCTGAAACGTAATAAAATCGATTTACATGATATTTTAAATAGAAAGTACAAAAAACTTGAGTTTTTTCATATTCTGAATGTGTTAGTGGCATGTTTTGATAATTTAAGTAGTGGTTTAGTTGTTACTGTTTTAGATTTCTTGAAAGATTTGACCGGTGATAATATTTTTTATGCTTTTTTGTGTGTTTTGTATTGGTTTGATGTTTTTAAACAAGAAATGTCGTTGTTTTATTATGATATGGTCAATAAAATATGTATTAACAACGAAAAAGATAAAAATACAAATAACGAAATTAAAACACACAATTCTATAAACAATAGTAATGTATTACATGTACCGCATGACATAGTTTTTATTTGTTGTTTGATTGATACTGTTTACAATCTTAAAAGCGGTTTTATAAACGATGATGCAAAGGTAATTGGCACTTTAATAAAAAAAATAAAAAACGACGAGGAAGTTGATTTATCATTGATTGACTACGATTTGATAGAAAAATATGATGAATTAATATACTTATTCGCTGCCGAAGAAAACATAGATATTTTTAAAAAAGATGCAACAGATATGACACGAAATTCAAGCACTGTTTTGAGTATTAATAATAAAGGTAATATAGAGGAACAAAATAATAAAATATATAACATATTTGAGGCTGTTCGAATTATGTGTAAACCAAAAATTACCAAATTTGCTGATAAAAATGGTATTTACTCATTTTTGATAGATCAAATAAAAAAAGATCCTATTTTTTATTTGCAAGTATTGATTAAGTTGGACAAAATTCCATCGAATGAAATTACTATTTTGGAAACTCTTCTTAATATGATACTATCTAATAAAGAAAAAAATGTAGAATGCAATAATAGTAAAATAACAAACGCGAAAATATCGGATAAAAGTGAAAACATTTCTATTAATAACTTTACACGAACAAAAAAATTGTATGATAACAAAAAAGAACATAAAAACAATTTAGATTCTGGTATCATAGATGAAGATAATAAAAATATAATAATAGATAAGAATCAATCTGAAGAAATACTTGATTTGATAATAAACCTATTGGAAAAACACAATAACTTTGATAACTACAATAATTTATTGGAAAAAATAAGTAAATCACCAAAAATTAAGCATTCAGCGCTGTTATTAGAAAAATTTACTCGAAGAAAAATATTTGATTTACTTAATAACCCAAATTATTGGTCGTTTTTTATCTTTGAATCGCTTTACAAAATCCATTCTACAAGTTTTTTTGAAATTTTACCTGAATATTTAGGTACAACAAAAAAAGTTCCAAAAAACATTTTATATAATATTGTCGAGCTATTGAGTATTTTGCAAGAAATCAATATAAAAAACAAAATTGAGGATAAATATCTATGTGGATTATATTTTCACGCACTTTGTAGTACAATAACTTACGATTTAAAATTTTTATCTAATTTTATACATAAAATCAAATTTCTCAAATATTATGATTTCGAGTATGACTGGTGTTTATTGAAACAGAAAGATATTGTTAGTGAACTTGCATCTGAGTATTTAGCAAGCAATTTGCCTGTATATCTTTACATTCTAAGTAAAATAGCTGGTGATGATGGGTATTTTTTCCCTCTGTTTTTGTATAACTATAAGAATATACAGTATTTACTGAAAATACAAGAGTTTTCAAAGCATAGAAATTTAGTTTCAAATGCTATTGAATTTTATAAAGATTGATTGTTTATATCAATAAACTACAATGTGTTTTCTATTTTTTTTATTACTTGTATGTTAGAATCTTTTTTTTCTATCCAAATTCAAGATGATTCAACCCGTAAAATATTACATAAAAGAGTATTGGAGTAATATACATTATTAAAACATTTTTTAATTTTTATATCGATAGAAATGTATTTATTTAAAAAATATTTCAAATCTGTCTTCTATACTTATAAAAAGAAAAAAATTCAAATACTCGATGTTGAATAAAAAAATTCATTTACTTGATCTTACTCTTTTTTTTATTTTTTTTACTTTTTATATCGATAGATTCATATTTATTTAAAAAATATTTCAAGTCTATCTTCTATACTTATAAAAAGAAAAAAATTCGAATACTCGATGTTAAATAAAAAAATTCACTTACTTGATCTTACTCTTTTTTTTTTTACTTTTTATATGATAAGAAATGTCAGAAATGATTTTTATTGACTCAAAGATCTAATTAACAAATAAAAAACAAAATCTCCTTTTTCAACAAAAACTAAATCGAATATCACAATAAAGGAGAAGAAAAAAAAGACACTCAAAGTACACAGAGTGAAATGAACACAAACAACACTGTCAATTTTTACATAATCCTTGACAACGAATACTTCACATGCGACGAGATAATTTCGGGCACAGTGCACCTGAAAACAAAAACACCTTTGAACTTGGAAAAAATAGAATTTACACTTACGAAAGAGAGTTACTCGGGCACCGACCCAAACTACACTCCAAAAGAAGTTTACAAACACAAGTTCGACCTCTTCAATGCAACAGCAAACAGTTGCATAAAAATATCTACCGGCCATCATACATACCCGTTCAGATTCTATTTAAAACCTGGCGATAACGCAAGTTGCAAAACTAAACTCAGTTTGGGAACTACCAATATGTACATCCACAACGTATATACAATAAATTCTAATTTAAAGATATATGGTATTTTTATGCCAGTAAAAAGTGTACAGAAGAGGCTGAACATAATAGATACAAAAAAAGATGAAATTTATAAGAAAAGCGAGAATCTGAAAATAGAACTAAGCTCATGTATGTTTTTTCTAAGAAGCTACTTCAGTATAGACACTGTTTTTAATAAGCTTATATACTATACCGGTGACCAAATCAAGCTCCAGATCAGTTGTAAGGGAAAGTGCAGCTTGTACCATGTAGAATCTAAACTGTACCAGAATATCACAATAGTAGATGGTGCTAAGAGTGTGCAGAAATGTAAGTTAGTTGCGAAATATGCTAGTAAGGCGTCAAAAAACTGTGCTGTAATTGATATGCCGGTGCCTGCCGATTTGCCATCAACAACTAGTGAAGCTTCCTTTGAAATTTCTTATTTTGTAAAGTTGGTAGTTAAGCTAAATCAGAGCGTCCCTTTAAAGTGGAATAGAAACGTGTTTATCGTAAAGAGACATCCTAAACAAGTAATAGATGAAGGTTGTCATTTACTTAAGGGAATGGAGGCTCCCATGAAATATCTGTCTCTGCACTAAAGAAACCATATGTTGATATGATAGATTGCGTCTTTTTTATGTTGAGTACAGTATTAAATTATATTGAATAAATTTTAGGTTTATAAATTGAACAATTATTTTTTTTTCTGTTATATATACTTTTTATGGCCATTTTTTTCTGTGTTAAAAAAATAGATATTTTTTTTTGTGATACATCAAATGAATAACTACAAAAATGTATATATTTATGATAATATTTGTATAGTTCACTTAAAGAAACTGGAAGAAAAAAATATGAACACATCATTAAATATGAACTAAATAATAAACATTCAATTTGATGCATGTTTTGTTTTTAATCTAATCATAGTGCATTTTAACACACAAAATTAAAAATAAAAGATTGCTACATATTTACCTAATAAATTTTTCAAACACTATAAAATTAGTTTCACATAATTTACAAGTAAGAATTAATCAAATAAATTTAATCATGTTTTTTTGAATTTTTTATATCATATCGCTATAGCTAAAAATTATTTCTAACGATAGCATCCATTTAAATTTGTTTCCTAGTATTTATCTCACGATATAATATATAAATTGTTCTTTTGTATAAACAAAAGATTTTTTCATAAATTTTTAATATCCAATATAAAGTATTTTATAAAAATTTTAACTTTTCCGATGAAAAATTTTTAAAAATTTTTTTTTCTAAAAAAATCTAATAATATATTGAAATAAGTATTTTAGTGTTAAATATTGTCCTTTAAAGAAGAAACATGTTTGAAAAAATGTTTTCTAAAATATTTGAAGTTTTTTTACAAGTGAATTGTTAAAATATTGCCAATTTATTCTTTTTCCAGCATTACTATTAGTACCATTCATTTTATAGAAAATTTTTTATTTCTCTCTCTTTTTTACAAAATTCATCTCATTTTGAATGGTTTTTAGCAATATTTCTTATCTCTATAATATTACCAATTTAAATATAAAGGTATTATACCAAATTTTTTTACAAATACTTAATTTCTCTGATTATATACTTTAAACATTTTATGATAACCAGGTCAAAACAAACATTTTAATGCAATATAATAAAATTCTAATAATCAGGTAATTTATATTAAAAATAAATATGCGACATTTATCAACAAAATTAAACAATACAAATTATTGATTTGAAATTGTTATATAAAAAATATGTTATTAATATATGAGAATGTTCATGAGGAAACTTTGTAAATTACAGTTTTAAATTTTAAGTTATGATAATATATGCAAATTATTTTATAAGGAGAATTTTTTAAAGTAATTTTTTTATCAAAATACTTAAAAGAATTGCATGAATCTTAACAACTGCAATACCTAATTTCTTTTACTTATTTGCATGATATAAACATGAGGCTTTTTGTAAAATTACAGAAGAATATTATTATTCATTTGTTGATTTATATTGTCTATTGGTCATTAAAGGTTTTCAAAAATGACTAATTAACATTCATTTTGCATTTTTATTATTGTACTTTTTTATGATGCATTTTAGATGAGTGAACTTTTATTCCTGGATAAAACGAAAATACAGATCAAATAGTTGGAAATCGTTTGCGCAAAATCTGAAAAATTTTGTTATTGAATGTTATTTTTTGCTAGCATATTTATTATTTATAAAATATATTTATAGTTTACATAAAACTTGATTTTTAAAAATGTATAAAAACTCATCAAATGTATTTAAAACTATAGAATAGCTTAAACACATGAAAAAAAACTATAACATTATTATGTTTCATTATTATAATAAGAATACAATTATGGAACAAAAAATCGTAAATAAACCCGAATTTTACAATGCAGTATATTATTTTACCAACACAAATCAATGAAAAAGAAGCATCTACAGCACGCAAGAACTCAATAATTAAACACAAAAAAAAACATTAATAGACAAACATTGTAAATATTCAATCTAACCAAATCATTAAGCAATATTGTTGTAAATTATTATTTGTAATTGACATGTAAACAATTTACAGAAAAACAAAATAAGCATAATGTAAATTGGTGTCAATATATATGGAATAGAACATACCATATTGGTTACAAATTTAAGTAAATTTTTAAAGGTTTTGCGAGCAAATCAAAATATTTTTAGTTTAAATAAATAACTTTAAAATATTTCTATTTTAAAATGAAAAAATTTAGTATGCATAAATTTATAATATGAAAATTTTCATTTTTAAAAAATAGTGAATTAATAGAGATATGGAAAGAAGACAAAATACAGTTTAAATTAAAAGTAACTTCTTTAAAAACATTTTCAACACAGAAATTTTACACATCTATAGAATTTACTTTCTTAAAAATTCCTATTACTAATTACATAGAATAATTTTAAAGACGGTGTATATTGGGCAATGTGGATTACTTTTTATTTTATGAAACTAATCTACTAATTTCAGCGTAAAACTCTTTAATGCTGCATATGTCAAATATATACGAAAATTTCTTTCTTTAGTTACATTTATGACCTAAAAGACGGATTTCATTTTTAAACTTACCATATTTTGTATATATAGTAAAATCTTTACAATAAATTTGAGAAAAAATGAGGGAAACTCATTGAGTAAGAGAAACTTAGATTTTTATAACATGGCATACCCGCTGATCAGAAAAGAAACAACACTATAACAACACAAAACCCTCTCTTTGAAATATTTTTTACATCACTCTAACAGGACATTTTTAGGGGGTGGCAGTAACATAAAAAAAAAGAAAGAATGTTTAACAAATTTGATAGCGGCTGTATGAATATTTCTGTTGGAATCAAATGTGTTTTGCGTAAAAGGCAATATAATGGTACAGTATTATTGACTTTTACGACAATCTAGAAAATAAAAACAATATTACATATAATAAATATACAAAAAAAAATTTAGTACACCAGAAATAATTTTAAAAATTTGTATCAATGATTAAGACATGAAATATACATTATCAACACAAATTTTTATTCTAAAAATTGCGTAAATACCTGAAAAAGCATAGGAACATACAGTAAATTTTTAGATTAATGATAAAAAATGTTCTATAACCTTTAAAAAAATTATATTGTTTTATTATTGTAATAGATTAATGAAAAAAATATTAAATATTACAAGCTTTCAAGTAAAATTTTCAAAGAAAAATACAAAATAAAAGTCTTTATGTTTCTTATTGAAATCTAGTAAAGTTTTATGTAAATTTTTTTGCTTATTCATAAATCATTCTTTGATAATAACGACTCTTTTGGTTGTATTATATCGCTGAAAATTTTTTTGAGGCCGTAGTTATTGATTTTTTATTTCGATTTTATAAAGAAAAATATATTGAATTAGACACAATGATTCTAAATTCAACAATCACTTTAAACAGATCAAAATATAAAGAAAATATATTTTGAACCTATCATCATTTGTTTTAATATATAAAAATGCAAGATTATATTATTTTTTTGGTTTTATCATTTTTTATATTTTTGTAGTATTTTACAATTTTGAGCAATTTATATAGCAATTTCTGTTTTTTTAACCATATAATGATAATAAGAAGTTAAGTAAACATTTAATTTTATACAGCGAATTCAAAAATTAGCATTAAATTGTTGGAATGCTCAGTTATAAGATATAAATAATTGCTCTTAAACCAATCACCCACAAATTAATATTGCTAATTAAAAATTTCTTTTTTTTATTTCTTAATTTTATCTCTACAACAAAGCGACCAACGTATCTTTAGAATATAAATTTTTTAAGGATAACATATTCTTTATAAGCAAAAAATATAAAATTTTATGGACGACAAATATAATCAAACTACTATTATTATCTATAAATTCATATCGTATATATTTTTTTTAAAAAAATATAAAATTATTGTTTTACTTGTAAAATATCTAAATCAATTGTATAATATGCTTATTTTTAGTATTTAGATGTTTAAAATTGACATTTTTTTGATAGAACGAGTAAGGAAAAAAATATTATTTATATTTTTATTTTGATTATAAAACAGATTTACAAATAAAAAGATTTGTTTTTAGGGAAAAAGTTATATATGCTATATTATATAATAAAATTTGAAATGTAAAATTTACTGAAAAATTATAAAAATTTTTCAGCGCTCGTTAATTTGTTTCAATAAACTCGTTAGTAAATATAAAGTAGTTAGCATTAAATTAAGAAATTTTTGACTTAAATTTTTAAATCAATTTGTATTAGTTTGTCAATATTTTTTTAAAAAAGAAAAGCATTTTTTTGAAGTGGTGGAATATTTTCATTGTTTTCAAATTTACAAATTGATTTGTATAAAAGATTGATAGTATTTTTTGTTCATTAATAAAAAAACAAAAAATATATTGATGTCAAAATATCTTTGAAATTCATAATATAATTAAAGTAATGATCAATTTTATTTCAGTATAATAAACACAATATAAACATAATTTAATATATTGTATTAGTATGATTTTCGCCAAAGAGGAAAAATATTATACATTGGATATTTTAGATCCAAGAAATTCACTAAAAGAAATATATTTCTTAATATTAAATTGCATTCTTTATGCGGTAAAAATCATAAAAATTTTTTTTTCTTCTTTTGAATAATAAATATTTCAATATATAAAAACATTTTCTGTAAAAAGATAGGTAATTAAAAATTTATTTATTTATGAATATAATAATTTTCAGTAATGCGAAAAAATTTTTAAACATATAATTTAAGCTATAAATTAGTTTGTATATCAAATTTTAAAAAATTTTCAAGAATATACGAAAATTTTATAAATGACAAACTATTAAAATATGAATAGCCTATTAGTAATTAGACGATAGCTTATCTAAAATCAACATATATACTGTTTTCACAACATTTTTTTTACTACATCATGTAAAAGGCAAATAAAAAAAAAGCTTTAAATATTAAAATAAGTTTTAATGAATCTGAATTACATATTATGCATCTTACGCACCCCAAATTGTTTTGTGATAAATTATTTTGTCTGTAAATTTTATATCATTCAAGTTTATAACAAATCTATACAAAAATATAAAATATTGAACCGCGATGTTTTTTTTTAAGATTATAAAATTCATATTTTTAAACAATCAAACATTTTTTCGCCATTTGAAAAATGGCTTGTTAAAGTTGACCAATTTAAAAAAATATATTCAAAAATAATTAATAAATTTATTTAAAAAACATATTTTATTTGTATATTTAAATTATATAATACATTGCAAAACTATCATTATTCACATAAAAATTTGAGAACAAAAAGTTCCTCATTAAAAATAATTCTTTTTTTATTAATCTGTTTATAGAAATCTTGGGGATTTGATCATAAAATTTAAAACATTACCAAATTTTTATTTATGATTGCAGTAAATGCTTAAATATAGGTATCCATATTTTCTTAAAAATCAAAGACATCGAATTTCTAATTTATTTTATTATATTTTATAAGTTAATTATTTGTACTGTTTGAAATATTATTAAAAAATACAGACAATTTTTTAATACACTGATTCAAATGACATGTTTTTTTGTGTATTAATAAAAAGATCATATATATAATACCACATATTTGTACTCCAAGAATAATATGCAAGCTTTAAGCATACTCTAGTTTATAAAATAAAAAGTTTTTATATGAAATTAAAAATTTATATATATAAATATATTCGTAAAAAAATATCGAGATTCCTGCCTAATGAGAACAGAACAAAAAAAGCTTCTAGGTATCAATTTTTTTCACTTGTTAATATTTGTAAATCACAACTCATAATATTACGCTATTTATTTCAAATTGCGCTTATTTGTATATTAATATTGATTTATTTTAGAAGCAGGCCCAAAGAGCAATAAAATTATAGTAAAAGAATTTCAAACATTATTTGTGGATAAAAAGATATAAAAAAATATTGTTACAAAAAAAATATGTTTTGAAAAAATTCAAAACATTTTATAACAATGTGATGCTATTTAAAACTAACAAATATATCAAAAAGTCAAGGAAAATAATACATTCATTACTTTTATTTTCAGTTAAGAGGTCTATGTGAGATGCTTATATATAGTGAATGTAGGACAAAGAAGTTTTATCTGACGATTAATAAATACTGACACCTTTAATCGGGTTTTCAAGCGTATATCTACCTGATAATAAATTTTCCTGCTCTTGTATTTCCACAATGTTGTTCCACATAAATTTTAGGGGCAATCTTTGCCTGATGTAACAAAAAAAACAATTAGGTAAAATAATAAGATAAGTTATCGGTATTCTTTGAAGGAGTTTTCGTGTGTACTGTGTCTTTTTAACACCATCACTACCTCGGTAGACTGAATACATGTAGTATTATTTACCCCAATGACTTTGAACTATAAAATCTCAATTGATTAAAATTTAATCTTTTGCCGATTACAAAAATTAATATTTTTTTCCAAATATTGCTACTAAAATTATAAAAAAAACTAAAAATAGAAAAAAATTTTATTTTATTCTGCAAATGTACACTTATTTGAACAAATAATACAAAAATTTCTTCACTATATGTTTATGAAATACATCAAAATACACAAAAAATTTATACAAAAGATTAAACTTAAATACAGATGTTTGGAATTAAACACGCATTTAATTCTGTATTTAATAGAACAATTTTAGCAATAAATGAAACATAACTATTTACTTTATATTCAATATATTTTTGATATAAAAATTTGTAATAAGAAAGGAACATTATCGATCAATGACAAAAAGGGTTATTTTTTCTTTCTGACGTTTATTAAAATAATGTTTTTTTTGAAAAACTTTGAATCCGAAAGCCATAAAGTTATAAAAATTATGAGTTTATTATCAATTTACTTTGTCGATTTATCATAAGAATTTTTTAAAAAAATACACATCTCTGATCTAATTAATCTCTTAATAACATATTTTTAAAACTATTTAAAAGATAATCTTATAATAAAAATACATATTCAAGACATGTTTACTTAGATATTATGAAAGTTTCCTATTTTATATTAAAAATTATTATTCAATTAAGCTGTTCTTTTCAAAATTATGTTGCATAAACAAAAAAAATACATTTACATCCATTAAAAACTCTTTTTTGCCAACTTTTTTTTAGTATCTTGCCAATTTTAATGTACATAGAACAGTTATGGTAATAGGCCATATCTTTTCAAAGGTTTTAGTCGCTTCAAATTCATATTAAATTGTTCTTATAGAAAATTCTTAGTTTTCTTCATATTCTATTTTGGCATTTAAATGTCAATACAACCAAAAATATTTTTTCATATCATCAAACACCAATAACATAGGGGATTTTAACAATCTTTTTATATATTAAATCTTATATATGGCAAAAAATCGGGGTTAATGACTCGATATGCCAAAATTTATATCAATAATTTTCAAATTTTAGAAATACTATTTTCATGTATAGATAATTTGATTTATAATTTAAGAAAAACACAGTAAATAAACAAAATGCAAAGACTAGTAAATCGTAAAAACATATGTGTTTTTATATGTGCAAAAAAAATTTTGTTGATATAATCAGCTTTGTTATTAAAATTATTGAGTTTTAGAATTTTTTCATTTCCATCGTGCCAAACGTCTGATATTAATAAATTTACCGTAAGAAAATTACTAATAAACATTTTTAAAATTTAATTTGTTAAGCAAACACAAAAATAAATTAGTATAAATTTCAATTTCCTGTTCTATGTAATACCTTCTTATAATCAAGCTTGCAGATCATGAGATCTATGCTTCAAAATCAACAGAAGCAACAAGTAAGCATACATAAAGTTTATAATTTTATGATTTTGAAAAAATCAGGACATGTTAAAAATTCTGTATATTTTACTTTTTAGCATTCTCAGCATAAAGAAACCAAGACAAAATCCTTTTTTGTCAAAAGGAAAAACTTATCAAAAAGAATTTTTGAGAAGTCAATGCAAGTGATCATTGTATGTTTAGAATGATGCATAAGAAAATTTATGGATTATTATCGTAAGCAACGATATTATTTTAAATTGTGGCTCACCGATTCCAGTCGCCTATAATTTATTTTTTTTCTTTTAATCATTTTACATACCAGAAATAATTATAATAATAAATAGTTATTTCTACCTAAAGCCCAAAAAAAAGAAAAGAGATTTAAAATGAAAAAGACAAAAACACCAGAAAGTATGAAGCAAGCAATCAATTTATTAAATAAAAATGTTATCACCGAAAGACAATTTCACATTAAATCATTATACCTCAACCTTTACATTAATAAAGGTGAATCGTTCACCATAACTATATAATCACATTAAAAATAACATAACAGGAATAGAAGGGTAATATTAAAAATTAAATGCACCTAAATCGGTTTGCTTCCAATAATCAAGACTATAAAGAAATATCTAGTAAATAGACAAATGCCTTTAATTTTTATTTTAAAGGTGCCTATTGAATGTGTCGCAGATTTTTTTATGAAGAATAAATAAAAAGGAATGCAGGTAGCTTCGGAAAAAATCTTTAAACGAAAAAAAATCATGGTTTATACGAACAAAAATTTTTAACTTTTTTTATCTCTTTTTTATCAAAAAACCAAGCATTTTGTTGAGTACAGCTAGAAGGTTAATTTTAACTGTTTATATGACAACCAAAATGGTTTGATTTACAAGAAACGTGAACAGTATATTTGTATTTTTTGTATTATTTAAGTTTTAACCATTCATGTTCATTAATTATGATAATTTATATAAAAATTATTTAATTAGGTTATAAAATTTTTTTTAAATGTTTTTAAAAAGACCAACAGAAGTTGCCTGGCATAATTAAACGAGCGAAACACATAGGTGGAATAAATCGCTTAAATAAGATCAATTATATATTAATTAAACCATTATAGAATTAGAACTAGTGCTATCGTTTTTTTGCTTCCACCTATGTCAATCTGAATTTCTTCCTGTGATTCCATTTTTTCATCAACTTCTTAAAAGATATTTAGTTTTTGCTTAATTGATAAAAATTTCTCGCAAGAAATTTACCAGAAATCTTAAAAATATGTTTTGTTGTTTATTATCTTTGTTTAGAATTTTAAAAACTCTCTCTATATAGAATTAATATGTAAAATTGCTGAAAATCACTTTTTTTATTACATAAATCTATTTTTTGCATATGATAATTTAAATTTTAACAATTTTTTTCAATAAATCATTATATTAATAATTATTTATCCATTTACATTTAAAATATGCTGATCTTCAATTTTATGTGAACTTCATATTGATATTATAAAAAATAATGCAATGTAAAATAAAAAAAAAGAAAAAAAACATTATAAGTGATATAAATCTTAAATTCTACTTGAAATGATACCGACAATTAAAACATAAAATAAATTGTATTTTATTTTAAATGATATTTAAAAACAAATTTTTACGGCAATGTGAATGAAATATACGAACTTGGTATAGGTAAAACATCCCAATTGAACAAATAATAATTTAAAACACCATCACCGGGCTTGAAACTTAGCTTCCCAATAAATTCAAAATACTTTCCGATGCTTATACAATTGAAAATATCCGCATTGATAGTTTCAGCATATTTTATTGCATGGTGAACCAATTCAGCCTTGTTTTCGCCATACAAATGGTACAAGTATGCGCCTTTTATTTTTGTATTTTTGGTAACTATTAGTGTATCGATTATGAAGAACGAAATAAATCCCTTAATTATTCCATTTTTTGTAGATACAAGGGTGTATAAAACATTTTCGATTGGTTTTGTGATTTCTTCAAATCTTTCTAAACATGTTTTTTCGTACAATCCGTATTCTGTAGATTCTTTCTCGTATATTTCATATATTTTTTTAAATTCTGAATTTTCAACACTCTTATATATAGTGTTGGTATCAATATCATGATAAAAATATGTTTCAAACTCTTTTTTTATATCTTGCAAATCTGAATTTTTTCCTATACTTTTTTCTTTGATTTTATCGTTTGATCTACAATTAGTATTTATCTTAATTTCTTCAGTAATATTTGAATTTTTACTTCTTGATTCTTTTTTCTTGATATTATTATTTTCATTTTTTTCAGGATCAAAATTATCCAAATCAATTTTTTCGTGTTTTTCATCATACAACCTGTGCATTTTTTCTTCATTTATAACACGATGAAAATACCTTGCACTCGCCACTTTGAATGGTAAAACCAAACCAGCCGTAAAAACTGCACGAAAAATACCAACTAAATTAGCTTGTCTCGTCATTTCCTGGATAATCAACGGCGCAAGATTCTTTTTGCGTAAATTGATCTTCAAACAAAGAAAATTTACACTCAGTGAATCTTCACAAACACCGTTTACGACAATTTTATGTTTTTTTCCCAGTGAAAAACCAACCAACTCATCGTTTTGAAACACACCGAGCATAATCGAAAAACCGCTAAATTGCCATTTCAAAAAATCTATGCTATAAAGTAACCGATATTTTCCAGAATTGTCTTGTACGTAGTTTTCAGAAAGTAAATCGTGTATTATATTGATATTATTTAGTGTCAAATTTTTGAAGTAAAACGTAGGCGGCAGTGGCGTTACCTTAGTGGAGACATTTTTCGGTATTTTGATAGCCTCATTGGTCTTACCGTTTCCAACTGGCTGCGTAGACCAGAAATTGTGGTTGTTTTGCATGTTTCAAGGGGGTCTTTCGACTAAAACTTTACTTCATTTTTGCTCTATCGTAAAGCTATTCAATTAAATAATAGCATCTGCAAAAAAAAATTAAATTGCAAGAAAAATGAAGTTATAAGATTTTAAATACTGTATAATATTTTATAACTCGATTAAAAATGAATTTCACTGTTTTTTTAAGTAGAAATAAACAACTAGCAGTATATCAAATGTATAAGGCTTTTAAAACAGAATTGAATTTGGGCTATATTTTATTTATATATAAAAGAAGAAATAAACATTTATTTATTTAGAATTATTTACGCGAAAAATTTTACCTTTGATTGTTTTAAAAAATAATTTCAAATTATAGCAGTAGACGAAGTTACCTTTTTGAAAGAAAAAAAGATTTGAATAAACTAAATATATTAAAAGGATGAATGAAATCAAGAGAACTAAAAAAATTCAACCATTTTATTTATGTAATTTATGAATTTTTGATAAATATAAATATGAAAATACCTATTATTTTTTTTGAATTATCAGCAAGTATTTCTAAAAAGAATTATCACATTTTTTTAAGAGTGAACAACATGTAAATATTTTGATATCAATTTTTAAACTTTTTTTTAATAAATATATATAATGTTATATAAATTCTTAAAGATAAATTTTTTTTGGCAAAAAAAATAAATATGATTTTAAGAGAGCAATATTTTTAGATGATTTCTTATATTAACCAAATTTCAATCCATAAAAGATAAATTATATTATTTAAAAAGAAATTGTAAAAACCCTATTTAAATTTTTTTAATGAAAAAATTTAAATTAAATAATTTTCCATTTACAAAAACTTGATAATATTTTTATAGGTGTTAAACATAAATAAAATCTAGCAAAGTCTATTTTTTCTATGAAAAAATACATTAGTTACGTAAATAAATATAAACGTAAAAAATTCTCTATATGCAAAAGTGAATTGCAGACACTATTTATATTCCACATAGTATTTGTGGTAGAACATCAGGATGCGGCTTGCCCTAAAGTATTACTCAAATAACGAACAGTGATGGACATAATTTGCCACTTTCACTTGCTCTTTAACATCTTTTTCGTTCCTAGAACATATTGCCATAGGCTCGAAATTCTTAATAGTGCCATTATTTCGGCCATGAGTATTTATGTAATTTATTAATGTATATTCTAGAAGTTTTTATTTTGGAAGGATATTTATTTTAAATATTCAGTTTATGTTGTTTAATATTTGTGGTTCTAAATATGTACCATACAACCAGTATTTGCATCGGACTCCACCATAGTTTTGTTTCTATGTAGAAAACACAACAGTGCTAATAAAAGAAATAATAAATATTTAAGCTTACTATTCCTTAACAAAAAACTTAAAAAAATATATTCTTGATTAAAATTTTTGTCAATAAATGACAAAATATATTAAAATTAATTTTTGAATAACACACCAAATATCACGTTAAATTCTACTTTTTTTAATTATCGAGCAATAATATTTGTAAAAATTGTCGTATTTTAAATTGAATTATGTTTGGGTTCAATAGTATAAATATTGTGCAAATTTCGATTTGATTGCCCAAAAAAGTATAGTCATTGTTATATGAACATAATTTCTTTATATATAGACTATGCAAACCTTTAATACTTCGTTTAAATGTTATCAAATCTTATATTTGCAAATTTATAACGAAAAAAAGTAGTTTTTTTTGTATAAGAAAAAAATCTTTGTTCCTATGATAAATATTTTATCGCATATTCTTCATAAATTCTTTGTTTATTTTTTATTTTGATCATATATATCTCAATAAGGATTAGATAATTTACATCATTTTAGAATTTTGTTTATTTTAATTTTTCTATTAAAATAATCGAGACATTATTTATGAAGAATATTACGATTTTACTATGTTTTTATTTGCTTATTTCCACCAAAAATGAATTGAACTAATCTTTGAACATATGATATAACACTAAATATTTTCTGAATCTATCTTTTTGATTACTCTTAAATTACATTAGTAATTTACATTATAACACATAAAAATAATCCAGAAAGAAAAATTTTGATTTAGGAAAAAGTAAAAATCTTTATTTTTACAAGATAAAAGTAGGTTGAGATCTACAAGCAGACATTTTTCAATACAATAAGAAAACAATATAAAATTGACATTTATTTGCTTTTAAGATTTTCTTTTCTTTACAGCTCTACATGGAACTTCGAGTCCAGTAATCTACAAAAACATGGACTATTTCAGTTAAAAACAGAAATCACCAGAAACAAACCAAACTGCTTCCCATTTTCGCTTTGCCAAATTCTATACCATAAACATATATTTTAGTAAACACGTCATTCTTATTCGTTTGGATTTGATAGCTGGTAGTATAGTTAAGGTTAATCTTTATGCTTTATTTTGGTTTAGAATTGTTTTGCCTGCTGGTAGTAGCAGATTTCAATATAGTTGTTTTTTTAAAGAACCTAATGGTTTTGAGAAATAGTTTTCTGCACACGTTTATAGAAATATTATGCAATAAGCGCACTTTTTATCAGTTTTTTTGCGCGTCTGTCAACTTTTCTGATTCCTTATTAAACATTTTGTCTCAGCGAACTTTATACATGTCCGCATATCATTATGAGAATGATAAAATAATAAGAAATGCAACATATCAAATTTCTACGTGCTCTCCGCAAATCACACTGTTATCCCTGTAATTGCTAAATATGCTTCCTACATTGACCAGGTGTTTAGTAAACCTCAAGAAACCAATAAATATTTTAAATAGGGTGTTTTTGTACCTTTTTTACACATATCACCAAAAAACATGCACCGATACGTTTTCTTGAACCCAGAAAAAATTCATTGTTTAGGAATCCTACACAGACCCATCCACATGTCGCAATAATATCTCATTTTTTAAGAATTTCTTAAGTAGCGCAAAATACCATTGAGACATAATTTAACATCTAATATGCAGCTACATTCTAATATTCTTGAGAAAAATTTATTGTTCTAATTGCAGGTTGCGGTTCTATCAGAATGAGAAACAAAATACTACTGTCCCTATATGGATTAACAAGCGGATTCTTGTCATACTACTGGCACTTATTACGAGCCTTGGGCAATACATATCTTTTTTTTAAGTCTTTCTGGCGTTTTTCTTTTTTTTTCGTATCTTTTTTGTGTTTGATTATATTAAACTCTTCAGTAACAACTGTTTGTCTCTAGAATTACCTTCTTTTTGGTTATGAAATTTTTTATTAAAGTTTTGCATTTTTTGTTTTTTTATCCGATACTGCGAGATTAAGTTATATGAGAATTTGTTGTTGAAGTAAGTATAAAATATATATACTATAGACGGCTTTAATCTGTTTCCCATACAAGATAAGGGTTTATAATTGATTCTCTCTATGAGAGATATCAATACACATCCGTCATTATTTTGCGGGTTCAGCTCCATGCCATATAATTTAAATCAATTTTCATTGTGCTGTCTCACAAAACAGTTTGACAACCTTTATTTTGCAGCGATAACGATATAATCGCCAAATATTAGATTCTTATGGGTAGTTGCAAGTCTTCCACATTAATGGGTCAAATTGGGTTATCATATCTATGATGAACGGGTAAAAAGTATGTGTGACATTAGGAATTATTTGTAAAAACCTTTTCGAAGATATTTTCCAGTTGATTGTCTAAATATCCAGACATTCATAAGTGTCTTATTATAGAGACTCTGTTTGTACTCAAGCAACACATGTCAAACACCAATTCTTCTCAAAAGTCTTATGTACTTGAAATGAGGAAGAAGGTTAATGCTTATTTCAAGTTGAGGAACAGATGCTTTGTGCTATAATTCTAACGCGTCATCGTTGACAATGCTGTAATAAAGTTGAGGTCACCCAGTACATTTAGTATATAAATGTTTTTGGTTATACTATAGCAAACAATAGTTCTCTCATACTTAGTGTGTGTAGTTGATCCACAAGAACTTATGTCAGTGCATTAATAGTATGCGTATCAGTAAATATTCCTATAAATTGGTGTTTAAATATATAGTTTTTAGAATAAACTTGGAATATCACAATAACACTAAATGTTGGGTTTTTTCCGTATCTTGTTAACTATTAAAGTGAATCAAGAAATATATACCTATAGGGCTTGCCTTGCTCTATTCTAGGTTTTGTTGACTAGAATCGCGACAGTAATTAAAAAAAAACTATTAAATTTGTATTTTGTGTGTTAATTTTGTTTATGATTTTTTTTGTTGTTTGTTTATCATTTTTAAACTCTACTGTTTACAAATTTACCTTATTTGCAAATAATATATTACTATATCTTTTTATGTATGCAATTGATTTTTGACATGCATTTCTGTTATATATTTAAAGAAATCAATTTTTTCAAAAATCTAAAATACCAATAAAAATTGACAAGCATTAGATAAAAATTTGAAAACTCAAAATAAATCAACCATTTATAAAAACTTTGTAGTTTATTGTAGACAGGGCTTTTTTTTCTTTTTTCTAGGAGTAAATTAACAATAATTTGTTAGTAAAATACCCAATTTATTTTTTTTTATTTATGAGCTCTTCTTTTATGCTTCTCAAACACCGTTTAATTTTTTTTATTTATGAGCATGCTTTTCGTCTTGTCAGTGATAAGCCTTGATCATATAATTATCTTGCTCAGGCTTTGTATACAAATTTTTAATATTGCTTTCTCAAATATATATTATCCTCGTTTACATAACTGTTTTTTATATATGCAGTCACAAACACCACATCGGACTTTTTTTATAAGCTGCTAACCCATTTTATAAATTCAACTTTCTCCCTGCTTACTATCTTTATAGTGGCCGTATTCTTTTATTTCCTGCTGTCATATATGAGGAGCTCATATTATTGTGTACTTGTAATTGTTTTGTGAAGATTAATTTAAGATCTTTTTAAATATCGATTTTTTCTAAACGATATTGTTCTTAAAGGACAAATAGTTGTATTCGCTTTACTTGCATATTGAGTATTTCCGTTATAAAAATCTCATATTATACAACTTTGAGTTTTGTAGGTTGTTTAATGACCCGTTAGTGAAAATTTTAGACTTAAAAAATGAATTCTTCTCAATTCTCTTAAACAGGTCTATGATCCGAAGCTGTTTGATTGTGCTGTAAATTTTGACCTAATTCAATGTTCTTACCAACCTAGCTTCTTATAACTTGCATACGTTCAATCTTTTAAATAGCTAAATGCGATCTAAAATTTCCTAGTATAAATTTAAAAAAAATTTTTACTATTAAATCGTGTTTCGTGACTCTTTAGTCTATATATTGTGTCGTTTTTCATTTTTTGACCACTTTTTTTGCTCTTAAGTAGTGTTATGGACTTATCCTTATATTTACTTGATTTTAATGACATTTTCTTGTGTTTTTTACTTTGTGTTCCAGTTACTGATGACTTGTACAGAACGATCTTTCGTCGAGCATTATAATTTTCACACACAATTGTCGCTTTCTTGGCATCTTTGTTGTTTACGCGATACGCTTTTTTAACTGCTGAGTCATAATTATAAAACTTCATTCCTATTCATATAACGATCTGATCAATATGTTATTTATGCCAAAGAAATCAGGACTTTTTTATACCCATTAGATGTCCCAGACCTGGACCAGCATATTACACAGCAAAAAATATACATTTTTATGAAATTATGTTTCGGGCGTCTCTTTTCGTCTTATCTTTGTAGATAGAATATTTGGCTTGAATCTTGCTATGAGAACATTTACCAAATCATCTCTTGCAACTTTTAAGTATAAATTAATTTGAATTTTATTCCTGCTTGATATTGTATATATTAACACACTGCTCGAAATTTAGGTTTCTTTATATACTTCAACTATAAACAGTAATTAAGAATTTTTCTTTGATTGCTTAGGCTTCCTGTTTGTTTTTAGTATTCAACATATCTTTAACACTATTTCTGAAACATAACGCATCGAAATAAATTATTAAATCCAAATTTTACGTTAATTTTCGTGTGGTAATCATGTGGTAGCTCAATGAATTATGGTTGTGTTATATGATGTGCATTATTTAAATTGAAATACAATCACACAAGATAGTTCATATTGCTCAAACATTGTCTTATACACACTAAAGTGTTCCGTTCACAGCAGCTAATGCTGTTTTTGATGATTTATAATACAATACTATTGCATGACATTGTAGTTAAAAAATATTTAGAATTAAAAATAAGAATGCAAAATTTTCTACAAAACTAGAAGCATAGTAATGACGTTTATATTTTTGCCCTATGAAAAGGCCTATCAAGGTGATATCAACCTGCAAAAAAACTTCTTTGCTGCTATTAATCACCCAATCTCGGAAGAAAGGGTAGTTGTTGTATATTTTCATATGAAAATATTCAATTTTTTTTGTATTTAGTTCTCATATTTACACCACGCTTTTTTTACATGAATGTCCTTTAAAAGCTATTTTTTAATGCCACCTGGTTCGGTATAGGATACTATTTTAAAGTGATCTTGATACTTGCTCACAAGTTATAGATGATTAATATAACTCTTTTTTCCTGATTTACCCGCAAGTTCGTAAAAAAAAGTTCGAATAGCTTTCCTAACACCATTTCTGCTATTCAGAACGAGTTTACACAATGTTCGTTTTCAAGCTAACCAAGATTGACTTTGAAAAACTGCTAAAATCTTGGTAAAATTTTCTAACAAACTGTCTTTTAAAAAATTTTATAGCTTTTATCTTGGTCTTCGCATTATTAGATAGTATTAAGACGTTTATTTTTTTTACTTAGACTTGACTGTGATTGAAGTCTTCTCATGAAATAGGTCTTATCTGGTTGATATTTATATTCTTATCGGATGCATCTTATAGACCGTTAAAACATATTTTTTGTTTATTTCTTTGTATACATTGTAGAAAAATTCACATTCCTTTTTTGATAATATCTACCAGCATCGTTTACGACTGCTTATCACTGATAAATAGATAAGACTTTGTGTTTCCATAGCTACTATAGCAAGGAAGACACACTAGATAACTTTTCAACACTATTTTTGGTTTTAAAACCACTTACCCAAAATGTTAAGTGATTTTTCGTAATTCCTTGTTTAAAACTATGTAAAAGATTCACTCAATGTAGAGTAAGAATTTATTTTATGTGGTTTTTTTTCTTCCGTGAGATCGCCTTACATTCTCTATTACCTTGCGCACAGAAAAAATACAATTTTCTAGATATATCATAAGATATATAGGAATTTATAGAACTTAAATTTTCGAAAATAGATCTTATTTTCGTAAATGCGACTGATTGAAAAAAATTAATATTTTTACGTCCTATAATTTCTGTAACATGAAACCTTCAATATAAAAGCGTAAAAAAAGTTAATTTTGTACTAAAAAATATATATATTTTTATAAAACACTCTGCTATAAAATAAAGAATTCTTTTAATAATGAATTTTATATAAATGATAATTGTTTGTTGTATTAACACTATTACTTCTACTAATTCTACTATTTTTTTTGATAATCTCATTAATACTTTTTTTGTGTTAATTTCACAATTTATTTATATTTATGAGCATTAATAAATATTTTTATTCATTCTATTCACATAAATTAAAAAGTTTTTAGAAACATATAATATCTTTATAAATTATTCAAATAAAACAAATTCTGATCCAAAGCTTCTACATAAAAACTTAAATTTCCTAAATTTTAATCAAAAGAAGTGTATATTCATATTATTAAAAATTTTAATAGATGTGATGCATTAAAAAAACGACTAAGCGTTAATTCTTTTAATAACTAAAACTTGGATTTTTTATCACGATTTCAACACTTTGCAATATATAATGCATTAGAAATGCAGATTAAAGCATTTAAAATAAACAAATCTAAAGATTTTTTGAGTTTTTGATAGCTTATCTTACTCGAACCTCACTGGTTAGTGTTCTCTCATTCTTTAATGAATGCGTGACATTTTTGAATATATGATTGATAATTTATCAAATTTTTATGCTCATATGTTATGTACAATGTTTTAACTGATTATTGGTGGACAGCATCGCGTTATTACGTATGTCGAGACATGCTGCCTATTTATAACGCAGTGCGAAAAAAAATAGGCATTTGCAAAACATTAACGTTTCCAAGTCTTTTTTAGCTGCTCCAACATTTCCCAACCAAAAACATACAATATGTATCTTATTTGCCGATACAATCTAGTTTTTATAATGCAATTTTGTCATAGAAAAATTGTGGTTAGATTTTATATTAAAATTTTTCGAATCAATACTGAATGGTTATTAAGAATTTTTCTTAAAAAATATTAAAGCAACGCATAGTCTTTCTTTACTGTCTTTAAGCAAAATGTTATGGGTTTTTTAGGTTTTTAATATCGAGTCAAATTTTAAAAAGTTTGTAATATTAAGGGAATAGATCCAGGCCTGAATATAAATCTAAATAAATTTGCTATATAGCTTAAATTCACACATATTTTTAATAATTCCAGAAGTATATATTTTTATAAAATAAGAACACGATCGATATGTAAATATAATTGTAAAATAATTGAAGAGTAATAAATATTTATATAAATAATAATTTTTTGCTTATTATAAATCAAACAATTCACTAAAATCTTTCCAAAGTTGCTATTTTCACATAGCTAATAAATACTGTTAAAAATATAGATATAAAAAATTTTGATATCATTTAATTTTTACTTGCAAAAATTAAACTGAACATAAATAAGATTATAAATGCAACAATAAAAAGCCTAATTTTGTTATATTAAAGAACAAATTAGAACCAATTTTTTTGATTAAAAGTTAAAACATTACCTACTTCTAAATTTCATAATTAACGAAAAATCGTTACTAAAATTAAAAAAATGATATTTATATGGTTTTTGTATTCATTTGTGTATATTAGCATGTGATTTATATTACAGTATTAGTTTTTAGATGTTGTTTTTATGAAACAAAAATTCACACTACATAATAAATAGCTATTTTTCTTCATAAATATCAATAATAGACATTATTTTAAATTTATCATTTTGAAATTGTAATAGTAAGTATGTGTGAAAAAAGCCATTCATATGATGCCTGCATAAAAACAGCATATGTAATTATGGAATTTTAATATCAATTACATAAAAAATATTAAGAATGTGAAATTTTCAATTGATTACAAAGCTAAATTGTCTTGTAAATTTTATTTTTATCGATAAAACTTCTTCGTACGTTTTTTAAATCAAGATGATTTATTTTAGATGTGAATAATAAAAAATTGCTACAAATGTAGAATTATAAAAATAATTCAAGCACTTTGTATTTCTTGAGAAAAAAATAGTCAAGAAAGAGTGCCATATATAAAAGAAAATGTTTGTAATTTTTTTGTTTTTATTTCTTTTGTCAATCACTTGAAAGATTTATGTAAAACACAGAAAAATTTAAGCTGTAAAAAATACGATCTTTTAAAAAGAATTTGTTTGAATATTTCATTTTATTCTATTGCAGAAGCAAAGAACATCATCTATGGGCATTGAAAAAAAATATCTCCATGAATGATAGTATTTCTCAACATTTAACGGTCAATTCCTTTTATCAATCTATACATTTTTTTAAGCATACCTCCATTTTTTTAGAATATATAATACATTTTATTTATATTGTTAATTATAAATAAAAATATAAATGATTTTGCTGTGTAAGAAAAAAAAACTATGTAAGATTTAAAATGTATAAATTTTAAAATATTACTTTTTACGGTAAAGAAAATTATTAAATATTTAATTTTACTGTGAAATTCGTTTTAATCATCATTTAAAAGTTAGTAAAAGTATAAAAAGTTGGTCTAACCAATCCATGTAAAACATTGAAGCATTAATAATAAATTTTTCCAAATATATAATGAGCTAAAACCATTAAAATAAAGTTTCAATTTACAGTAAATCTACAGTTAAGTAAATAGATTACAATTTTTTTGTAATTCTATCTCTATTTTAAATAGGAAAATTACATCATGATATAAGCATTTTGTGAACAATAAAATTTTATTCAACTTTTTAATATCGTTCAAATTTTGGGTTTTATAATAATGATATTTTTCATTCGATAAAAATGTAAAATTTTTTCATTTTTCTTAGATTTAAATTTCTGTATAGTTTCTATATAAAAAAGCATCATAATTAAAATTTACCATAACGAAAAACTTTCCAGAGTGTAAGTTTGGATCAAAATTAAAATTAATTTTATAACAAATGCAGCGAAATTTATATTCTTTATTAAAAATGAACCTAATTAATTGTAAAAAAACTTTCTGAATAGAATAGTTAACTCGAAAATATATATTTAGATTTATTGCTGAACCCATCTCCATAAATTCAAAAAGAATGTATATTTGTCCAGTAAAGTGTAAAACTTGCAACTTTAATTTAAAATAATCAATGAATTTCTTATATATCAATTTATTTTATTTCTCTAAGTGTTCATAGAAATTAACATAAAAATTGTTGATAATGCAAATACGCTTATATAAGTATAACAAATTATATTACATCTTGATATTTAAACTTTTAAGCTATGTTTAAATTTATCTAACATTTCTAACTTATGTTTAGTATATAAGAATAAATATCAAAAAGAAAATAACGAGCTTTAAAAACATTAAAATATAAAAAAAATAAAAATATATAGGATTGCAAGTAAAGTTAAATTTTTTTTATATACGAACTATTTCAAAAAATATAAAAAAATACACATATTTAAATACGTCATTATATTGTGTTTTGGTGTTTTATATCTGTGTGAAAATCGTGACCAGTGATGTATATACTGAGTTGGCTTAAAATTGATTATTAAATGATGTTAAAAAACAGGTTGGTTGTGAAAATTGCACAAATTAATAGTTTAAAGGTTATTGGTTCTATGATTATGCCTGTCAGTCACATTTATATCCTGCTTATTAAACCTGTTCCTTGTTTTATCTTCTCTGCAGTTCACCTTTACAAGAAGGACATTTTGCAAAATTTAAATAGACTAGCAGAAGGTAAATTAAGGAGAGAAACAGTAATATTGGTTGCATTTGATTTTTGATCACAGATCAACTTTAGTTTTGTACGCATTTTCATCAAGTTATCTGTTCATGTGTTTAACACAGTGAATTATTATTTATGATATATATAATATAAATTTCATATGAAAAAATTATCATATCAATATTTTATTTTATTAAAAAAATTTTTTAAATTCAAAAAAACAAATTTCTATAAATAATTTGATTTAAACGAACTTGAAATGCATTATATATAAAAAATAAATTATTATTAAACTTTTTAAAATAATTTATCTCATTGGTTTTAATAAATTTGATGTTGATAAAAATATCATCCGATGAATGACGATTGGCTAAAATATTTCATAAAAAGATAACATAAGAAGCAATCATTGTTGCGTATTTATACAGTAAAAATATTTCAAATTTTTTTATTTTTAAATTAAAAATCCAACACTTTCTAATATATTTTTGTGGTTTTTTGTGAAAATGTATTTTTAAATGTAGAAATTACGCCATTGAAAATAAAGAAATAATAATTACACAAATTTATGTTGTATTTTATTTATATTCATTTTAGCAAGCAAAAGATATTGAAAGGTCGTAAAACAGTTAT
Source organism: Edhazardia aedis USNM 41457 (assembly GCA_000230595.3). NCBI lineage: Eukaryota > Fungi > Microsporidia > Culicosporidae > Edhazardia > Edhazardia aedis. The sequence continues at coordinate 203,465 of AFBI03000043.1, forward strand.
ATTTTATATAAAAAAAAATTTAATATATTTTACTCATAGATTTATATTTTATATAATATTAAATTTATTTATTTTTTTCATTATTTTTTTAATGCCAAAAACTAGTATTATACTGCTCAAATAATAAACTGTTAGAAATTTGTATAAAATGTACAATTTTGAGATATCCTTTTGAGTTTTTGATAATTTGAATATTATAAACAGCTAATAATACATCATTTTCTATAATATCACTGTATTTACATGATCACACATGTTTTAAGCGAAATATGTATGACATCACCAATCAAGAAAATATGAACTATGTTAAAATTATTTGTCTAATAATAGTAAATCTTTTGCTATAATAGTTACAGTGCTATGTCGAATATTTAATCGAAGCTATAAGTAAAAATATTATTCAGAATGATACAAAATCTCTTTAAAATCTTTTTTTAGTAGAATGAGAACGTTCAAATTCCTTAAAATTGTGATTTTGATACTAGTTTTGCTGTACGGAAAGTCTGCAAAAGATATTTGCATTTTTAAATTTTAGTAAAGTTGGCTTTTTTAGTTAACGTATTTAAATAAAAATTTTTATGGTTGCTATTCTTTCCTTGATGTTGTGTCATTGCAAAAATGAGCTACGTTATCACAAGTTATACACTTGATTTGTCTCCAAATATATTTAATCTAAAAATATAACCTTTTATAAAAATTGTTTTAAAAAAACAACTAATCTTGTAACGCACCTTCTAATCGCCATGCCTCCTAACAATATTAGTGTTTCTTTTTGTAAAATTATTTTTTCAATTTTCGATAATCTTTACAAACTAAAAGCAGTAAAAGTTTATTTTTTCAGTAAGTTTAACTAATTTGTTATTATGCATCTAAGTAGAAATGATAAAATTTTAAGGTGATTGGTTTAAAAAGCGTATTCTAAAATACCATCGGATATATTGGTTTGGGTTTCGTTTTGAATCATTGAATAAAAAGGAGGAATTTAATAATAAAAAGAGCCGAAAATAATTATTAAAATATCTTTTTGGTTAACTTAGATATAATTTTTTCTATATAAATTATTTATAATAAACAAAAATTTACAAAAAAGAATTTTCTTCATATGGAAAATACACCAACACATCCAAAAAATTATCTGGTAAAAACAAAAATCATAAATAAAAATTGTAGTATGTGCTTATTAATTTTGAAAATCATAATACTATTGAAGTTGCTTTACATTCAGATTCAATTAATGTAGCAAATGTTTCCTCAAGTGCGATCATTTGAATATTTTTAATTTTTTTTACTAGCGCAAACGTTTATTTGCAAAATAAATATTTATAAATAACGCAAAAAAATTATTTTAAATTAGAATATATAATCTTTATTTTATGCATTCTTGTAAAAATTTTTGGAATAGTACATTTACCAATTTTTCAAATAAAGCAAGAAATTTTAACGTTATATTCATTAATTTTACTGGAGTTACATGTATTTTTTGTAATTAAAATATTTTAATTTTTTCTAGTATAAAATTTAAGTTCTAAATACCTCATAATCGATGTTACAAATTGTTTTTGTTGGAAATTTAAATTTAGTGAAAAATTTTTCGGAAAAAAATATAATTTATAACAGAATAATTTTTATTTAAAATCAAAAAAAATAACAAACTATTAATTTTTATATTTAACAGGCCTATTCGCGATAGAAAATATACGATTAAATTGCAAATTAAAGTGTAGATTTTTTTCTGTTATGCTAAAATATCTTTTAATAGATATAAAAGTTTATAAATAGGGTGTTGTATTTTTAAATTTAAATTTCGTAATACGCAAAAAATTTAATCATGTTTATTTTGATCCTCACACAAAAACAATTTTTAACCAAAAATAGAACAAAAAAGAGCTATAATGATATATCAAAGAACGATAAACTTAAAAATAAACGGGAATTTTAAAACATCTGTTATATAATTTTATTGCTTTTAATGAAAGGGAAAAGACACATGCTATAATTTTTTGTTTTTCCATGGAGTAAAATTAAAGATTTTGTTTTGTGTTTTTTATGTTCTATAGTAAATCAAATTCCACTTTTTAAATCTATTTTGTCCTTATTCTTTATCTTCGTAAACTAGCATTTAAAAAATTCTATAAACTGTAAAATCGCCGAAATATCCATATTTGATTCTAGAAAATACAAAAACCTAATTAATTCCTAACATGAGTTTTTTAACAAGTTTTTGATAAAGTTTTTAAAATAGAACGCTATCCATGACATCACTGTATATACAAAAATAATTTTGTTAAAAAAATTGTATGCAAAAAAGATTTTACGTAAAATAAAATAAATTTTAAGATGCGATGGTTTAAGTTCTATTTTTAGAATTCTATTATATTATTGTGGTAAAATACTACATTGAGTATGGACGACCTTCCCCGTCATAGTAGTGATGATTTGCCTTCAACAAATTGCTCGATCCATCGCATTAATGCCTCCTTCAACACTATATATTGGATGTAGAATTCAATTAGAATCAAGCATCAAGAATGAAAAATGGAAAAGAAGTAGAGAGCAACCAGAAAAAACAATCAGTTGAAAGAAACCTATGTCAAGAACAACTCACGGTCAATAAAAATAACTTATCACACACTACATTTATTTATAGAATCTTTTTGCGCCATTCCGGCAGATTGCAATGGAGTACGGCAATTTAGTGCTAGCAAACAGAAGAATAATGCGATAGCTGAAGTGATAAATTTTCTATAAAGAATTAGAGATATAAATATTTAATTTGACTGCTGTTAAAAATTTATTAAAATTCTTTATGAAAGCAATACTCAATATACATTTGTTTAATCTTTATTGATGTTATAGAATCTATGGTATTTTGATTTATAGTTATGGTCAATTAGAAACATTGTTTTATCTTATGTTTTTTTAGATAATATTTAATATAATGCGGGTGTTGAGGAATTTGTTCGGATTTAAGAGATAAAATTCATAAATAGAGTTAGTAAGCAAGTTATAATAAGAAGAAGACAAAGAATGATGGTTGTTAGTTTTATTGAAGTCGCTATTTCTGCTTCGTAAGCCGTGTTGTCTTCCGGCGTGCCAATCATGTCCTTTATTGTTTCTTCCTGGGTGCATCATTCTTCTTTAGAGGGGGGATCGTTTTTTTATTTCCATGCTGACTTTCATTATATGGAGAGATATTATTGGCTAGTAAAGTATACTTGAAAACACAGCCCCTCTTTTTAGCAGCATTAGAAGTGTGTACTGCCACAATAAGTACTACTGTTCTATTTTTTCAATTGCCTTTGAAGGTAATATATAGGTCTAAACTTAGAAAAGAAACAAAATTAGAAATAGTAATTTCAGGATTTTTTTTGATTTAGTATTTTTTCAAAATCAAAACTGTATAATATAACTTGAAAATAATCACAAATTTTAATTTAAACAATTAGTTTTATTATAAATACTTTTTTTAAAAAAACAACAATGAATGAAATGGTACAAAATTATTGATGAGTATATTTGTAATTTAAATGATATTTTACTATCAATAAGTAATTAATTTCAAAACATACCAGAATATAAATTGTTGATAAATTTTGGATAAGAGTTTAAATGAAAAAAACCATTTAAGAAAGAAAAGCAAGAACATAAAAAGAGGAAATATGAGTAAAGAATAAAATTTATATAATAGTGTTAATAGTAGTAATAGCAGAAATAATAATTATAATTATGGTATTAGTAGTGGTTTAAACGGTAACGCTTTTAGCGAACCATATATTAATAACTATAAAACTCAAAAAATATTAAATTTTTTTTAGAATACTATTTTAAAATGCATAATGTTCCCCGTCTACAGGACAATAATATTTTTTATTTGTATAAATCAAAAAACAATGGCCTACTGTTTCACTAGAAAATGTTTTTTGTGTTTGTTTTACTTGATTGCGTTTTTTTATGTACTCGAAACCCAGGAAAAAAAAAGATTAAGAATAAAATAATAGTATAAAGGCTAATTTAAATAACACAAGTGTTCAATACAGATAATTAAAATTTAAAACCAATTTTGAAAGACTATTGATTTTAAGTTTGGATGTATAGGGCCTTCCCCGATTTCTGCCCGACTTTCCTTTTTTAGAAATATTATAAAAACTAATGATTTTCTCGATGTTACTTTCTTTAACGAAGCTATTAAAGCTTTTTTCTGATCAAAAAACACCAATCGATTTTTATCATCTAAAATATCACGTTCTTAAACTTCATATATCAAGCTTATCTTAATAGAATACAACAAAAAATGATCAATTTTAGTCAAAACAGTGATCAAATATCAAAAACACCGCTAACACCTAAAAATGACAAAAAAATTAGCTTTTGATATCTTTGACATTTTTGAAAGATAAAAAATTTCACAAAACAATAAAAATATAGATATGCTTCTCAGTAAGGAAAACCATAAAAAACTTTATATATTATAATTTCCAATGGATTGATAATAATAGATTATTTTGACAATTAATACAATTCCTCAAAATGCATCATATTTTGATATTCAGAAACAATAAAACAGATAAAAAAATAATATAATTGTGTTGCAATATATTTAAACAAATATTTATATCATCAATCTCATTTGGAAAAACATAAAAATGAACTTCACCAAATCTGAACATTAAAAATGTGTATATTTATTGAATTAACGTTATGGCATAAGCCAAATGTAATTACTTGATTCTCACTTAATATATTAATTGTAAATATAAAGGCTATTTAAAATCGATTATTGCAAAACTTTAAGATATGTGATTGAATTTTTATATCGCAATAACAATAGTATACTTTTACAAAGATGTATTTTATTTTCTATAATAAGTTAGTTGTAAATAGTGATTTCTAACAGAAAAACGTTTAATACATTAATTGGACATGTTTATTTTCCTAATCTCAGAAAAATAGTAGAAATAACGTTTCTTGACAATTTCCATATTGATTTGTTGTTTTTATTATATTTGAAGTTTGATCAATTTTGAGATCAAAATTGATTGATTGTTGATGATTATTGGTACGTAGATTACCAATAATCAAAAAAGATAAATTATTATTTTTTGATCTTTATTGAACATATGTGATTGGTCACATTTGATCAAAATAAAGCTTAAAAGAAGCTTTGAAAATAGATACATCGAGAAAAATGTCTTTTATATTTTTTTACCAATACAAGCAACTGTGAAAAATCGGAAAGACCGCGAGGTCGACCCAGAATATCCAAACAAGTTAAAACTTTGAATACTTTTAAGATTCTTAAAAACAATTCATTGACTGCATGGTTCTTTTTAAAAACCAATCCTGGTTACTCTTAAAAAATGTCATTTTTTTGTTTAAAAATAGTAGTTGAATATGATATAAGTTTTTTATCCTGTTTGTTATTGATTGAATAAGTAGTAACTTTTGAAACTATTTACACTTTATTACCTAATATTATTAATTTAAATCTATGTTGTTTTGTCATTCCATAAAATTTATATAAAGTTGTTATAAAAACTAAACATTATAGCAACCACTATAATGAAATTTACTTGTAATTTGATTGTGGTTCTAATTATAGAAAATTTAACGAAATTTCTGTATTTAAACACATAAAAACTTGAAAAAGTTTTTCATTTTTATGAATATAAAATCAAATTATTTTTAAGTTTGGACTAAAAAAACAGTGGTATTACAACTTTATTACTGTTTTTTTCTTTGAGTTAAATTCCATTATTTCGTGTTTTTTTATCATATAAAAATTTGCAATCCAAATAAATTTGAAGCATTGAGAAAGAAGATATTGTGTTTATAGGAATGAAAAAAGATAATTAATCCAAAAAAACAAACATTACTGCAGTAAAAAAAATTTATGTGCGATCAGAATTTGAAAATATTGTATACTGAAAATACAAAATATTGATTATATTTTTTATAACTGTGAGCTTCACTAATTTTAGCATTATTCCTGTGATGATGTTTAGAAAGAACAAAGACTGTGCCTGTAACGAAGAAACAAGACCGTTTTCCAAATAAAATTCCAACTATAGAAATATTCAATTGAACGTTTAAAATCAAAGTTGTTGTTATATTTATTTGGAAAATTGTTTTATTAGAATCATTTGAACTATTGTCACGATAATGATTTTTTTATGTACACATTTATTTCATCCGCTACAATTCCTTTTATAACTATTATTTATTTTCTTTTCTTCTTCTTCTTCTTTTTTCTTTTCTTTATTCTTAAATTGTTTTAGTGATCTTTTTTATCTTTAAAAAATCAATACAACTTTCGCTTGCATTTATATTTATTTCTTTTTTACGGAAATTATATTATTATTATTCAATCTAAAATATTGAAAATATACATTTTAAAAGATTCATTTAAGTTTAATAATTTAAACTAAAAACTCAATTATTTATATTTCTTAAATAATATGTGATATAAATTACAGACTGTGTTTCTGGTACATTCTATATTTTTTTATGTGTTTCAATGAATGGCTTAAAAAAAACAAACTATGAAGAAACTTTGGCTAGAACCGTTGTATATTTTATCTCTGCATATAAAATGTCGTACTTTAAAAAAAGTCTCCGGTATATGTTTCACCAAAAGCACACACTCGAATTTTCACGCATTGATCATCTAAATATATTTGCCGAATTTATTTAAATATAACTGTTTTATCTGTTCAAATATTGAAATTACCTATAATAAGGGCACATTTAAATATAAAAACTTGATATTTTAAGTATTTTGCTTTTTGATTGTTAATTAAGGTTTTAGTATATAAAGTCTAAGAAAAATAACTAAAAACTAAAAATATTGATATTTGCTACGAATGTAATTTAAAAAAGTTAAATCACTCATTGAAAAAAAGAAAATATTTAATCTTTGTTTTATATTTACATCTATCCATAATTAATATATTTTTTTTGCACTATAACAAGCATCTGTTTATTTTTCGTAATAAAAATTAAGAATTTCCTGAATAACCTATAAAAACCGAAAAGAAAAAAATAACCACACTGATAAGGTAAAATAAACATAAAAATATTACCTCAGACAATTTATGACTTTGTAAAATTATTATTATATAAAATATTTTATTGGTTTATTTATTATTATAAAAACACCTCTATAATCATTTTTTATTCTATTTTTTTTGTTTTAATAAAAGTAAAGTATAGAAATATAGACTAAAAAGTATATCTTATATTAAAAAATATTTATAAAGATAGAAGATCTGTAAAAACTATTATGATATTGTCTTCTAACTTAATCTACATTCTTATTTTGAGAAGTACAAAAAATATATTTAAAATATGAACGAGAAGACAAAGTTATGAACAATATAGTACAAAATGTTATATTCATATACATTCTGTTTTTTATGTTTTATTATTTCTTAGATTTTTATAATCTTGTTAATTTTTGTGTTATTATTCATTAAGATTAAATATAAAAAAACTTTGAGATACACCTGTTAATACAGACCTATTTTTTAATATGTTATTTTCGACTTCGAAAATGATACATAGTATTATAAAACAACCAATGTTTTTTATAGAATTTTATCAATTTTTTACAAATATTCAATGATATAAAAATTTATATCTCTTGAAAAACAGAATAAATATGAAAAAATGTTAGTATCATATTTTAAATTTATTTTCAAATTAAAAACGTTATTTATTAGGTAAACTGATAAAAAATTCGAATTAATAAAATCAACAAAAATTTTTTGTCTATGCTTGAAATGAATTTAAGGAACTAGAAAAGTAAATTTCATTATATGAGATAGAATGGAAAAATAAAGAATTTTTTTGCTTGTTATGATAATTTTTTCACCAGTATTATTAAAATATTGCAGGAAAAGACTTGATTTTGGGTAATAGTTTACTTTAACAAGTTGAAGTAGTTCTTTGATTTTATGTTGTTTCTTTTGTTTCGCCTTCTCTATTATTGTAAGTGTTTAATCTTTTTTTCTTTAAAAAATTGCGGTTTTTCTAATTTCAAACTGTAGATAATGATAATAGTTACGAAAATGATATCTAAAAAAAAAGAGCCATAAATTCTTATAAACTTTATATTTATGTTATTATTTATAGGTTTAGCATTTTTTTTTATTGTTACCTTCAAATAGATATTAGAATTGAAAAATTTCTTAAATCCAAACGAACAAAAAGTAATCATAATTGAAGTATTATATTAGATTTTTTTTATGAAATTGATAAAAAAGTTTTTTATTTATGCGCTACTTATGACGAAAAAATTTTTATTAAAAAAATTATAAGAAATATTATTTTGAAGTATTTTGTTTGACAATCATAAACATAGACAAATACTTAAAAAAATAAATGAATAATTGAGAATTCTATATTTTTATTGTTATTCTGCGTTTTGTATGATTTGATCAATATACTAGTTTTTAAAAAACATAATTCTTATTCTAAAGCATTTTTTTTCTGACTATGAATAAAAAAAAATACCTGTTTTTATATTTTTCATCATATTTTTGACACAATCGACCTCGAAAATTCTTTTTTGATTATCACCAAATATTGAATGAATACAATAAGAGAAATACATTTACACGAAAATCGTTTATTTACATAAGCTTGACCACCTTTCGGTTATAAAATCTATTAATCATTTTTGATCAAAAACTAAAATTTTTTTAATATATATTTTTTTGTCGATCATCATTGACTAATATAATATTATTTGCTGTTTTGATCAATTTGAGTCATTAAATTGATCAAATAAGAAAACCTGAATATAAAATCTTAATAAAAATATATTTTAGATGTAAAAAACATATAAAATTTTTGAACTATCAATTATTAAAAACTGGCATTTTTTTCATTGGTTATTTTCACTATAAAAATTTATTTATACGAATTTACAATAATATATCTATAATAAAAATATTTAATTATCTTGTAAATATTAGATTATTATAAAATTTTTAAGAAATTTTAATTGTGAAATATAAAAAACCTCTAACTAGCGCATAGTGATATTAATATGTTATTGAATGCAAGAAATAACACAAAAGATTTCAATATAAACAAAATTTTTGAAAACACGCGATGTAAAATGCATGAAATGTAAACAACTTTTTTTGTGTTTTGGATATTCAAACTTTTTGAGTTACACTCTATAACAAAGGAAAATCTTATTTAATGTATTCTAAGATTTACAAGTATATCAATGCATAACTATGCGAAAATCCTATAATTATAAGTAAAGAATATACAGATTTACGAGGACAAATCATATGCAAGGTTTATTCTAAAATTTGTAAAAATGTTTAAAAAATAATGATTAAATTTAACGCAATTTTTATTTTTATATTCTAAGGCATATATTTTCAAAAAAATTCGTTAAAATATGATGTTATTAAAACTCAATACAACGATTCAATTAAAGGTATCAAAAACACACGCTTCTATATATTTTTATATAATTTAATTTTGAAATATGATGGTTTTGTTTTTTTGACAATGCAAATGTGTTATATCACATAAGAAAATTTTTTTATGCATTAATCAATAATTTTAAGTTGAAGCATAAATACCTAAAAAATATTTTATATGAATGAAAGTATTAAAAACAATGATTAATTTCTAAAGGGGTAATGCATTTGCATTCAATCTCTTAAAAATACAAAATTTCATAAAAAATAATTAATAAAAAGCGGATACCTAGATGAGAAAACACATATATTGATGAAAAACAAATACGCAATGCTTAGAGATAGGTGTGTAGATGCCGCTACATTATATATTGTAATCTCACCCATTCAAATCAAAAGAAATGTTCTATAAATTTTGTGCAATTAAAATCTTATGTCTAATCTATAATTTTAGAAAAAGATAAATAAATGTTTTTTTTACCAAAAATGTATGTTTTATATGAGACATCAAAAAATTCATGTGAAAATGTTTTAATCTATTTTTGCACAAGATTTTTACTAAATAATGGTTTCTGACAAAAATTTTTTGTTGTATAAACCAAATTATTCTTCACTAAATTTACAGATGCGAATTGTTTTTATATCATATCGATATGGTTATGTAAATTTTTTTCGTTTGTATAACAAATCAAACCTTTATATATTTGTTTGTTATCTAATAAGTATACATATAAATGATACTTTTCTATGCTTTAGATATGTTTTTTTCTACTTCGAACAAAAAACTATTTTCTTATATATTGGTGTGTTTTTTAGTATAAAATTGATTTTTTTGGTTCCGAAAGCCTTTCGCGCACTTCTTAGACTGAAATTGTGCCTTAAGTTAAAAATTGGCAAATGATAATACAGAATAATTACATTTTTATTCTAATTTTTTACGTTTTTTTATATTTTACAAATATTGATGTGTACTTTTTTTCCTTTAGATTTTATTTCGGGTTTGCATAATCTAGATGTTTAAATAGATTATTTAAAACCAGACAAAATGTTAAATTATGTAAATTTTTAGTTGCTCTTTGTATGTGTATAAAAAATTGTCGTCAAATGATAGCTTTGTTAAAAAGAGTTCTATTCTTAAGAAACAATCTAGAAAAAAACTATAAAATCTTAAAACCTTTTCGAAACGCAGAAAATTTTGAAAGAGAATGCGAATTCAACATTCCATAAACTTAAAAAAAAATAAATCTTAAATCACCAGCCTCTGTTTACTTTTTTCCAATATTCCTATTACAATTCACTGTGACTATGACGATATTTTTATATCCATTTCTTTAGAGGTGATTAATCTTTATTTTTGTTATTGTGGTATTCTTGTTTTAATCTAACAAATATCACGCAGGGTATAAAAAAAAAGTCTGTGTATTTTTGATTCAAAAAAGTGAAAAATAAAAATGAAGCAAATCTGAATGAAAAAAAATTAATAAGGGATAGGCATTAATAATAACGATGAATATGTTAATAAAAAATTTTTATTCGAAAAAATTGTCGTTGAAAAGACAAGAAATTGCACTTATTTCAATCTGAATCAAATATATCATAAGAAATCATAAAATTATATGGTTTATCTCAATAGATATTTACATTTACAAGCATTAATTTACATATATATTGACGGAATTTTAATTAAAACATAAAAAAAACTTTGAAATATTATATTTTAATAAATATGACTATAATATTGAATACTTTATACATATGTTATTAATCTTTAAGTGTCAAATTTAACTATTCATCAGTAACTAATAATTGATTTTCCACCTTGAAGCACTAATGTTTTTAGAAATTCTACCATATAGCTAAAAAAATTACTTAAAGTACAAAAATCTTGAAATATTTGTTTATTTTTATAATGATTACAGATGTAATTTAACTAAATATCATGATTTTTTTTCTGCGTGTAATATTAAAAGCGAAATTTATTCTTCTATTTGTATGACCATTTTGATGAAAAAAATCCCCATACAAATAAAAGAAAAAACATTCTTTTGTGTTGAAAATTTATATATTTTGCTATTTTTATCAGATTTTACTTAGTTCAGTTACATTTAACTTGCAAATATAATAAGTGGATTAATAAACACTTTTCAATATATGGCAATTTACAAGCCGTATCTATGACAAAATAATGGCCAATCTGAAAATGTTACGGAACAATATTATTTTAAATCTATATCTTTTTAACTTGAAATAACAAAACCAATTTAGATATGATACCCTCGAAAATTCTTATAAAAGAGAAGCGATCAGAATTGATTTTACGAATCAAATCACCACATTTACAGCACTATAAATTAAATTTCACTGTTTAAATATAAAAATTCTTTACAATTATCTTTTTCTCATTTATTTGATATCTTAATCTCGGGTTTAAATATTTTTAAACAAACTATAAATAGATTTCATTTAAGACTTTTGTGTAGAGTTTTTCCGGCAGATAGTTGCTTTACATGATTTAACAGCATTTTTGTTATACTAAAATATGGAAACATATGAATTTTGTATTTAATACAGTAAACTTCTACACCTTTTTATCCGATATATCCAATAAATCTCTTAACAAATAAGATTTGGTAAATTTATTTAAACTGAATTGTTTTATGTTATGTGTAAATAAATCATTAGAAATTGAAATAATACTAGATTTTAGTTGTAAATATAACAGATGAACGTAATTATTTAATAAAATATCATAATATCAAAATATTGATATAAATTGCATTCTAATTATTTGAAACAAACATACTTATCAAAAATATATATTTATAAATTATTCTTTTAGATCGATTTTATTTAAATTACCAGAAAGTTTTTTTTGGAAATTCTCCATATATCTAAGATTCACGCAATTATAAGTTTTTTTTGAACCATACTTAATTTATCAAACAATCTAAATATTATAATTTTTTTATTAATAAAGTAAAACATTTTATTTGTAATACTTGTTTTTTAATTTTGATCTTTTGTAATTTTTATTGTAGATTTATAAATATGAATATTGTAGAAATTATAAATGTATTAAAATATTATTTTCATTTATAATTTCTTAAAATACGGAATAGATCTATTTAATCCTTCAAAAAAATTAATTCTATAATGAAGATACGCACAATAACAAAAAAAGTGTTTTAAATGTTTTTTTAAACTCGAAACACATATTTTTTGTCAAATAAATCGGATATTCCAAAGAATTATAAAAATTTATATTTTTGAAAATTTTTTAATCTTGAAATTCACGAATATTTCTCGGTCACGATAATGCGCCTTGATATGTTATAGCAATTTTAATTAAAATACATAAAATATTATTCTATTATTAAAAAAATGCAGAAAATTGTTTTTTTTTGTAACCATTATAAATTTGTGTGTTATTTGATCAACCTAGAGATTATGGTGTTTTTTTACTGCTTTGTATTCATTATTTCTAATTTCACTATGATGTAAATAAACAATGAATTAGAATTTATAATCCGTTGTGACAAAAACCTAAATAATTGAGTTATTTAACTTAACTGTCCTATAAATATACAAAATTTTATATACTTATTATGCTCACTTACATTGTTTGATACAATAGAATGCTTAACTTTATAGCTCTTACTAAGGTTCAAATGAGTATACCTTGCAAAATTTTGTTGATTTTGATGTGTTTTTGATAAATTACATATATATAAAAGCTAAATAATTAATAAGATATTGTTGTTTAGTCATTTCTGATAACAAATACTTTAGCACAATATCAAATAATCAAATGAAAATTTGAATAAAATGTTATTTTTTCGGAATAATTGATTTACCCTTTGAATTAATTTTAACTTTAAATTATTGTAATTGATTATGAAAAAGAAATAGTCCTTTACAAATTTAATTTAATTTTTAAATAACAATTGGTCGATCAATTTCTTTTATGATTGGTCGAAAACAGCCGTAAAAAGGTATAAACACTGACACGTTTTTATTTACATGTTGAAGAGAAATCAAACATAAAAAATAGTCTTGAAACAGAAGCCGCATATTCCAAGAGATTGAATTGTAATCGTAGATTACGATGTAAATACTCTCACTGTATACGGTTGTATTTTAGAACGTGGTTTCAAAGAGTTTTCGTAATTATTTTTTCTTCTTTTTCACAATCAAAAACTTAGAGAAAAAACTAGCATTTGCTAATCAAGTTGATCGACATTAAATTACGACTTACAATACGCAAAGAAATGTTCTAAATCCTAATTTCTTCTGCCAAAATAAAAAAATTAAATAACAATATAATATCATTCTAACACGCTATTCTATTTCTTAATTCGAAAATTCTTATTTTTTGATAATAAAATATTATACTTTCATAGGCAAAACAAAATTTTTACATTACCGCTCAACAAGCAGCAGTTATTATATTTTTAATAGCAGAAAGACACTAAATTTCATCCTACTTCAATTAATATTATAATTTACATCAAAACAACATAAAAAAAGTTATTAGCAGAAATTTTGCGCATATTCCTTAGTTAGTGTATAAAAAATGCTTCTTTTTTATTTACCATTTACTTATCGCATATGTAAAAAAAAATAATCCATTTATTACAAATTCTATTGTGAGTGTTGAAAAAATTATTTCTACAAAAATTTAATTTCAAATTAAGCAGATTCTTGAATATTATATGCAATATAACAATCTAATTAGCTCATGTTATAAATTTTTAAGATTCTTTTAAGGTGTAAAATATGTCAAAACACTATGCATTGATTTCTTTATCCTAGTTTCCAAAATAAAATAAAGAAAAATTGATCTTTGTTTACGAATGAAGTCTCAAAAAGGAAATATGTTAGTTTCAAATGCCTAATTTTTGAGACAATGTCTAGAAAATAATTCTCTTATGCCTATTGTAGATGAAGAAAATATAACGATTTAAGATAAAATATTTTCTATATTAAAAAAAATTAAAAAAACATTTAAAGGTTTTTTATAATAAATCAATAGTTCTATTTTTAATAAAAATGTATTCTTGAAAACTTTTGCAATATATGGTAGCTGTTGATTATGTTGGTTTTATTGAATGGTTCCTGAGAGTTTTCGTCAGGATTTTTAGATTTACTTTTATGCTTCATTTTCTCCTCTCCTCTATATCTTCAATCTCTATTTAAATCTTTATTTGATAAATTAATTAATTTATCAATTTCAAATAATTAAAACATTTTAATTATATATTAAAAATATAGATTAAAATTATAATGCTTTATAATTTTAATTAAGATAAATTTATTTTAATTATCTTCTAGGTCAGATGTCATTATTCCTCTATTTGGAATTTGACATTGCGTACATCTGGCAGTAGCATTGATAAAATTTACAAATTTTTTTGTATTGCTAAAAGATATCAGTAATTGGTATTTGTTCGTAAAAAAATATAATTTTCAATAATTACTAATTTGAAAATCCATTTATTGGTTTAATAAGTCACCTTTTAATGAGATAAATTTCATAAATCACATTACATTAAACCAAAATTACTAGATTATTAAGAATGAAGAATATTTAATATGATCAAAAACAATTTTATATCCGATTTTCAAATTTCATGAATTTTTTTCGAGTGCACATTGAAAACAAAATATTATCGAAAATTTTCAGCTAATTGTAGAGATTATAAATTGTTGAAAACTTTTGGTGTAAATTCATTGAAACAAGAATAATATTGGTTTCGTATAATGTGATTATCAAAATCTTGAACTCGCTGTTTAAAAATAACTAAAAAAGACATTAAAATCGAATTAACAAAAAATATAATTCTGATCAGAAATTTTTGGCTATATTTAAATTTTTAAGTTGTTGAAAGCCATCAAGAAAATATATTTCAAGCTATTTTATTAAAACTTTTAAATGTTTAAGGATAAATTTTTTTATCAACTTATAAAATAAATAGTGCTTAGATGCCTTGATAATAAATAAAGTATGTAAAAATTTTCCATCGAGGTACATAATTTTTTTGCTTTTTGCCTTTAAATTCATTTAAACATTATTTTGTAAATCAGTAAAAAATAAAATGTGAAACAAAAAAAGTCCTATAACAAATTAATTTGTAAAAAATGGAATTTGGTGTGGTATAAAATACACCAATGTATAAAAATTAAAAAAACATCATAAAAAATAATGGATGGAAATAAAAACCAAGAAAAAGCAAAAATAAATCGAAAGCCAGCTCATGAAGTTGAAAAAGGTTTGAAACTTGATATTTTAGGATTTTCCGAAAATTTTATAAAAAATTACGGGTCATTGGCAAAATTTAAACAGGAAAGTGGGTTTTTCAAATCGGAACAGAAAATTAATGACGACATGGAAGAATATAGTGATAATAAAAAATTGTTTGATTCTTTAGACAACGAAATAATAGAAAACGATGATTTTTTCATTCTGAAAGGTGGGATGTGTGATGACAAACCGTTTTCTGATAATTTGAAAAATTATCGGGAAATCGGTAGTAGAGCTGGCAGAATTAAAAGTTTTGAGAAGCGATTAGAGAATAAACGAAGAAGTGGTAAATGTTTTTGCAGAAAACGCAAGAAATTAACTAAAATAGTTACAAACATAGTTGATCAGTATTTAAAGAACAAATACGGTTTTCAAAGCATAGCAGATGGAAAAGAGATGGATGATGAAGGCGCAAAGTAATTGTTTCATTAAATAGGATTAAAACATTATTTTGTAAAAAGTGTGCGGTTAGAATAAAATTACGTCTATTTAGTTTGTTTTATAAATTTTATAAATAAATGTTCAAAATTTAGAATTTGATAAAAGTTTGCAATTTTAAAGTCAATCGGTTCATATTTTGAAACATCAAAAATATATTTACAAAATTATAAAATCTTAATATATATTGTTTTTTACTTAAAAGTTTCTTTAAAAATTGGCATCATTCTTTTATTTCCTTTAAAAGCTTTGAACTTGCAAATAAAAAGTTTTTATTGAACCCCTTCAAATGGCAAAAAAAGCACCAGTATCTAAAGCAGCACAACTTTTAAAAGCACAACAATCTGGAAATAAAGGTTCAAAGAAATTAAAATCAAAAGCCAGTACTGGAAAAGTAAAAAAGGCTGTCCAGAGAAGTGTTTCATGCGATGAGAATCTCTTCAAAAAAATCCAAAAAGAAATATTAAACAACCCCGTAGTAACGAAATCAACAGTCGCAGAAAAGTACAATTTATGTGTCGGTGTTGCTCAAAAGATTTTGGATCATTTGTTTGAGTTAGGTAAATTGAATTTAGTAAGTAATCATGGAATGGTCAAAATTTATTCAAAAGTGAGCGCGGTAGGAGCACCAGCAGAGTCTGCATAACTTTTTAATTAAAATTTATCATTTATTCTTTTTTGACAATTTCACTGCTGCTATTACGATCTCCTAATTGTTTTTATTTCTTAATTTAATTCTATCAAAAATGTATATGTCTTATGTTTTTTCTGTTTGTTTTATCCATTAGTAACATTCGTATATTTTTTTAAAAGTAAAACTCGAATTTATCATTTTGTAAGTATATCTTAGTATATTTTGTTGGTTCTTGTTTGTTTGAAGTCGTGATTTTTTTATAAAATAAATTTTTCATTGATAATATAGGTTAATAAATTATTTATGATTCAAAACGTATTAAACTCCTATTTAAGGTTTTGGCTAGAGCTAGATAAAGCTTTGTTTGGAAACTTAAATATAAAGCATTTTTTTAATTTTACAAAATTATATTTTGCATCGCAGGAAATATGATAAGTATTGTTTAAAATATCAGAAAATCGATTTTTGTAAACTTTTACAAATAATAATAAATATTTTATATAAATGTGGTAAATCACATGCCTAATTAAGTATAATAAGTTTCGATATCTTCTGTTTGTTCATCCTCAAATTCCTGTAAAATGTCATCTTGCTGAAACTTTATATTTTCTTCAAGAAAGACACCAAGAAGGACACATGCTCGAAAAATTGATTGTGATTGTTGGCACAAAACGTGAAACACCAATTTCACCAATAAATAACAACTTCAAAGCAATATTCTGTGTATTTATTTAATATTATTGCGCAATACACATCAAATATTGTAAATTTAGAATAAAATAATTTGTCGACAACTTTTGTTTTATATTTGTGCTAATTGAATAGAAAATTAGGTTATAAATATATTTCAAATATAAAAACATAAAATTTTTATTAAACCCAATCATTTTATATTCTTACGTGCACAGCGTGCAAATTAACAATCGAATTGAAGCAATGAAAAATGACCCTTTTTAATATAATTTAATAACATTACCATAACAAATGATAAAAATTACACGAAATACGCATTAGTATTGCATTATAACATTCCTAAATTTCAAAAACCACATTTAACAAAAAATCGTATTTCTTTCATATAAGGCAAATATGTGAATATAAGACGTTATGTTTTTTTTATATGTTACAAGAATTGATTTTCAAAAAAGTATATTCATTATTTAAATTTTTAATCAAAAATACAAAATACAACATTTTTTTACATTATAAAACCCAGAAAAAAAGAAAATTAAATTGTCAATAATCACATTTATGATACATCGTAAA
The DNA here is from genome assembly GCA_000230595.3 of Edhazardia aedis USNM 41457. Classification (NCBI taxonomy): domain Eukaryota; kingdom Fungi; phylum Microsporidia; family Culicosporidae; genus Edhazardia; species Edhazardia aedis. Next base: position 221,544 of record AFBI03000043.1, read on the forward strand.
AAATACTTTTTAATATAGATTCATTACGATATAAAATACGTTAAAGAAGCAAAATTTTGTACATTCTTGACATTAATATTCCTGGATTTAATTTTAAAATTTATTAATTATTGCATATTTAAAAATTTACCGAAAAAAATGAATATTACGTTATTTCTATTTATTATTAAAAAAAATCAATAAATTTTGTCAAATGAAGAGTATGACCGCGCAAAACTTTTTACCATTATAATTTTTCGAAATCTGATGAATTAATTAGCTTGATTTATTTATGTCTTTATAAAAATATTCCAGCATATTAAATTGTTCACAAGATATGCTACATAATACATTTAATACAAAAACTTTTAGAAACTTCATTATTTATCAATTATTTTTGTTTGGATTAGTTTGATTGAATGATAATTTTTACATCTAAAAAAATTAATAATTAAAATGATATTATAAAAATCGATATTTAAAAAATATTCAAAAACCAATCATTTCGCACAAAACAATCAATTCACATAACTGCAATACAAACATAGAATTAAAATCTGTGTATGTTTTTATGGCACATTTTCAGATTTTTTCTTGCAAACTTGCCTTTGAGTGTTCAAATTCTTCTAAATTATTAATTTTTTAAAGTCCTTGGCTCTACTCAAAACAAAGATTTTAAAAACCTTTATAATAAAAATTGTACCCTTATTCTTTCGGATTCATGTATGTACATAAAAAACTAATATATGTATTATAGATACTATATCTGTAAGGAAAGACAAAAAATAAAGAATTACAGAGAAAAATATAGACAGAAAGTGGTAGAAACTAGTTTATGGTAAGAGTACACCATATTTTGGCATTTGCAATATTATTTATTATAAAGATAGTCATTTAAAATTTAACAAATATGATCTGGCTGCATAATAGTTTACTAAAATAGGCAGATAGATACCTGGGTCTAAACTTTTACAATCAGTATGCCTGCAATATTTTCTTAAAATTGTTTTTGTAGCTGCGAATCCGATCCTCATTATATCTTATCATTTTTGCTGTGGCGTTCCATACACCAATAATTTTCATTTCGTGCTTTTTGTAAAAAACCTAACGCACAGAAATTATTACTGTTATATCAATTTCGCGCTAAATATTATAAATTTTTGGAATTATAAATACGGAAAGATCTAAGATGCCTCAACTGCTCTTGTTGCAACACCTTAATCGTAACATGCAAATAATTATATAATGATTGAGTTGATTTCGCTTTATTGCTATAATGATGTAATTATTTTTTTCATCTTTTTCTAATATATGTGAATATAATTTTTTAATATTAACCTGTACTTGATGTGTCAAATTCGCAAATTGCAGAGAGATAATAAATTTGTTGACATGTTTTGAATTAAAAGCGTGTATTTTGTTATTATAAAAACACAACACAAAACAATCTAAAGACAAAGTTTTTATTTAATATGTTTAAGAACATATTTCTTCTTATACTACTTCTGATTTTAATGTTTTACCATGCTTTCTAACAAGAATTACAATCAATTCTTTAAATATATAAAAACACTTACTATTATTTCTATATAATAAAATGAAAAAAAAATTGCTGATTTTTTTGAACCAAAATAGCTTCATAAATTTTTTTTGTTCTCTTGGCAATAAAAATTTTTTTTAAAACTTTTTTAGATAACTTAAGAAAAAGGTAATGAAAGCTATTAAATTGTGTAGAAAAAAAGATTTTTACACACATTCAGTACATTTACTATAAACTATATTTCTTCTTGCACCAATGTTACATGAGTTTTAGACTTTAAATTTGCACATTTCACATCATTGTATTAAATCATGTTTTGAGTAAATATAAAGAATTGAGACGTTATATAAACAAATATTTCACGTGTTTTTAATTTTTTTATTATAAATACCAATAATGTGTTTTCGAGCTGAATAACTTATGTTTTGTATTTTTTTCTTAGTTCAAATGTTTTTATTTTATAATTTGAGCTAATAATAACTACAATTAAAAAAATCATAAAAATATGATCACGTGGTATTAATTATATATTTTAGATGTAACTCGTCCAATTTTACGAAATGAAAATTCAACCAAATATCTATTTATCATTTCAAATTTAAAAAAACATCTAGTGTATAAGATCGTCTTAAAAACAATTTTTTTCTTAAAGTAAGTTACTCAAAAAAACCTCAAACTTTATTTAGTAAGTTTTTATTTCAGATTATTTACATTCTCAATATATATATATATAATAGAGTATATTAATTTTTTTATTTAGTATTAGGGATCACCGTGTTTAGCAATTTTTCGTGTATTTCAGTTTGCATTAACCTTATAAGCGGCTTCAGTTTAAAAATCAAATTTTATATTTTAATTTTTTAACGTAAATAAATACGTGTCAGTAAGCATGCTTTTTACAACTGATTCTAACCAATCATATTGTCGTGGTTATTCAAAATTATTTCGTGCAAGATATATGCAAGGAACAAGGAGACAGAGCCTGGCCTAAAGTTATTGGGATGTCTGCCGTGGAACCAAGTATTGATTATTAAAACCAGTTTGGAATAAGGATATCTTTTGGGGTATGGTTCGGTAAAATTTATTGTGCTTGTATAAATTATAATTCATTTATTAAAGAATTATTTATCCCAGTAAAAGACAAAAAAGGAAATTTATTATGAGTAGAAAAATTATATAAAAAATTCATGTTGTTTAAACAAATATCACCAAATGATCGACCAATTATAATTTAAAATAATTTATAACGGGTGATTTTTTCTGATAACAACTAAAACATAATGTTATCAGTTTCCCCATAAAGAAAACTTATTCCGAAAAATAAATAAATATTAAATTTTCATTTACTAGTCAAATATTCTGCTAATTGTGTTCGTAGAGAAATTACCGAAACAACAATCAAATTTTCAATTACGGTAAAACAGATAACAAGACTTTTTTTTAACATTTATTTGTCATATAAAAAATTTTTTTCCTTTTTCGAAATAACGTTCATATAAGTAGAATAGTTTTACATGTGTAAAACCAAGTCGTTTTTTGATTTTTTTTCATAATTTAATACACATCAGGCTATTAATATCAAGTTTGGATCATAAACCAATGAATAAGGAATTATATTGATACATTAAGAAGTGAAAGACATCAAAAAAAAATAAATCAGAAAAGAATGAAAAATAATTAATGCATAAACATTGCAAATTAACCTGATATATGCATTAAAAGTTGACCAGATATCATACGTATGATAAAATTTAGCGTTAAAATCTAAAATTATATTTGTTTTCATATAATTATTGTATATTCTTTTCGATTTCGATGCGGATTTTTCTATACCAATACAGGCATCATAAACCAATCAAACAATATTCAATATATTATGACACTAAAATACCGTTGTATGGAGAGTAATTTTAAATATTTTTGACATTTGCGTATTATCATATGAAATTAATCAAATGGAAATAAACTTAATACGATGAAGATAAATATAAGTAAAATAATTACTAAAGAAAAACAATTTTTTATAATATTTAACATAATTGTTGTTTCCAACTAGAGGAAATCAACATATGTTTCAGTTAGTTGCAGCTCATGAAATTTTATTAAAATTTTTCTAGAAAACATTTTAGTACAAATGTTTATAAATAAAAGAAATACTTACCACTTTATAAGAAAAATTTTTAAGATAAATACATATTATAAAATGAATATTACAAGATCGCAAAAGAATCGTATCAGGTTTTCGAAAATTAGATAGCCGACGGTGAGCGAGTGAAAGAGTGGTGTTACCCCTTCATTAATATATTCTAAAAAGAAAACTTAGGATCAGTCGCATCCCTAATTTCCTCCACAATAATATTTGTAAGGCTATTTATTATTTTAATATTTCTATCAATGTATTCACGACTTTGAACTTTTGCAATTCGAAAACCTATGATATATACTTAAAGCAATGAATATATAAAAAAAATTGAATCAAATAAAAAAAAACCATTCGAAGGGTTTAATCATTATAACAAACCAAATGTAAACAAAAATAATGAAGTATTTGTAGTAAAATTAAAAAATATTACAAACTTGTTACATTTATAAAAAATAACATTGCGTGTATCTTCCAATTTTTAGAATAAATAGCTTTTTCATATAAAGATTAAACCAGGAAAGATTTTACCAATTTAATAAGGTTGATTTGATATTTTTTATTATAAGAAGTAAAATTTTATAATTTAAATAATGTATAAAAATTATTATTTTATCCTTTTATATGTCTTTAGTCGTTTTTTGTTAAAATTTTACTTTATGAATTGTTTTTCCTAACATAAAAATGTACAATAAAACCCATTTATTCAATGTGCATTAAATTCGTAGATTTTAAAGTAAAAATTTTTATCATGCATTCATTTGAAAATTTGGCTATTTGATAATGAGAATATATATTGTTTAGACATTTATATAAATTTCACAACTGGTAGTAAATAAAAATACTATTTATTTCAACAGATTGAAACAGTTAAATCAGTTGTTCTATTAACATTTGGTTCTTGGTAAAATTTATTCTTAAAAAAATTTTATTTTCTATGTTTCTTACGCTGTGTTTAATATGAAAAATTGTGAATAAATTTCTTTTTAAAAACCAATTTATTATGATTACACGTCAAAAAAAATATTATGCTTTTATATTATCGTAGGTTGTGCATCAGAATTTCTAAGTATATTTTTGTTCGTAAATTTATAGTTGAATCACTTTAAGTATATAAATTCTAAGTGACTAACGCTTACTCTCATTCATACTTTTTTTATCTTTTACATAAAGAAAGTAGTTGAAGCCATAAAATATAAAAATATATAGAAAAAGAAAGAGAAAGGAAGTCTCTTTATTATATGAGAGTCTTATTTTGCTCCTGAAATATTATTGAATTATACTATTAATAAATACGATCGCAGTCTATCTTTATATTCTTTATTTTTACACCACACTTATCAATCACCGAAGTAGCACAGAAATTGGTTTGATTATAAAATAAAAATTGATTTTTTTGGCTTGTAAGATTCTCAGCAAAAATATGCGAAAAAAAATCGAAATATAAAAAACAAAAAAAATTAATTGCATATAAAACGAAAAAGAAGAAAACCACAACATACAAGAAAAACAAAACAACTTATTCTTAAAAGGAACCAAAAAGATTAAAAATACAATCTATAATAATTTTTGTTTCATTTTATTCTGGTAGTAACAGATCTAACATCTTAAATGTAATTTCTATTCTAATTTTTTGTTTTTATCCATAAAAGTACCCAAATATCATATTTTAAAAGCATTGAAACATTGAAATTTTTTTCGCATTACTTCATTTTTAATTAGAGCGAAAAAGAGTATTTTGCAGTTTAAAAAGTAAGTAATGTAAAGATTTTTCTTTTAAATATTGGTTTTAACTTAACTTTCTATAATTTTTTGCAAAATATGCATCTATAATTTCACATAAAATCTTCAGCATTCAAAAATTCTCAAAAAATATAAAAATCGAATAAGAAAAGCAGCATTCTGTTTGTTTCTAAATAAATTTTTAATTATTTCAAATAAATGGTTTTTGCTAAAAACACAAATTTAAGTATAATAATTTTAAAAATTTAATAAAATTATTTTATTTCAATATTAAGAAAAAAAGAATATATTTCCTTAAACAATCACACTATTTTTTAATAAAACAATCGCATTTTTTGTGACCTGATTTCTGCTAAGATAAAAAAATGTTTCTTGTAATATTGTGTTACTTGTTAATCAAGTAAATGAAATGGCTTTACAAAGTGTACTACTTCTCGTGAAGAGTTTTTTGAATTATACTTAAATAAGCTTTCCTTTAATAAAACGTATGTACTAAACGCCCAAAAAATTTTAATAAAAATCTGTCGCTTACAAGAAATGTTGTTGTAGTCATGAAACCTAAGCTACTTTATTTTATAAACACTTTTACAAAACAAAACGAATGTATCCGCATATGCATGCAAAATAATGCTTGCTTAAAAATGATTATAGTTGTTAAAAAAATCATAAAACTCTACAAAGTGCTATATTCAGCGATAATAAAATGATTTTTTTAAGCAAAATTAATTTACATAAAGGGTAAATTCAATTATTAGAAGTTTTACTGGAAACTACTCAAATTACAACTTGCAATAAATCTTACGTTTAAATTTTGTATATAGCTTTTACTCTAAATCTACTATTATCTCTAATAATAAACTATTTATTAATTCAAATAATACATATTTCATGCTTATGGTTTTTGAAATATCACTAATTTGTTACGATTTTAATTTGATTTTTTTCTTTTCTGTATTTAAAAATCTGCTACGAATTGAAATATCTAAAAATGAATAATTGCAAATTCAAGAGTTTTTATTGTGAACAAATTATAACATTTAAAACATAATTAAGAAACAGAATTTTAAAAAAAGTTATAAAATTTACCTAAAACATGAATATTAATTGTATTATAATTAACTAGAAATTGGTTTGTTTTTATTCAATATTAAAAAAAAAATTGAAAAAAAAGCGGATTTTTTTGATTTTTGTTTTCTTTTATGTTCTCAAAAAATTGATTGAATTGAATCAAAAAAATAAAATGTCGTATAATTTAACAAATATAAAAGAATTTAAAATTAAAATACCACAAAATGTGGTTGTTTGTGTTTTTCAAGCTTTTTTATCTGTTCTCAAATATAAAAACATCACAAAATAACAACAACACAGAAATCGACATAGAAATGAAAATGCCAGTAAATATAGAACCGGAAGTGACGAAGAATAAAACATTTGTTTTTCAAGAAAAAACACCAAACACACCATTTGATAAATATGAAAACTATATAGTTCGAGAAGCATTGCGAATATCACTTTTTTTTTTTACAATACTTTAATCTCGAGTTTATTTCCAATTTAGCATTATTAAATTCCAAATGCTTAAAAGAAAGAAAACTGGCAAAAAAATATCAAATAAGAGCAGGATTTTATTATAAATTTATAGAAAACCGAGTCCATTTTAGCATTTTTTCTTTGAAATTGCGAAATCAACAGCACTATAATTTTTTTTTTAGAATTTTATGAGATTATATCATACTATAAGAAAATCTTTCAAAAATATTTTACAATTTTAGATATTTTACGTGATGATTATTTTAATAAATCATTTCGGGCAATTAAATATGATGGTATTGTTAAATTGGCTGATTTTAACAAAGACATGCTTTCTTTGTTGTCTCTAAAAATCATTGATAATAATCTAGAAGAGTGCAAACAATTTGTTGAAAAAATAAAAATTATTATTGATGCTGTAAAAATATTTAATCTATACTTTTTAATTTATTGCCCTAACAAAATAACAGACAAATATTGTATTAAAAATGAACAAATTGATTGTACAAAGGCGTTAGCATATCTTAACTACTATTCTATTAGTTGTTTCTTGTTTTCAAAAGAGCATTTTGCCGACACTAAGTATGATGTTGATCAGAATAATATTGAAATGTATTTGATGCAACTGGAAAATATAATCAATTGTAGTTTTGAAAACACACCAACTAATTCGTTTTTTCAAAATACACTTGAAAATTTGAAAAAGTACATTTTATTTTTTAAGGATAATAATAAGTATAATTATGCTAATGATCCAAATCTACTTTATAATAAACAAAATTTCGTTAAAAACTTGGAATCACTGAATACAAATTCAGAGTTAGAGCTCGAAAATTGCGATAATTACATTCAAAATAATATGAATGATCGTAATATTTTTAAAATCATAGATAACAATGAATATAAAGGATATATTTCTGCATCTACTATGGAAAACATGGAAATTATCATGGATTTGGATATTAATCTTTATAGAGAACTAGAATATGTAGTTCAGACCTTAAATATATTCAATATATTTGTTATGATTTTCTGGTCAACATTCAGATCAATATTTCAAGCTGATGAAGACTATTATAAACATTTAATTGTTATTCTTATGGATTTCAATATGCAATTTGAATTTGAGTTTTTTGATATGTCAAATTTCGAAGAGGAAAATAATCAACAAAAAGAAGATACATGTAGTATATTAAAAAAATTATTGGAAATTTTCAAAAATTGTAATATGAAACTAAAAAATCCTGCTACTTCGACCACATTTTTCGTAGAAAATTCACTCAATATTGCGAGAAATTCTGCAATTATTTTAACTCTTATCTCTTAGAGCATAATATAACCTTATTTAATATTATCAAACCTATTGATCCACAAAGAAAAGATAAATTTACAATGATATTGAAAAAAAACAACAAGTTAATTAGGCAATTCATTTCATTCGTTCGTAAATTAAGTTTGATACAAATATTTGAACCTTTAAACGAACTATTTCAAGTCAATTTAGAAAAAGATTATAGTGCTTTATATATTTCTGGTCAATCGAATTTCAATGTTCATTTGGAAATCATACACATTGAAAAATTGAGAAAAATGGAAGTAAATATATTAAGTTCTATCTTAAGTGCCGATCTGCAATATATAACAGATAAAAAAAACTATAAAAAGATTCCATATACAAAAAAGATTAAATGTATTTATATTAATATAAACTTTATAAAAAATGTTGAAAATCTATTTATTGAAGCATTACAAAGACACATAAAAATTTTTGAATTGTACAAATCCTATTTACTCGAATTAAATGATATATACAAGGAACTTTTGAGTAAAAAATTAAATAAAGAATGCAATACAAGTGATAATATTTTAATTCAACTACTGCCATCACTGGAATCATGCTTCAGGATCAGTATGTATTCATCAAAAGAAATCAGTGAGTCTGAAAATTCAGATGATGGCGATGAAATGTTAGTTTGTATAAAAAATTTTTTGGAACTTCTGCAGAAATTGGATAATATTTTACATGAGAAAATAAACATAAAAGCTGATTGGATATCTTTTCGAAACCAGCAATTACTTGATCATCTAAATGAATATTTACTGCATTTCCACTGTTATATTTCATTTTTATATTCTATAAATGAGCAATATTGTACAAAAACATTTAAAAGTATTTATGATGATGAATCTAACTTGATACCAAAACCGTTAAATGGTTTCATGAGGTAATAAAAATTTATTTGCACAATTCTCAGATAGTAATGACTATTATACTATTCGATGCAATTAAAAGTCTTTTTAAAATAAAAATTAAAAATTTGACATGTTTAAAGGTTTTTTATTTTAATTTTATCCATGAACAAAGTACTATAATTATTACGCTAAAAAGTTACTGTTTTTTCGTATCCAAAATTCAAATTGCAATAATATAACCATAAAGGTCTTTTTATATGATATATAAACAGTTATCCAATAAGCATACTATATTATGCGTCTAATATTTTTATAAAATATTACTGGTTTTTTATTCATCATTTTTTGCAATTAATCTATATAAAGTTTAATAGATTGATAAATAAAACCTAATATTCTATATAAAAAATATTTTTTTTGTTAATTGAAAAATGCAAACGCATAGAATAATTGAAAACTTTAAGATATGCCTGTATTTTACGTTTAAATCAAATTTGTTATACTATATTTAAGAACATTTCGACTATTGAAATGAATAATTGATTACATAGTAAGTTTTATAAGCTTATTTAATAGATATTTAATACAAAAGAAAGGTTTTTTTAAAAATTAATATCTTTTTTATTGATTTTTGAATCGTTCAAACGTTCAATTATGTAAAAAACAAATAAAATAAAACAAGTTCATTTTAAACTTTAAAATTACTTGTTTTATGTATTTTTAACATTTATTCGCGACATTTAAAAACTTATTCAATAGTTTAAATATGTTATGACTACCAATCAAACTACCGTTAATACAAACCTATCATATAAAACATGTTATAATTAAAAATTTACTATGAATATTATAAAAATTTAATCGATATTGTCGCTAATAAGATTTTGTTGCTAGAATCGCGCAAGTTATTAATAAAAATAAAAATAGAATAATGTATATTGTAAGAGTTGTTTTTATAGTTGGTTTGGTTGCTTATTAATCATTTTATAAATTCATTTTGTAAAAGTTTAACCGCATGTATTAGTAATATGGTTGGATGATCGGGATAACTATTCTGTCTACCCAACTTTTTAATTCAGGAGAATTATAAGAAAATAAAAATAACATTTATAACAAGTTAATTCGTTGAAAATAGCTTTAATTAAACCTTTCTAAGATCAAATTGAACCAATAGTATCAATTTGATCAATAATCTGTTAAAAAATCAATTTTTAATGTTTTCAAAATAACCAATCATTTCCATTCATCATGTCAAATGCTTCGTTTTTATGATATGCCACAAATGTCAAACATATAAAACATTATAGATTTAAAACGCGATAAAAACTTGGCTTAAACAAACAATCTGTTGGATTGAAGTCGTTTTCTAACTAATAAATAAATTGTGTGTTTTTTTATTGGTCAACATTCCGATAAAGAAAATTTTCGTATTTTTGACAGTTTTTACTTTTTTTGGTATTTATTATCGATTTTATTATTATTTATCAATCTATTTGATATCTTTTACAGTTATGTAAATGAAATTACAGGTTGATACAATTTCTTATTATCAATCTAATTTTGATATATGACTGGTGCAGAAAGTTATTGCTAGGGAGCTTGACGACTTTATCAATATAAAAGTGGTTTATTGGTGCACTTTTTTATTCTATTATTTAGAAATAGACAATAGAATAAATAAATATGCTTTTTAGAAAACATAATTTTATTTTTAATTTTGATCAGACATAATTGTCCAACAATGATGAATAAATGGTTAGAATTCTGTAAACTTGTTTATTTACAAAAGAATAAATTCTGTTTTTTTATTATTTAATATATTAATGATGCTTAAAAAATAAGCTATACTTTAAATCTTATATTTTATGATCCTTAAATGTTTTTTTGGTATGTGTTTTCTATGCTTAAAGTAAATGAAGAAACATGTTATTTGAAAAAATAAAAAATTTTTTTTTAGAATTTTTTTATTGAAATAGTAAAATATCAAAGTATAATATAAATATTTACTATAGTCATTAAATGAGATATTCCATTTTTTATTGTAAATTTCGTGACGTTAAGCATAAGAATTATGGTAAAACAACCAAAAATTGTAAAATTTTTGTAATCAAATAACATTTAAGCGGCAAAATTAAGATTTTTTAGAAAACCCTATTATGGTGTGTTAAAACGCCAGTTTTATAAATAAATCCTAAACAAATATTTTTATAATGCAAAAGATATTCTTTGATGCTTTTGTTAAATTTTTATAATGTATTAATAGGTTTGTAGTAGTCATATCTCTCTTTTCTGTCCAGTTGCTGATTCTTTATCATATATCTCTATTGATAAAAACAAAAGACTTTAATAAATAAAAATAAGGGAAAGAGGGGCAGAATATAAATAAATAGTTAACATTAATTAATACATATGTTAAAAATACTTTTATTTTTTTTAATTTTTATTTAGAAATAATAAAACATGTCTTTTTTCACAACAAAAAAATTATAGCATCTTTTATTCTTCTTGTTATTTTAAACACATATATATATCAACAGAATGTCATAAATGGGTTAAATATCGTATTAGATACAATTTGATGAAATAGTATTTTTTGAAATTTTTTACAGATATGAATAATTCACCATGAAAGTTTTTTTTATTTTTGTCTTTTATAAACAAAAAAAATTGTTTCATCTGCGATTTTAAAAAATATTATAATTTTAAAAATTTTTGATAGAATATTTAAAAACCTTCTCATGTAATTCGATTGTACTTTCTGTGATTTTCTCACGCGAGTATTTGACATTTAAAAAAAAAATATGTTGCAACAACCTTAAATAACATATATAATCAAAGAAATATTACACAATAACAGATATATATCAAACTTTAGGTATATATAAATATAAAATAATACATTTTTACTGTGAAAATTCAAAATTTTAATAGATTGTGTATAAAAGAATAATAGTTCTAGAATTTATCATATATTTTTTGCTTATTTACAATTTTAGATTTTTTTCACTTATACAATTTAAATTGATAAAGTTTATAATGAAAATTAATGTGTGAAAAATTGTTATGGTGTATGTATTTAATAAAGAACTTTCTATTTTACAAAATATACAAAAAATTTTCATCTGTGTCGGCACTTGATAGATATTTACTAAAATGATTGTTGTAGTTAAAAGGTAAGAATTTATTTGTTTTTATATTTTCAATTGATTAAATACGGGTTTTACGCAGGCTGAACTTCTTTTTTTATCTTTTTGGCTATCATTTGATTCTACTGAGGCTCCTTCTTTTTTTCGTTATTACGAAAAACTAAATTTTTTTTTGAAATTAATTTATGTTTTACTTTTTAACGATACAGATTTTATAATACTAATTTTTTTCTGCTGAACTGAAGAATATAAGTAATGTGTTATATAAATTGCACTAAAGTTTGGTTTTCCATACTCATATTCATATATCGCTACTCGTTCATAAATTTACATCTTTTAACTCTTCATTTCACAATATTTATAGCCAAAATATATGAAAAGATTTCATTTTTTTAGTAATAGAATATCAATCATTTATGTTTTTTCAAATATGATATTTCTATTTTTAATTTTTTATTTAATATCATTGTATGATTGTATCACTATAACTGTTCACACGGGTCGCTGAATTTTTTGAAATTTTTTTCGCCTAGTTTTTTAAAAAAATATGTACATGTTTCTATTAATCTTATGTAATTTTTTTTGATTTTTTTTAATTTCTTTATATATAAAGTATTAATCTTAGGATCTTTTCTTTGTTTTCTTCTTAAGGACCGTTAGTTTTTCATGAGTGTTGCGAATATTATAAAATTTTGTTTTCTAGGCTATAGGATCATTCAATTTTTTTAGAAAACAATGTAAAGAAATACAATATTTTCAATTTTGAGTATATTTTAACATCTAAATTATGACATCAATTAGTCTGATTATTTGATTTTTGTATATATAAAATTTTATTTCGAGTATTAAATAAAAGACTAAAAACCAATTAGATTTATTTTCATATGGAGAGTTAAGTCTCAATATATTTGCAACAGTTGTCATTAACGTAAGGAATGTTGTTTTTCTATTTTGAGTGTTATTTCTAGTCAAATTTCGATAAATTTAGGAACGAAATTTTTTTATCTTTACAATAAAAGAACTACTATTAAAAATAAACAATTTAGGCAATCAAATACAAATTACGTGACAAATTTCACTTTTCTTTGTGTATATTTTAATAAAATCATATAAACTTTTAAAATCAATAAATTTCGACTTATTAAACTTTTTTATATTTCTTTAGGATCTAATTAAAATGTCTATGAATTTTATATGCCTTTAGATTGTTAACAAAAATAACAAAGATCTTAAAACTTCATTTTTATGTATATAAACTGATATATATCGATATTCTTTTATTTGAAAATTTTTTTTGCTTTTTTTTTACTTGAATGCATTTTTGTTTTAAAGATATTTCATATTTTCTATATTTTTATATTATTGTGACAAAATATAAACATCTAATATTTTGTTCAAATTTATTAGCGTACTATATGTAATGGGTACGAAAGTGTGGTACTATAAAATATTGAAAAAGTGTTAAAAAAAATATTTTTCTTTATGAGAACAAATATGGAAAATTTGAATTTGGTTAAATATGGAATTTTGTATATCACGTTTTAATTTAATACGAATTTACTATGTAAATCAATTTTAGTTGTTCCGAAAATATAATGTGATTTGGTTTATCAAAAGTTGCTAATTGCTATGGAAAAGGATGAAATAAAAAAAGGTGGAAAAATATGTGATATTTTAAATTATAAATAGTTTACATATAAAAATAAATAAATATGATGATCAAAAATAATAATTCTATTTCTTTAAATCATAATAGTAATACTTTTAAAAAAATATTTTAGAATATTATTTTAGGTATAACAAAATACTATGTGAATACAACAGAAAGATTACCTTTATTGTATTTTCTACTTATATTTACTACACTAGCTATAAAAATTCTAGTCTTTCCTATTGTAATTATATTTTTAGTGTTTTTAGTATTTATCTAGAATTTAATAGTTTTTATTTATGAACTGCCATTATTTATAGATTTTTTTGTGAGGTGCTTATAAAGTTTAAGATATTATTTTTAGTCATTGATGTGTTCGTTCTTTTGTTTTCGTTATTTTATTAAATCAATTAGAAAGTTTTGTTAGACAATAAAAGACAGAAACAATATGATGATAAAATCATGTTATAAAAAATTACATTTTTTATGAACATATCTATGTAGTTTTTTATATATTATTTTGCACGTATATAACTTGATTAATTGGTTTTTCAATATTTTTTTTATTGAATGTGCTCTATTTCATATTATTATGTATATATTAGTGCACAGTTTTTCAATAGTTATAATAACAATACTAGTTTGTAGTGAATAAGAAAAAACCCTGATATTACATTTTTGCAAATTTTTTTTTAAATTTTCCAAATCTTTATGTGTCAGTGGTGTTCATTTATATTAAAATTTGTTGGTAAAGGATTTTTCATTTTTTAAAATCAACATTTTGACTAAAAAAACTGAAATAAATTTCATTTTTACGTAAGAATCCGTTTCGTTTGTATAAATAACTATTCTTATCATTGATTAAAAACTATAAGAAACAAAAATCATGGTTTTTTATAGATTTTTTATATATAGCGATTTACTTAACAAGAAGGAAATTTTCTAAATTTTTTACTAAACGATTGTATCGTGAGTTTATTATAATCTATACCTTTTAAGTCAAATTTTCTTTCAAGTTATAAAATTTCGATTCCCAAGGTAAGAATTGGTCTTCTATAAGAATTTTTATTACCATCTAGAATAATCGAATTATTTTGTTATATTTAGGACCTTATCTACATAATATATGATTATGAGAAAATTCATCAACGGATACGATTTTTTTTCTAAAAGAACGAAAATTATCAGAATTATATGTTTTTTTGAAATTTCAGTCTTAATTAGTGTATCAGAAATTTAATTGTTTTTTTGATAAATACAAAAAATTATACTCTGTTTTATAATATATTTGCATTTATTGCATAAATTCTTTAATTGATAATATGGTAGGCTTAAAGATACATCAAAAGGCCCAAACTTTTTTATATCAATTTTTAGCACTGAGAAAAGTTTTCTATTACTTCAAATATACAAAATTTCTTTATCTACTATAATATTAAAAATATTAGATTTAAGAGTTATGAAGCAAAGACACGGAAAATTTTTTTTATTATATGACTAAGATTCTGTTTTGTAGAAATAGAAAAATAAATAAATTAACTGTAAATCCATAGGTTTATAGTGTTAAAGTGATTCTACGATTGGTATTTTGAATCATATATGAATATTGATATAAATTATTTATATTTTAATATGATTTATTATTTAAATTGCAAAAAGACATTAATACTTAAAAAGAAAACAACATAAAATATTATTTGGTTAAGAAAGGGTAACTGAAGAACACATATCATATTTTATTTTTGCTTCTGTAGACAACAAATACAAAATATTTATACTTTATAAAAGTATTTTTTTATAATAAACTTTTCATTTCTAGAAATTATATCTTTGAAAAGCAAGTAAAGTTTTATGTTAACATTTACAAATAGTTGTAATAGTATAGTTTTTAATAAAAAGAAGGGCCAAGAAAATGCTTGAGTCTAATTGACATAAGTAAGGATGTACAAATAGAAAGCGTTTTAAATTTAGCTTTTCAAGTTTTTGCTACGGAATTTTAGTTTAGTAAAAAAAACAATGAATGAATTATTTTTATTTTTAAATTTATAATATTAAAAATTAAAAATAATAAATTAAATAAACATAAATTGACACATGGCGAATTTATTTCTTTCAATTTCATGTAATAATTGTTCCAATGCCCATTGCCTCTGTGGCACGACTATGAAAGTCGATACAGACTAAAAGTATAGTAAAATATCTATTATCGTTCTATTGGTAAATACTAACCAAAAAATTTGCAAACCAACAACCAATAACCATAGATTTATAAAAAAACTTTACAAAATTAAACAGAATTTATCATAAAATTGAAAAAATGTTTCTACGCATTTATTGATTAAAAATCTGCTCAACTCATCTTCTGTATGAAGATTGTTTCATTATGTAATTTTTCAGAATATAATACAGTGTACCCTTATGTTTTATGCGATTTCTCGATCTTTAGGTTTTCAAAATCATTCAAGATAATGAGGAGCTTGAATGAATATAGGGTAAAAATATTTATAGTAAGATAAAATTTCTAAAAGCTTCTTCAAATATATTCTAATGATTCCTTTATATTTAATCTTATGAAGTCTCTTACAATGTATTATATCACATAAATGGGGTAAAAACCATAAATAATGTGCGTAAAATATTTTATATATGAACGCATATCATGTTGTCATAAATTATAACATTTTAAATAAGCAAAGCTTACTAAATTTTCTAGATCACGAAGGTTAACAGTTTTTGTTATAAATTTGTATGATTAATACAACTAGAAGATACTTAAACTCTTCTCAACTAAAATTAAAATAAGTAATCTAAAAAAATGTTTTCTTGAGATAAATTGCATTTATATTGTTGAAAATTTTTAGATTTTTAATTTTTTGTAGTTTTTTAGGTTTTTTAATTATTAAAATGATGATGAGAAAGTTTAGTTGTTATTTTAAAATCATTCTAACATATAATTTATTTTTAAATAATATATTGAGATTTTAAGGAAATAGAAGATAAAACATAGATTTATTTTGTGTATTTTATAGTTTAAACGCAAAAAACAACTTATTATTGCTATAAAGTATTCATATATTTAGCTTTTCCTTTCTAAATTTTTTTGTGGTCATACTTTTTTAGCACATATATAAATTTTCATTAATAAAGCTAAAATTGAAATTAAGGTTACTATGTTTTTTAGATCTTTTGATCATGTACTTCGGCAATTTTATCAAACTAGTACGATTTTTAATAAAAGCCATATTATATTTAATCTTTTTTGTAGTAGATCAGTCATTAGAAATCAATATAGATGTGTTTTTTCCTTTATTACTATCTATAAATGTCATGAGCTAAATATTTTCGTTAAATATAACAATGAAAATATGGAATCTCTATTTTTACATTTTAATTTTTTATCATTATAAATAAACTTTAAAAACTACATATATATGCATTAAAAATAGAATTATAATAATTTTTTTGCAGCTAATTTATTTTTTCATGAAATTTTTGTTTTTTTGTATTCTATTATAAATAAATTGAATAGAAATATGTTTAAATTGATTTAACAAAGCTTGTATTAAACTGAAGTAGATTAAAATTAAACTAAAATTTCCAAAAAAAAAACAAGAGATTGAAAAATTGAAGTGTTTTATAATTATAGTTTTACATTTCAATTACATGACTTGGATGGCCTCGGTATATCTTGCGGGCCTGCGCAAGGTATTAGCACCTGATGAATCAATATTATATAAAAAAGACATTTCTCGATCATATATTTAATGAAGCTTTATAAGCTTTTTGATGGTCAAAATTCACCAATCTTTATTGATCAAAAACGATCAATTATCAACTTTAATTGGTTGTCGATTATCTTCGACTCTACACCAATACAACAACATATCAATCAATTTAGATCTAAAAATTAATCAAAAACCAAAATTACAAAAAATATCGAATCAAAGTATTTTTAGATAAAGTGAAACTAATATTAAATATTTTTCTTAATCTTCATTTTTCGCTTTCATTACAACTAAATGTTTAAAAAAACCATTAAGATATTTAAATTGAATATAATGAGTATAGAAATTTTTAAATCCTATATTAGACGACTTTGATTGCCATTTACATATAAATATGATAATTTTTTTCTAAAAAGAATGATTATATAAATTAAATTTTTATTATTCTCGAAAATTTTAAAACAAGTGATTTAAAATCTTGAGTTGGTGTATTTAAACATTTTATAAAAATATGAGTTTTTTATAAAATTTGTTGAGAATGATAATAATAACAAATTCAGTTTAACTAGGAATTGTAAATACTATTGTTATAAATAAATTAGTGACTAAAAGAGCCTTTATACAAAAAATATATAACATATGTTTGTTTAATTAAATGTAGAAGATAATGATTTTCTAAAACCAAGTTAGGAGAAACTGTAATAAACTATTTTGCTAAAATTTTCTTAGCTTTTTAAATTATATAATAGTTTGTATATCAATTATTTTACGTTTGCTTCATAATCGAAACGAAATTATGAAGTAAATATAGAAAAAAACCTTAAAAATGCTATTATATATTAAATTGATTACTTCCGAAAATATTAATAATTAAATTTGTATGCTTTAAAATTTACCTTTGTGATGCTGTTATAAAGATTATTGTTGTTTTTTTAGAGTTTAAATTGCTTTATATAAATTTGTAATTTTTATTGTTTGTGCTTCATATTTGGTTGTAATTGACCGTTTGCAGTTAAAATTTTATTTTTTGGTATAATCTTTGCCTGAATTCACAATTTCGTGTTTTCAATATTAATTTTCTCAAATTCCACATGAAAATCAAGAAAATATGTTTGTTTTAGCTGTGTAGAAAGAAATTTGTGCATTCAGAATTATTATTTAATTTCTTTACTTTTTTTTAAGTACTTCTATATATTATAGTGAAACGCAACTTTTATTTTTTTTATTTCAATAAATTTGACAACTAATAAAAAAATTTTCTAAGATTTTTCTTCTTTTTCAGTTTTTCTTTTTTTACATTTTTTAGAACCAGAAAAATTATAGATATTATAATTTCTTGTTTTTTTGACCTTCGAAGAAATGATGAGGAATGCCGCCCCAGACTGAGAACTGAAGACGATGCAATTCACTGATCTTCCAATGACAGCATAATTTTTTTTATATTTCTGCATGGTTTATTTGCAAACATTTTATCTTCTCAATAGTGAAGTTCATATTATTTAATTCGTTCAGTGAAATTATCTTGGATAAGATTCTTTAAGTTTTTGAACATTTCACTTCAAATTTCTAAAAGCATTTCGTCTTTCAACAGATGGCAAAACGTTTAATATCCGAAATTGTATTTATAAATAAAGTTTAGAAGTTCAAAAACTGGGTTTTCATATTTTTCACCTTTTAACTTATCATATGAAATCAATTTAATTGCAATATAAAACTCAAGTAAAATCTAAGTATTCTTTCTTCTATCTGTACATTCACCAATCAAATTGCAATTTTTATAAAAGGCCAAATGCGATAATTCATCTAATAATAACTTAATAGATCTTCAAATTGAAATACATTTTATTTATATAAAACAAAAAGGAAATTTTTAAGGCAAAGAGATTATATAAAAGGTATTTTCAGAAAAAGTGCTTTTGATCAAAATAAAACTTTTTTACATTTTACTAAAAATTTTCAATCTTTGAATATAAAAACAAGAAGAGTAATAAATATTTAAGTCACCATAAACTATGAATTTTCAATTAAAAAAATTTAAATTTATAATTAAATAAAAAAATAAAAAACTTATTCACCAAAATATTCTCAAACTGTAATTCATTTTTTGTTTAAGTTGGCTTTATAAAAAAACATCATCTTTCATGACTTTGTGTTAAAATAACAATTTGATCTTTTTTTGTTTTTTTAGGTGTATTTCTTTTGATTCTTGCATTTTTTAAACTTAAGAGCAGTTAAATATTAATTGTTATTTTTGAAAATAATTTGATTTTTCAAATCTTAAATTGTTTGCTTGCATTTTCAAAATACAAATTCAAATAAAAGAAAAGTTCATTTCTATGATTTTAATTTGAATATCAAGTTAAAAATATAAATAAAATTGTGTTTTTTTTTGCAGAAAATTTTATAACTTAAGCAGAAAAAAAAAACGTTTTTACATTGCTTATTAAATGAAAAAGAAAAAATTGCAATCTTTTAAGCACAAAAATATATTTTATAAATTTGATTTAAAAACATCTTAGTTTAAAATTATTTTTATATCAATTATATCATAAATAAATAATCCTACATCATTTACATTCGAAAAAGATTCTTAATTTTTTACGGCGATTTAATAATTTTAACAAAAAACTGTAAAAACAGATTAAAATTTTTAGTAATGACAAAGAAGAAACAGTTTCAATCAAAATAAAAAAACATATTTAATATAATTTTTTATAAAACTTTAAGAGATTTAAGATTTTTTTATTGTTTATAAATAATAAATTTGTGAAATTTTTAATATTTAGGACTTTAATTGAAAACTTCAAATTTATGCTAAAATGTATTTAAGGTATTATATAAGAAACAAATATTGATCTACCTAACACTAAATATTAATTTTAAAAAATGTTTAATACGTTCTTTTTATATGATAAAGCATATAAATTACAATTTAATCGTTACCTTTTCAGTTAATTTCTAATTGCATGTATGTGTAATGCAAGCTTTATAAATTTATAATACAATTTAAATATCAGAAATATACTTTTTAATGAATATTTAATCTTAATGCACATCATTTACATAATCTATCTGATTTTGCGTGCAATTTGTTATTTTTTAAACAAAATGATAATTTTTATTTATTTTGAGAATAAAAAATAGCTTCCATTTGATCTTTTGCATTTCAAAAATTTTTTGAAATTTTTTACAAATTAAAAAAACTTTTTATCAATTTTCAAAAAATTTTATAATTTAACACAATGCTTAATCTTTTCAAACAATTATATGTAAATATATGTTTACAATATTTCAAATTATATGGTTTTATTGTAGAAAAAAGTATAAAAATTGATTTCACGATTATATTTGCATGATATACATAGCTGACCTGTAACTTATTTAGATGATAACATCCAAATTTTAATTCTAAAAGATTATTGATTTTCGGATAAGTTTTTTTATTATTGTTTCTAATAAAATTATTATTACTGCTATCTTTTTCCTTGCTATTAATATTAATACTGTCATTTTTGCTATTTTCCTTTTTGTAAAAACTACTATCGTCCATTCTTTCTCCACTTTTTTTTATTTTTTAACACTTTAAATTTTTTTTATTTACATTTTAACTTTTTTTTATTTTCTTTATCAATTTTCTTTCTATTTCTTAGATTATCTAGAAATATCGAAATTTGTCACATTCAAAGAAATTTTTAAACAAGTTAGAATGGTCAATTAATTTAAATTTTCATTTTTTTATTATATTTTTACTACTAAAAATTGTGATTTTTTTATCACAATCCATAGTAATATTTCTTAAAGAAATAACAAAATCGTATTAAAATATTAAAATTTTTGGAATATTAGATATTTTTTAGATATATTAAGTTTATATTGTTAATGATTTAAAATATTTTAATTAGTATATGGGAAATTTTAAAATTAAGCTTTTAATTACCTAATTAATTAATATTTATTTTTGTATATAATCAAATGAGCAAGTAAGAAAAAGAAGATGTGTAAAATGAATATTATTAGTAAGAATAGCTACAATAGTTAAATCAGAAATACAAGGGAAAATAATAGAAAGATCATTAATAAACAAGAAAATATTATAATAAAAGGATTAAATATACACACAATTATAATATTTTCTAATTTGATTACATTTCAATTGTGTTCATAAATTACTGCACAATATGAAAAATCTAAACACTTGTAATTTTTTTTAGCTTAATATTTATTCCTTTCTAAAATCTTTATTATAAATCAACAGTTTTTTATACAATTGCTTGATAGAAATGACATGTGATATTTGATAAGAAATATCATATTAAATTATAATTGCGATTGTTGTGTATTGAACCTTCAATACTCCTTTTAAAAATAAATAATAATGGAACTAATATATTTCATGTGATTATTTTTTTTTAGCAACTACTTTAAAAAAATCAATTCCTAATATTTAATTTGCTTTAAAAAATTATTTAAAAATTTTTATCTGATAGTGATAAATATAAGTGAATTTGGGTTAAAAACTAAATTTCTCTGTATTTAAATTTAACGAAAGTGTTTAATTCGATTGATTTTATCAATGATGGTTCAAATTATAACAGAGCCAATGTAACTATATCCAAAACATCAGACAGTAAATTTAAACTATGAATTATTTAGATACAAAAACTGAAAGTTATTTTTTTTTAAAATATAGAAATTAATTTATTTAATTTGTAATTTCAATATTTTGATCCAAATGGCGATATTTTTATGATCATCAAAACGAAGAAAAAAGACATTTGTAATCATTAATTCGTTAAAAAAATTCCTAGATGTCTTAAATTTTTTGTAAAAAATATATAATTTTAACTATTTCTTTTTAAATGAGTAAATTTTTGTTTTTGATTTGCTTTTATAAGATTAAGTATTGATCCAAAGGCATCTAATTGTTGGTTTGTATTTTTTATAACTCTATACTGACATGTTTTTTATTCTTTAAATTCTCATTTTACATAGATTTCTTTGTTCGTGCTTCCATTTTTTATTTTTTTATTCTGTCAATAAATCTGATATTTACACGTTGTTTAGAAGAAATTACATTCCAATCAATAATGAAATCATTAATAAATAAAAAATAAAAAAAATAAAGCTGGTATATTTACATCTTCTAATTTATAGAATTTTTTGATTATTTCTTAAAAACATAGAAAATTTGAAATATTCCAACAAAGAACAATGCTTTTACAAACAGATATTATAATAAAATATTTGTAATCATCTGTTTTACAATGATATATTTTTAATATCAATTTAAATCAATTTTTAATTTTTAGTTGTTACAGTCTAAAAACTTAGCTTTTATAAAATATTTATTTAAAAAGCATTTCTTGTAAATAAAATAGTTTCAATTTCAAAAAGTTGCAAAAATTAAATTATTCAATTCGTTTTTTATCAACTTGGAATTAAATGGGTGATTTTAAGTGTCACACAAATATAAAAATTGCTAAAAATTAGAAAATCAATATGCCAATTGAAATTTGAATGATTCAATTTTTTTATATTTGTTTGGTTGTTCCAAATAAAAATATTCTTTCAGAAAATTAATATGTACAACAAAAATTTGAATTTAAGTCATTTAATAACTCGATTCAAAAAATAAAATTCTCTTTTAAATGTAAATTACTTACAAACAAAATTCATATAAAATTAAAAGTCAATTATAAAAAGAAGAAAAAAGAATTAATCTTATATTCTAGCATGCATAAAAAGAGTATTGTTGTTATTTAGAATTCATTTTACACAAAAGAAATTTTTACCTCCTGAATTTCTTTTTTACCTCGCGAAAACCAAAAAACCAAAAAAAAATAAAAAAATAGTTCCGAAAAAATAACCATAATAAAATGCGTAATTCATTCATATTCACAGAAAACGATGACACAGACACAAACAAAGAAAACATCAACCCGGAAACTAAAGAAATATCGCCAGGAAAAAATCGTCCGAGTCTGTTCAAAAGAAATGTGCTTAGAGATATAACACACAATAAATTAATTGCCACATCCGTTGTTTTTGATCAAAATCACATTAAAGAAGATGAAAGCACTACTAATGAAGATAAAATATTGAGATCAATATTTAGTAAGTTGCCAGATTCCCCAATGAAAAAGAAAAATGTGAGGGAATTGTGATCGCAAATTTTTCTATTTATATTAATTTAAATAAGAGATGGCACAATAAAAATATTATATCCATGTATTTGGTTTGTTCTTTAATTTTTATTTTTATTTTTTAAGGTATTCTAATTTATATTATGATCATATTATTGTTATCAATGTTATAATCATTTATATCTAGCAATCCCACTTCTTTTATTAGAATTAATATATTTAAACTTCGCTATTTTACTAATTCATAATTTTCCATAAATATATCCTTAAAATTAATAAAGCGCTCAATATCTCGAATAGTTGCTATAGTTATTTAGAAAAATCATTTACAAATTGTAGGTTTAATCAACAATTATTTGATTTCATATAATTTATATATCATTCAAATCAAGATCTGATATTTTACATAAATATTTTGAATATTTTTTATTGTGTGTGTCAGGCGTCATGTCTGTAAACTTTAATATCATTGAAGAATAATTATTATTTAGTAATATAATAATAATTGAACCTTTAAAACTTTTAATGAGAAATTTAATACATTAATTTCAAGACTTTTAATTAATATTTTTTTATTAATAGATTGAATATTAAATATTGAAATTTATTAAATAAAACAATTTATCAAATAAAAGTATAAATGGATTGGAAATAGAAGAGGAGAGAGATGAGTTTTAAAAATTAAAATATAGATTCTATTGAAACCTCACAGAATCCTCTAAATAAATATAGTTAAGGTTACAATGTGTTCTGCTAATAAAGAAACAAATTTACTATTTTATTGCGATATTATGTAACAAAAGGAATTTAAACTACAAGTATAATTAAATTTTTCATTTTAAATATTTTTGTTGCGTATTGTTTTGCATTGCGGATATTTTTAAATTTTATCTCAGCCACTTACAACTCATCGAAATTTTTTAAAAATTAGCATCTTTTGAATTAATATTTTTCACAACAATTTATTAAGAATTTTTAGAATCGATTAATTAAATATTTTATAATTGGTATTTTTATTTTTAATTTAAACTACTTGCAATGAAAAATATTTCAAAAAATATTAATCTATTAGCTTGTTTTTACAAAAAAATATCCCATAACTTTTTTTATGACGATTAGATAAATAAAACTCAATGGTAGTGCTTAAATTTCATTGAATTGTGGAAATATATGTTAAAAAGTCATTAGATATAAATAAAACAACTATCAAAAAAATAAATAAGAATTGAATAGTCTCTATAAATTATTTATTAAAAAAATTCGCAATTATGAATGTTATATCTACACAACACACTTGTTTTAAAAAAACAAAAGACCCAAACAATTAAAAATGTTTTATAAAATTGAAAATATTAAAAACAAATATATTATACGAAATACCCTTCGTATTTTAATTGATTTTATGTTTTTTGATATAAAATCATTATTATTTTTCTTGAATAATCCTTTATAGGTCCTGTGTATAAAAAACACCACATATTGTTATTTCTTTCAAATTAATAAATCAGAATTCTGTGCGTAAATATATAGGACTAGGTTTGTTTTGGCAAGGTATTTTTTAATTAACACTAGAAAAACTGCAAAAAGGACGGAATATATATCCATACACGGCAAAATGACAAATATAAAAATATACAAATAATAATAGAAACAAAATCGCAAATTATAATATTTTTAATAAAGTTTTAAAAAAGTATTTCAAGAATTAAAATTTTACCTTTAAATACCTAAATTTAATTTTAGCCATTATTCACAATATTTCTAGTCAAAAGACTACCTGAAAATTTCATATACCTAATCTAATTTACTTAGTGTATAAATTTTTTACAAAAAATTTAGTCCCTAATAAAATAAACCGCTCAAAAAATACCAAAATTGATTTTTGTGGGTTAATCAAGTAATGGTTTTTATGTGCTGGTATTGATTACATTTGTTTTTTGACATTTTGATATTGAGCAGTCTAGCCAATATCATTCACTATTAGGCCGTCTAATAATTAAAAAAATATCTAATGTATTATAACGTATATTTCAGAACATTTATAAATAGTTATATTATTTTTTAAAATCTTTTTTATCATATAGCGATGTCTGTTGTGATTTGAGCCCGCCTCGAATGCAAATTTTAAAATATTTTTCTATTTATAATTTAAATACAAACATGGTTTTTAAAAACACCTCTAATCTTTTTTTTATAAAATAAACTAATTCTCTCTAAAAAAATTCAAAATATGTATGTGGTAATATTAACGAACCACAGTAACTACGATATTAATAAACTTCGGATTAGTTAAAATTTGATTGTCTAAAGGTTCCGTTTAAGTTAATTTTACATAATAAAAATCCGGAACAAAAACAAATATTTAAACAATATTAAAAAATATTTCATGCCCCTAAAATAATTTTTAGAATTTTTGTTAGAACAGGTTTAATAGCGTTCAGTAGAATAAAAAGTTTAAAAATTATGAACATTTTGTCTACAGTTTTTTGTTTAAGCATTTATTTAATTACAGATTATTTCTTACATTTTTATCGAACGCCTATATGCAACAGCAAATTTTTACGTTATATTTACTTTGAAATTTTTTTTCTTTTATCTAGATATAATTGTTTTTCGCTCAATTATCATAGTAGATTATACCACAAAATAAACATTATTACAATGCTTGGAGTGAGTAAAGGCTAATTTTACGAGATATATGATACTATAACAGGTTTTTAAATAGAAATATGTTCAGCATTTTATAAAATGAAACATTTTAACTGTGAAAGTGTTATGGTGAAAATATCATATGAGGTCTCTTCACACAATCACGTATCAACCATTGTTTTAATTGTATTTGTCCCTATATATATAAGTTGCGTAATTTATAGAAAATCATCTACTGAACAATATACAAAAACTTTTTTTTATGATAAAAAAATAGAATATAGCAAAAAATGCAAATCTCTAATCAAACCTAGCAAAATATTTTTTATGTGATAAAATAAATTGCGAGCTTTTAATATAACTGATATATAATAGTTTGTTGCAAAGTTCTGCTTTTTAGTGGGTTTTTTTTATATTTGTTTATTTACTAAAATCTTTCAGCACAATAAACAAGTTTTTCAAAGATATATTGATCAATATTAATAAGTTAATATTATGCAAGTAGTCGAAAGAAAATACTTAAAAAGTGAATCTAAAACTAAATTTAAAAATAGGAAGATGAAAATTAAAATTTGCAGACTATAAAATTAAACTAAACTCTTCAACATAATTCTAATTTTTCATAAATTTACATTATAAACTTTTATTCATGGATTGTTATCTTTTACATGTGCTTCTAATTAAACAATCATAGAAATAAACAGTAATAAAATTTCTTTAGATTTTAGCATAGTAAAACATGTGGTTGTATATCCTAAAATATTCTTATAATAACATATAGTGGGTGTAGGAATTCACCGCGACCGGTTGTAATTCTAACACCCCCTATACCAGAAATTATTTTTCAAATTTATATGTTTTTTATTCCGGTAAAAATTTTGGTATTGATATTTTGTAATTTATTTTCGAAAAAAAATATTTTTTTGAAAATTTTTATAAATTAGATATTTACATTCTAAAATATACAATTTAATAAGTAAATGACTAAATTAGATAAAATAGATTCTATTAGAAAAATTGTATTTTTATTTTAGCAGTTGATTTTCTATCTTTTGTATGAATAAAATTACTACTGTTTTTAGATATCGCTACTACTATTATAACTATTGTGTTTGATAGCTCATACAGAACTAAAATAATAAATTTTATTTATCTCTAAAACTACAATTTGCTTACTTATATAATAGTTATGTTTTTGTTTGAAAATTTTTTCTGATATTTTAAAATTTCAAAACTTTTATCATTGAAGAATTCTTAAAATATATTTTGTAAATTGTCCTTAACATGAAAACATAAATTTTTATTTTTTACTCATTTAATTTCATACTATTTTTACCATCTGTTTTTTCTGATTAACACTAAACATAGTGATTTTATATCTATAAATATTGATGGTGTTATCATTGCGAAAAATAGTGTCTTAAAATGTTTTCGATCTATTAATGTCTTCAGATGCAGATTACAATATATAATGAGATTAATTTGTATGGTAATTGTCACTCAACATATATATATATATATACATATAACTAAAATATTTTTCTTTTTAAAATGCAATGACAACATTATTTACTAAATAAAAACTTTATTTTGTAGAAAAAGAATAAAATTATATCGTTCACGAACTTAAAGAATACCTTTCTTGTTTATATATGTTTAATGAAAGCTACAAAAAACTTCATAATTAAATGTAAAAATCTTAATTTACTTAAAAATGTACTATAAAATATAAGAGTGTTATATCTAGTGTTTTTTTAAAGAGTAAAAATTTTATTATTAGTCAATTTACGTGATTTAACGATGTTCGTTGAAGTGAATGTATTTATAATTTTTTTTATGATTACGAATCATTTTTGAGCTAAAAGACTACTAAATATCTAAATATCTAAATTTTTATACTATTTAAATAAAAAAATAGAAGTGTAAGTATGAAACAATATGTCTATAACACAGATTTGGATTCGATTATTGAGAGAAATTTCAATCTATATCACAAACACTTAATTTCTTAGAAATCATTGACTTTTTTTAACTATGCTTCAATTCTCACTTTTTAGGAATTTTGAATTTCTTTGGATAAATATTGAAAAAAAGTAAATGTGTCCTAAACTAAAGCGCTCAAAACACAAATGAAGGAAACCATAACGTCATTCATATTTTAAATTTATGTTTAAAAATATAAGAGTACCATTTTTCTCTGATTTAAATTAAATTATAATAAATGTTCTTTTACCATAGATAATTTTATTATAACGTAGTTGAATATATTTTTTACAATATAAAATATGTTTGATTTTGATATTGTAAGATCCTCTGGGTGAAAAATTAAAAATAGAAGAAAAAATATAAAACGCATAAATATAAATAAATGTTATAAATAAAATTCCGCTGACAGAATATCTACAATCTTTGGCTTTAAATCTTAACATTTTTTCTTGTGATCGTCTATCTTGTTCTTTTTCACTCTGTGTGAGTTGTGCATGGGATGACTGCTGGTAATTCTATTATAACCGAATTCAACCCGATTTTATAGACCAAATGTATTATTGCTGATGCTACCATCTAATTGGTATGGGTATCGTGATCTTATTGGTCTATATTCATCCTGAGTGAGTTTTAAGGTATGTAGGATGTTTACAAATCACAAAATATGCTTATTTTTTTTGACGTTTTTAAATGCGATTTTGTTTTTACTATGTACAAATTTATCAGTTTATGATTGTTATTTGTATAGATAAATATGAAAAGGTTCATGTTCTGTTGGTTGAACCCACTCATAAAAAGTTCAATCAGTTTCTAAAAAAATGTTATACGAAATCTAAACATTTTATGAAAATAATCAACCATTTTTTTTCAATAGTTGGTTTGGCAGAATGCAGGTCGACAATCTGGGAATAAAACCAACCTAAATATATAAATAATTTTGAAGATAAATATATATTAATCGATCAAGTATGTAAAAAACTGTGTTTTTTCTTTTATTTGGTTTTATATGTTTGTGTAGTTAATTCCTTTCTTATATTGTCTTTTTTAGAATGAAACGCCCCAAACATGAGGTTTTTTCACATCTGTTGTCGTTTTATAACCATGCAAAATTCATCTACAATTCTATTCCTTCGCAAAAGTAAAGACAAGCGGAGGAAAACGATATACCAGATAAGATTGCCGATGAAATAATTTTGATTTTATAAACTTAATCTTTATACAAATATGTCAAAATTATATATTATATTTTTGCTTTTTTTATAAAAGATTTAACATACTTCTATCCTTAATTATATGATTTACTATATTTATTCAAAATATTTTTTTCTGATTTCTTAGCCTTTTTTCATATATTTTAACTATAAACCTTTTTTACATAACAATTAGTATTTTTGTCGGTGCAATATTAACAAAAAATCGTAGTTTCATAAACGTTGCATATGAAATATCCTCGTTTATGACATTTCTATTGCTTGAAATTGTTCGTTTGTTTGTTATATCTAATATCAATCAATAAAAAAATAAATAAACTTGGACTGAAACACAATATGTAATATTTTTGCCTTTTTTCACATTGTTTAAATATGGTTTAGAGAATGAAATAATATCTTAAAGGTATATCCTTTATATTTTTAGTTCAAGCAATGTAAAACGAACTATTTTTATTTGGCTTATATTATTTAAAAAATTTTACGCAGAAGATACACAACAAGTCAAAAATAATCGACAAATCGGAACTACTATTTTTTTATTTAGTAATTTTATATTTTGAAACAGATATTTGAATGAAAACTAAAAAAACTTTAAATAATTTTTCATAGATACAATTATTATGAGAATGTTTTTAGACTAATTAATAAAAACATAAAAAATATTTTTCTGGAACTACCTTTTGTTTTATCATTTAATGCAATTGAAAGATAAATTTAACACTAAATGTTCATAATTACGAAATTTGTAGATTATTGTTATTATAAAATTTCTAAAAAATATAAAACATTCTGGATATTAGTATAAAATACGTTTTTGTTATTAAGATATATTTGAAATAGATCAATTTGATTGTAGTTATTGCTTCCAACGTGAACATACAACTAATTTTTTTTTTTCATCAACAAAAAAAAATCACAAAGACTATGATATATCTTGTTCTAAATCAATTTCTTTTTACCCTGAGTCAGATAAACATACAAAATAAACCCTAAATTATCAAATACTAAAACTAGAGACAGCATTTCGAGCTACATTTATTCAAGATAATTTGTTTGTTTTTGTTTCGCGGTACAATAAATGTTTTAATTTAACTGTGGTTTTTTGTTTTAAAAAAGTTTTTTTAGATTAAAATGTTTAATAAAAGTATATAGTGTGATTATAAAGCACGTATCTAAATTTTTTTGCGCAAAAAAACTATTTTTGTCATTTTTTTTTTCAGTTTACTATCTTTAAAAAGTCAACATATAAAACATTAATACAAATATTCTATGGGTAGAATTTATTAACTATGCGCGTGTACATTTTACTAGTACAAAAAACATCAACAAAAACAACTTTTTTTTCGCGTTTTCTAAATAAAAAGCTTGAAGGATGAATATGGACAATTTCCGATGTTTTCGAACATTTATAGGACCCGTCTGTTTGTCTTTGAGCTATATTATGTGTAAATGCTTTTGAAAAACATTTTTCCAACTTATCTGCGTCACATTCATCGAGTTCCAGATTTTGACGTGTATTTTTTTCCTTGTGGCCAATAAGCTGCTTGTATATTTGATGAGCACGAAGATATCCGGTAAAATTTAATTTCTTCATCAAAGCGTGTTCCTTTAAATCATCCGCGTTATGAAAATCAATGAAGTTCTTAAGCAGATATACAATATCAGAAGTTTTGCCATCTTGATTATCTACGAAGTTATAGTTTTCTATGGATATAAATGAAATCAAGATGGCACCGTAAGTACCGATATTATAAGATTTGCAAATTTCGTAAAAATGTGATAAGTTGACGTCTAAAGGATTTTTTAATATTTTTCTACCGTATTCTGTTATATATATTGCAAACAAATTTATTTCTTCAAAACTGTTTAATTTTTTTGCTGTGTTTGAAGCAGATGAGCCTGATTTGTCATTTTTTTTCACATCGATAATTTCTAAATTTTCTTCTATTTCATTTATTTTTTTTGTTTTGATTTCTAGACAGCCGATTTTCTTTAAAAAATGCAATGCCAGTTTCGCGTTATCAAAATTTGGTTGCGATACGAAATCAAAATCTAAAGGATTTAAATTCATGCCTAAAATCGCCAAGAAAACATAATTCATATCAGCATTTTCAATTTCCGGTGATGATTTATGTAAATTTTTATATTTTTCTTTCGTAAATAATCTAAAGCAAATGCCATCAGAAACACGCGAACATCTACCCATTCTCTGATCAGCATTTTCTTTATGAACTTCTGTTTGTATCAAATAATTAACACCACTTCTGACAATCTTTTCCTTCTTTAGACCTGTGTCAATAACGAATTTTACGCCTGGCAAAGTCAGACTTGTTTCACATATGTTTGTAGATAAGAAAATACGCGTTAGTTTTGATTGATTCTTACCGAAAATTTCTGAATAATTGATGTTTTGGCTCGACGCAAATAACTTAAATGGTAGCGCTTCTGGTAATTTACGAATTAATTTAAATAATTCGTGGATATCCTCCTCACCTGGTAAAAACACAAGTATATCACCATTCAAATCAATTTCCCCGTCAAAAATAGATTTTCTTGTAATGTGATCAATATTATTGTTATTGTTGTTCGAACTTGTGATTTTAGATTTCTTAGATGAATTTTCATATTTTTTATAAAATTTTCTTGCTCTATTATTATTTCCTTGATCTTTAAATTTTTTTATATTATCTATAATATCTAATTTTTTCGAAATTTCACTATTTTTATTTTTATCAACACAAATTTTTTCATTTGATTTTTTTTCGAAAAAATCTTGTGATGTGTCGTCCTCGTCTGTTGATGAGGTTCCTATATCATTATCTGAACTTTGGTTTACCTTTTTGTCAATTTTTGAAGGCTCCAATTCCTTAGAAATTTGCTCAAGTTTTTTCTTGTAAGCATTTTGTTCCATTAATATAATTTTAATCTTTTGAAAACATTCGAAAATATAATTAGAAATTGGCTCATCTTCATATAAAACTTGAGACTTGAATTTTTTACCATAAATATTTACAACTTCCGCGTTGAAATAATTTTGCAAAATGCTAGTGTCAATTGTGGCGCTCATTAAAATTAACTTAAATTTTGTTTTTTTCTGTATATTTTTAATGATTCCTAGGATAATATCTGTTCTAATTGAACGTTCATGCACTTCATCTATAATTATATAATCATAATAGATATTTTGGTTTAAAATTTCATTAATAAGCATACCATCTGTTAAAACTCTGATAAACTTGTTTCGGTGTCCTTTTGGAACCATTTTATGATCAAAACGCATTTTGTAGCCGCAATATTTAATATAACTTGATATAGTTTTGTAAAGGCCTAATACAGCGATTCTTCGTGGTTGAATCAATGCAATTCTTGTTTGCTTCTCGGTTGAGTCGTAAATTAGTTTGGGAACAAAGGTTGATTTACCACAGCCTGTCGGCCCCTTTATTATTGTTACTGGGGATTTTTTTACAGCTGTTAGAATATTATCTGAAAATTTTTTGATAACTAAGTGCTCATTAATAAAATTCATTGACAGTTATATAACGTATTTTGGGGTCCATTGGTTTTTTTTTCGCTATTTTGTTTTAGAAATATCAAAATCTTTCTAGAAATGTGGAAACAGCAGAATTCAACAGAAAGATTTTTTTTAACATATGTAAAATATTTTTTTATGAAAAATTTTTGATTAAATTATTTTATTGAATGTTATAGGGCTACGAAATAAATTTTCTTGATAAAACTAAAGTAAGTAGCTTATGTGAATATAAGTTAGCTATTAGGCATGTTTTTTATAATTATGCCAATCATGTAAAAGATGCAAATATGTGCTAATTTTAAAATAATTTTGATGTTTTTTTTTAGTGATGTTGTCACAAATTTAGGACTTATTTATCAAATTAAACATTGTTTTTTCGAATATGACGTAGTTTTTTAAAAAAGATGTATGTAGAACATTCTTTTTCTCATAAGAATGTTTTTACGTCTAAAAATAATATTTATTGTGATTTCGTCAAACAGTTGAAGCATGGTATTTGCGTAACCAAATAGTTTTTTATTTGTATAAATTAAATTTAAATATGTATTTCAAGTTTTGTTCTTTTATTTTGATTTGCCTAAAAACATATATCTATTGACTGTGAATTAACATGAATAAAAAAACCATAAAGGGTTAGGGATAAACCTTCATTCGTAAAGCAGTATTCCTATTTAGAAAAAAATAGTATGTGTCTAATTGCTTTTGATTTTCAATTATTTTGTAAAAATCGAATAGGAAACAAACACTATTTTTTTCCTGGCTATTATGATGAAATTTTCATTCTATAATACATTAATTCAAGCACCTTTTGTTAAAAAACAATACAAGACCAGAAAGAAAATTATTATAACAATGTTAAAAAAACAACCCGATTACAATTTTTGCAAAACTCTATTTAATAAAAATTTTTTTTTGCACATATGACTAAAAACTCTTAATTTTTTTGATGAAATAAGAAACATTGTATTCGATTATATTTTAAAGTAACTTTATCTTTTAAGAGATATGTTTTTAGCATATCAAAAATTCTTAAAATTTATATCTACAATATTTCTTTAATTTTCGGGAAATATGTTCAAATTTAATAATTAATATTAATAACCTTACATTTTTTAAAAATTTTATTAATAACAATATAAACATGATAAATCTAGTATCTCGATTTTTAAGCATAAAAATTATGCTATTGTTAAAAATTATCACAACTTTTTTTCTATAAAAAAAGAAAGATATTTTCTTCACTTCCTGTTATTTGTTTTTTAAAATATTATGCATTTAATACACATTTTGACCAAATAATCTAAAAACAACAACAACAATAATAATATTCTTACCTGCGACAAGTGCAAAAAATATTCTTTTGATAAAAAAAATTTTTAAAAAACGATATAATATATCGATATTACTCATTATGCTGAAATCAAGTACTTATAAAGTTTAATTTATTATTATTTCAATCCTTATAACAACAAAAAATTTAAAAAAATTATATTCTATATTATAAATACTACCTCTTCCTTATATTTTATGTTTTAGCTAATTTCGCAATATCTTTGTCCTGTAACACTGAGACATTACCATATTTAAAATATTATTCAATTATGCTAAAACATTTCATACTATTATATTTATTTAAATTATTATTTTTGATGTCATTTAAATAACCACCTTTTATCCTATTTTTATCACTAATATTATTAATGTTGTTACTGTTACTATTGATATTACTACTACTATTACTATGGCTAAATCTATTAAACATTTTTCTCTCTCTTTTTTTTTATTTTTTTAAATTTAAATACCTTTTTGTGATTTTTGTTATCCCTCTGATAATCACGTTCACTAAAAGGAAATATCATATATTAGAAATTATATTGTAAAAAAATGTTAAATGTTGTTTTAATAATTATATTTACTAATTTATATTCCAAACTAAACATTTATTTTATTAGAATATTTAATTAAGGTTTTATGTGGTAATTTATACCACAATCTTGTGAGCTTTTTTGTTATGCTTTATAGGTATTAGAGTAGGTTTTTAGTTTCTGCATGATAATCTAGATGAATAATACAGAATATAACTAATTAAATAATAAACTTGATTTATAAATCAAATGATTTTAAATAATCAAATTAAACGTTTACAAAGATAAGAAATTTTACTTTTTTATTTAAATAAAAGTTCTTAAATAAAAAATTCATTCAAATGATTATTTCCGAGCTATATACATTCTGATTCATCTATCCTTTCTATCATTGATATTTTCAGAAAAAACAAATCCAGAACAGATTTAAAACATCAACTTATAAAATTACTTATTTAGAATTACATAATTGGTGCAAATTTTGACAATATGTATCAAGCCTGAAGTTTTCGCCTTTTTTGATTTTCTAAATTGTAAGTTACAAAAAAGGATGTTTTTTTTGCTATTTTAACACATTAACTATGGTTTTTTTAAAACATAATTATATTTATAAAAAAAATTTCAAGGTTAAATTTGTACAAATTGAAAAAAGAAAGTTTTGTAGCAGATTTAATTATATAAAAAAGTTAAACAAAAAAAATCTTTAACAACTTTAGGTGTATTATATTCTTTAGATCAATATGGATTACAGATATTACAGAATTCTTTTTCAAAATGAACCTAGATTTAATTTATTCAAACTATAAAACAATTAAAAAAAACAAAAAAGGTCTATTATTAAAATATATTACATTAATTGGTTGAATAAACAAAACCAATGCAAAATTTTATGAATCCTAGTTCATTCATGTGAAATTTTATACTTTCACAGTATTTTCTTCGAAATTTACATGAAAATTTTTACCAACAAATTATACTCGATCACAGTATCATCCCATCTATAGTTTTATATCGGTTTTATCAATTGAAAAGTTATAACATTTGAAAAATATATTAGAAAGTAAATTTTATTATATACTATAAAAATTAAAAAAAGTCAAACTATATTTTTTTATGATGATTGATTTAAAATACATTTCATTGTTAATTTGCTTTTATAGTCAAAATTTGACATTTTAGATTATCATTAATTTATAAAAAGCATTTAAATATTATATTGTATCTATTATTAAGCGAGTTTATAAAAATATTTACAGAATTTCTTATGTGATTTTTTAAAAAACGTTAATTATTTATTTCGAATATTATGGTCAAAACCAAAAAAAATGCTATAATATAACAAGGTAAACAATATTTTATTAATATAAAATTTTTCTGAATTATAAAAAAACCAAGGGTTGGAAGTTCTGAGTAGATCTCGCTTTCTTCCTAGTTTCCTATCTTCTGATGAATTTAAATTAAAAATAAAAAACATTTTTCGCAAAATATTTTTTTTCAAAGCTTTATTTAAGTTTTTCTTCAATCAATATGTCAAAAACCTTTTATTTTTGCTTATCAGCAAAAATACACCAATAAATACACAATAATGATCATATTTAATCAAAATATTAAATAAACTTCATGTATCATATTACGTACCAATAGAAAGGAATAATGTCAAAAATGTATTTTTTCTTTATTATAAAAGATAAAATATAAAAAGACACCAATGAAATATAAAAAAACGTTTTTCAATAGGAAACACTATTTTCTACTAAAGGCATTAATATTTTAGTGTGTAACGATAAACAATGGATAAATTTTGAATTTTACTTTACCGTTATTTAATAAAGCTTTATAAAATTTTACATTTAATCACGGTGTTTTATTGTTTTTTTTGTAGATTTACTTCATTTTTTATTTTTTAAATGAAGCCTTTGATATATAATATGCATATATAAAATATATTTTTAATTTCGTCTTTTAAATTAATAATATAAAACAGTTTATAAATTAATTAGTGAAGAATAAAGACTATTTCATATTGTGGTTTTGTGTTTTTATATTTTCTCATATACTAAATTTTCGTACCATGATGACAAATAAAAGTCAAGTATTATAGATTTAAGACCTCAAGGTCTTTGCAAACATGATATCGATTGATTTTTAAATTATATTTTTTAAAAACGAACATGACAAAAATAAAAAAAACTAACTATGAATAATATTTTTGGTTTTGTGCATACTATATATATAATGAAACACAAAAATGTATGAAATTTAGTATTTTTTTCTAAACTATTTGCACTTACTAATAAGATTTTTTGGGAACTTTATATTTTTTTTTGTTCTGCTACAAATGAAAAAATTAAATTAAAACCTTTGTAATGTACTAAAAATTATTAAAACAACAAAAATACCATTTTAACAAAATATGTGATTATAAACATGTTGAATGGAGAAAAATATGGAAAATTTTGTTTTTTCGTCAAAAAAATAACTAAAAAAATATATAGTCTAAAAAATAGCATTTTTTTTATTTACTCGTCTAATGGATATTATAACTTGATAAATATGCTATTTTAGTGTTTTATTGTACGTTATTCTTGTTTTTTATCAGTTTTCTCAGAAAATTGTGATATGTAAATGTTTTTAATACTCACAATCTCTTTTTATATATTATTTAGATATAAAAAGGTGTTTATTGAATTAATTGTAGCTTTTATTTGTTTTTGTTGAAATAGAGCCGAAAATGAGAATGGACTTATTCAATAAGATAATGCAATATCATGAATCTATTATAAATTATTTTCATAAATAAATTTTTAAGTTATAAAAAATAAAACATCCTCTTTACCCGTATTTTATCTTTTTTTCTATTTTAATATGTAACATTATATAGATTTTAGAAATACGCAAACTAACCAGTCTTGCTTATTATACTCAGCTCGAAAGGCTTTAAATTTTTTTTTACACTATTTTACAACACCACCGGTGAAAAGAAAGTAACCAGAAAACAACATTGGTAATAAAAATTTTTGCTCTTAACATGTTTGAAGATAAGGGATGTTGCACATTCAGAGTCAATACAAAAATACTATTTGGCAATTCGATATACTTAAAAAAGCGAAGAAAATACCATTATGAATTTTTTTTATATGGTGAAAGTAATTATAATTTCAAAAAAAAGACACGTAATTTACTGAGTGATTTTAAAATTAATTTTTTGTCTTAAAATATTTTTAATTTATTAAAAGGGTTTAAAAATATATTACGGCATTATTTATAAAAAACAGATGAATGCATGACAATTGAAAGTAAAATTTTTATTTAAATAAAAATACTCGTTTGTTTTTTCCTTGATTTTTCCTAAATCATTCTATTCTTGTGGTACTTTGAAAGTCTGCAAAGGAAAACATTTGTTAAACTATTTATCTCAAAGGGTAATAAATGTTGAATAAATATTTAAAAATCTCGTTTTCTGATTGTAAATTTATCAAAAGCTTTTATTTTATCAAAAAAATATATTTATTAAAACGTAGTAATATTTCAAAATAAAAAAATCAGCTCGGAAATACAATAATTTGTAATATGTTATAAAAAGAATTAATATAACTTTATATTAAAATTTTAAACTGTAAAATTTCTCTGCTAAAATTGGTAAATAAGGTAATTTAGATTTATTTTCTAATCTGCACAAAAAAATAAAAATAGATATTTTTTTATTAAACATCTAGTATTTTCTTTAATATGTGATCAAATGTATTTCTTTTGCTGCTATACATAATTGATTAGAGTTAAAGAAGCACAATAAAATATCCGCAATTTGATATAATGTAGGTTATTTTAGTATATATGCATTTATCATAAAAATTTTGATTTGCAATATTCGTTTCAGATAATTTCTATACAATTCGATTATAAATCGGCTATGATATATCACAAAATCATAAATATTTTTGTTAAAAAATGATTAAAAAAAACTTTTAATATTAGAAGAAACACCAAAGAATATGGAAACAATTAAATTTTAAGAACCAAGAATTTTTTAAAAAATAAGAATGATGTTTTTATATCATTAACTCAATATATAAATTAGATTCATATATACAAATTGAAGGTATATTTTTTTATATAAGTACACTCTGATAAAATTTTTTCTTTATATTCTAAAATAGTCATTTATTACAAATTTTGTAGTAAATATAAATTTTAATATGCTGTTTTAAAATAATTAATTTAGGCAAATTTCTATAATAAATATAGCAAAAAAAAACATAGAAACAATATTCAAAAACATAATATAATATTTTTCCGATTAGAAAAGCGCCAAAGAAGTAAGAAAAATTATCATTCAAAGTCATAATTGCTGTTACAATCTATAACTGATATTTTATATTTAAATTTTAATCAAAAAAAATTCAAAAAATATTTTCATCTAATTATAAACCATTCGATAATCTTTCATTTTGTTTTATTAAAAAAGCTTGTGTAAATTTTTTCGATTTTTTTATACATACTTTCAGAAATTCAAACAAATGATTTCAAATTAAATATTTTAGATTATAAAAAATATATTAGATATTAGAAGCACATATTGCATAAAACTTTGTATATCTTTTAAAAATAATTATATAACAAATTATGCAATATTAAATCGATTTACAGGTTATTTATGCATTAAAATCAATGTAAGTGCATCTATTTGTGTGCAATTTTGCTTGTTTTTGTTTTTTTATCAACAAAGTAGCGAGAATTATTGTACAATAATGTTTTTAAAATATTTTATATACATTTTTATTAGCAAATTAATATATCAGTAGATAGAAAGGCAATTTAGCCATAAAATCCTTTACCCTCTATTTTTTACATAAAGTTATCAAAATATATATCAAAATTATTAATTTAATACGCATGATTATATTTAAACCTTTAATATAATGTATAATACTTTTTTTACAAAAATTCTGTACAGAAATGTGTTTCTAAAAAGATACATTCGTGTACAAAAAAAAGTAAAAAACTTCACACGTTTTTACAATCACTAATTTTATTATAATTGTGAGAGAAAACAAGGATCATCAGCCTAAACGTTTTAAGTGCAACGTTTGTGAGGCTAAGATCTTTTATTACGAAAACAGGGAATGATTGATAAGATATTTACAAAATACTTCATTAACCCATACCAATATACATATTCATATAAAAATTTAAAAATAAAAGAGGAAACCAGATAACGGTAGAATAAAAGGAGTGTTAAGAATATTAGAAATAAATATAATAGCTGATAATTACAAGCTTTTATCTTTTTGAAACATATTTAAACATATTTGTATCTGTTATTTCATCTCATATGTATAAACAAAAATCTTACACTTTGAACAACCAAGATATTCCTGAAGACTCGCCGTCTGAGGAATATCACTACGTTAATCAAGTGCTATTTTTTCTAACTAGTTATTAAAAATTCTTCCTGAACTCATAGATCAAACTTAGAAAATATTGACAAAATAGAATTCCATTATAACAAAACATAGGTTATATTCAAAATACTTTTTGTAGTGTCTTTATCTATATGCTCAAAAAAAGTCATACGAAATGTGCTTTTATTAATGTGAAATCAAATTATAGATTGTGTAGTATTAAAATCTATGAATTAAAATATTTTTTATTTAATAATTGGTTTTATTTATTAGAAAATAGCAAAAAAAAAATTGTGCAATTCAAACCTTAATAGTTTGAAATATTTGTATTGGATGGCTTAATTTGGATATATGATAATCTTATGTAAATTTGTATTCCAAAAATTTTATTTCAAAAAATTTTTATTTTATTATATCCTTGAGAAGAAAGAACAAATATAATATTCTACTATAAAAGTATAGTTACATAAAAATACAAAGTTTTTCTTGTCAATTGCAAGCATTATAATCGGTTTTATTTTTTTAGTATTATATCAATAAAGACAACGTTCTTATCATCCAAAAGTATTCGAAATTTCTATTAATATATATAATGATATCAAAAAAAGTAAAAGAACTACCATACAAAATACGCTTGACCTGTTCGGAAAATCATTATAGTACAAAAACGATTACGTTGGTTGAAATATTATGTAACAATATATAAAAGTTAATTAAAAAATATGCTGCAAATACATTTGATACACAAAATTGGTAATGTTTTATTATTTATTTTTTTTTACTTATTTATTAACAGAAACCCCACAAAAATTTGTAATTTTAAATAATTTGTTAATCTTTAATGTTGGAAAAGAAGGGGTTGTTTGATTTAAATTTAGATTTAATTCAATATTTGAAATTATGTATTTGTTATTGTGAATTAGTTTTAATAACTATTTTAAATAAAAACCACAAATCAATCAACACTCAAAATTTAACATTTAAACAAAGAAAAATTTCATCGGTTCGTTTTTTTTCGGTCAGATCAAAGTTTGTAAACCTATTTTTTATTGTGATATAAATATACCAACAGAATTATTTTTTAATATTTAAGATCATTTCATTTATTCTATTTTATATGTATAAATCTAACAAATGAAATAATTTGTTGCGCTTTTATAAAAAAAATTTTGAAATAAAATAATAAAAATATATTTTTAAATGTGTATTTATTGTATAAATTTTTTTTTATAAATTTAAGCTTTATAAATAACATTTATACATTATAATTAATATAATTCATTTTTAGAATTTAATTTCTTGTAACAAACTTGTGATAAACATTTAAATATAAACTCTTTGCTTAGACGTATGCACATGTTTAATTCATGCGTTTTCCAATCTTAACTCTTCTAATTTATGGAATATCGAAAAAAACAATAATGATTTATTGATTTATTACCTCAGAAAAGCATATAGTTTCATGATTTCCACAAATTTCGACGTCTTATAAGCCAAAAAGTTTGACTTTTTCTCATTATGTTTTACAAAGAACCTGTGCGTATTAAACACATGTAAAGACGAAATAGGTGTAGAGAAGGCTGTCGATACAGAATGTAAACCACTGGCATAAACACAACCATTCAAATCAATCAAAGTTAGATTAAAAAAATCTAGAATTTTACATATTCTAACGTTTTACGAAAATATTCTAGGTTACCATAATACTTCAACATCGATGTGTTTAAAATTTTAAAAATAGATGCATAATTGTATTTTTATATCATTTCTTATCAATTAATAACTTTAAATTTGATTTATGAGAATTTTTCAATTCTTTCTTCTGTATTTTTCGCTTTTCTTTTATAAACTATTTTTATTTGAATTTTGTGTTGTTTTTAGCATAAAAAATACAGAATTTTCGTTGAAGGGATAAAATTTGACTTGTTATTATCTGAAAAAAAGTGTGTTGTCCGTATATTCAAAATACTAATATTACTTGATGAATTATCTTTTTTTCTAAAAATACATTTTTTCGGTTTTTACTCTGATATTTAATCTTTTCTCGATAAATGACCCATGCTAAATATAATTTTTCAAGTCTTCAAATTATTTTATCCATAAGTTAACTCCAATTACTGGTACAAAACCCAACCCAGTCGGAAAGAATACCAGTAAAGTGAAGTCCTTGTTTCATTAGTACCATACAAATGGTATTAGGTGTACAAAACATGTCTGTTACTAAAGAAACCATAATTTCTCATAAATATAACAATATAAAATGACTTCATTTTAGTTTATTTTAAAATGAAATATGTGAATTTTTGATTTTTTATCTACTGAAATTTATTTTGATGCTATTTTTTAAAAACGAGAAATCTGCATATTTATTTTCACCCATTTAATGTGCTTTTTTTTGTAGTTTGTGTATGAAATAATATAAAGAGCTATATTTGTTTTGGTTTTTTACCTCCAACATTTTTGAAAACTTTTGCAGCTATTAAATATACATTAAACCATATTTTTCTTTTCCGAAAAAAATCTATCCACAAAGTATTTTAAATATATAACTTATAATTTTGACCGTCAAAAAAACATAGAATCTATATATAGATTGTTTTGTAGTTAATATTTTATCGTTTTTTATATTGATTACATCTATAAAAACGAGGACCATGTTCATATCTTAATATCATGTACAGATTTTATTCTAATTGATTTTATCCTATTTTTATCTCAATTTTTTTCTTTTTAATAATTTTTACTTTTATTCTTTTTCTGTATGCCAAAATGATAAAAGAATTTCTTTCACTTTTTTAGAAAAAAGATCTGTTTATCATCAAAATGTGTAGTGATTTTTCAAAATCAACAAAGTTTTTTTAAATGTAACTCTGATTTTGTGTCTTGGGTATTGTCATGTTTAAAGGTATTTATTGTTATCTAAAATAATGTTGTAAAATATTTCGACAGTATGTAAATTTATAATTTTTATCTTACAAATATAGACGAGAAGAAAGAATAATTTTGATTGTTTCATTATTTTTTATATAGTTTAACTAATTATTTTTTGAAATTTTATGTATATTAACATTTTAATATTCTCTTTTTAGCCTTTTGTGAAATTTTTACTAAAAAAAACCAATTGATATTAACGCGCAAAAAAAATTGATAAACACGGTAAATTTGTATAAATTTGTAAAACTGAATTCGATACGCTACATTTCAGTTAAATTTTCTTGTTAAGATATCGGCACTAATTAAGAAAAAATTTTATTTTTTCTTAAAATTAGGATTACCACAAAAACATACTAGGTTTTTTTGTTGGATGAAGTTATATTATTGGTTTTTGAACATGAAAAAATAAATTATTTGATGTGCATATTTATTTAAAAATCTTTCTTTATATCTTT
The DNA here is from genome assembly GCA_000230595.3 of Edhazardia aedis USNM 41457. NCBI lineage: Eukaryota > Fungi > Microsporidia > Culicosporidae > Edhazardia > Edhazardia aedis. The sequence goes on from AFBI03000043.1 coordinate 265,368, forward strand.
TTTTGTAAATTTTTCACCAATCGTCATTCATCAGATGACATTTTTATCAAATTTAAATTTATAAAAACCAACGAGATAAATTACTATAAACCAACCATAAATAAAATTTATTTTTGAAAACTCTTTTATTTCAATCTTTTTTATTAGATAAGATAAATTTTACCAAGATAAAAAGTTCATTTATGTTTTAATGAAATATTTGATATGATAAATTTTCCGAATAAAATTTATTCTTTTTAATTTAATCAATAACTAATCATAAAAATATATAAAAATATCAAAAATAGTTATAACAAATAATAAAAAGGGATTTTATTTAGATGAACTTAATATCTAACAAATTTACTTTCGGCTATTAATGTTTTTAATTATATTATGGTAATAAAAGTTTTGAACTTTTATTAATTTTACAAATTCAAGTAATTAATTTTTTCAAAATTGTGCACTGTGCACTGTGCCCTTAAAATGCAAATATACAGCCTTTATCTGAGTATATTTATGATAGTTATTTCATTATTTTTCTCATATATATTCATTTTCGTTCCTTATAGGACGTTAGAATGTGATGTAAAGCCTGTGAGCTATAAGTTTACTGTGCGCCAGAATTTTAAGAATGAGAAACTTAGGAAGATTATATATCAAAATAGTAATAAAGACTTGGAAATGAAATTGAATAAGCTTCTGGATTTATGTATTTTTTTAGACAAGCAGGAGATGTATATTATCAACAATGATGATGAATCGATAAATTCACTAAAAATGTTTTTAGGTATTCGGTGAGCTAACATAAATTTAGCAACAAAGTATTTAAAATACAAATAATTTCGCATTTAGTCAAAAATTCATTATGAATAATATAATGTATTATATATAAACGATTGAAAGGTGTTTTTTATATAAAAAAAATAGTTTTTTCTTTTTTTTGTGCTACATGTTTGAAGTACGTAGGATTACCAAATTTAGAATTCAATTTTATATTTTTTAATATATTATTTTTGATCCATTAAAAGTCACACTATTTTTTTATAAATGATAAATATAAATTAAAAAAAAATTTTTTAAAAATTATTATTAAAGTCATCCAAGAAAAGAATTTTTTATATTTACTTTAGGGTCTATCTTGATTTTTTATTATTCTTTAAGTATCATTTTTTCAATTCCGATCCGTATTTAATAATCATTATCTCTTACAACATTTTCTAAAATTTATATAGTGTAATAGTACTTAAAAATGTAAAATTTTCTAGCTCATTAAAATTTTAAAAATTTTTCGAAAGAATATAAAAAACACTGTTATAATGTCCAACAAAACTTTAGTTGATTGCGTGAATTGGAATCAAGTTTACATGATATTTATATATGTAAATATAAATTCATGTACAAGTCAAATATGAATGAACTGTAAGCTTCTTTGAATGAAAAATTCGGACTAACAAATACCTAATTTTTGAATTTTTTAAATTTAAAAGACAATTATCTTTTAGCAATTCACATTTTTATCACATCAAACTTTGTTTTTTATGAGATTTATATTTTATTGCTTAAAGTATAAATTCTTGTCAGTGTATATTGAAATACTGTTAAACTATTAAAAATAAGAGAAGGCAGAATTTAAGTAGCCGAAAAAATTTATAAATTCATTAAATCACAATTTTTTATATTTTTTACCAATGAATATTATATTGCAGTTGATAGGTTTTAATTGGGCTGCTGGATATTAAAAATGTTATTCAGTTGTAAATTTATAAGTTTATAGTATTAAAACACTATAAGAAATCTTAATTATTACGATTAATTTCGTTTTGTAATTTTTCATCAATAAATTTTTTATTGAATATTTGTTCCATTTGAATATATAAAAACGCTGTGTTTTTATTTTTGCTTATAATTTTATGATATTTTATTCCATGAATTTTAATATTCAAATGTAATTTTTTTTATTTCCGGCATTTTAAACTTCACTTGGATTTTGATTTTCTCATTTTCATATTATGTATTTTGTTATAAAAAAATATAATTATGGTCATAATTGGTGCAAAAAATAATCTACCTCCTATCAGGATTATCCTTTTTTTTTAACCGAACCAATCAGTTTACAAGAAAATTTTAGATATTGGGTGCTGATTGATTATATCGATAGCTGTCTTTTCTTTTTTCGATGTTCTTCCAACATTCTTGTATTTTTTTTTGCAATAGTTTAAAAATTATCAAATTACGATATATTTTTGTGTAAGAATTAATAATATAAAAATAATTTCAAGCTAGAGATATCTTATTTTTTAATTTTTGAAACCTCTATCTACATCTGAACTTTGTTCTTACTTCAATAATTTACTCTAAATTCATCTAATATTTGAATTTGAAAGATTTTTTATACTAAACATATGAAAATTTATTTAAGAAATCTATAATTTCATTTAATTGTTTCATAAAGCAAGTTTTTGTAGAAATAATTTAAAATTCAATAGTTATCTAGTATGACTAACAAATTTTTTTAAAAAAAGTTTAAGTTACAAAAAGTTATAAATTCGGACATAAAATAAACTTTATATTTTTTAAAAAAGGCAAAAATATTTTTTCAGTATTTTATCATCACAAAAATTTAGGTTCACACACTTTTCAAAAAAGATATCTCATAAAAATATGATCTTAAGTATGTCATTGAAATTTATTCTCACAAGAATCTTAATTTGCACTCTTATTTGGTGTAAATTATATTTTATCACACTCAAGATTATGTTAAAATTGTCAAACCTTTAATTCAATTTTCCCACATCTACAAAACAAGATTAAAAATTTTTTCAGCTTTTTAATGACGTTATAATGAAATGCAAAAAAGAAAACGTTATCAAATAAGTAGAATAAACATAAAAAAAACAGTTACAAACACCTAACATTTATAAAAAACCAACAAGACATCTTCTGATGGACTTTTAGATTCAGAAACAAATGTAATTTGTTCAAACAGCTTATTTCAGAAAAATAAAGGAGAAAAGTAAAATCGCCAAAAATATGGATCCAGAAAACACAAAACTCAGCGAAAAAACAACGCATGGCATACTTATTTCCGAACTTCCAACACAACAGCAAATGCTAACAACTTTAGCCAGTCATTGCACCGAGAAACGTGCAAAACATCACATCCCGGAGCCAGTTAGGTGCTTTCTCGATGATGATGTCATCTGCTCGCAAACTTCTGACACAATCGATCATCGCGTACTGAAAGAGCACTTCCAAAATGAAGGCAGAATCAGTGAGCTTCAGTTCGATAGGATAATTGACCGTGCGTGTGAGATCTTCAAAAAAGAGCCAAATTTGGTATATGTAAATCATGTCGAAGAGTTGGATGATACTGTTTTATTGCTCGATCAACTTGATATTAGCGATAACTCTTTTATGTTGGGATTTGACGAAGATGATAGTGAAATGTTAAATCTGAACAAAAAAGAAAAAAAGTTTGTTGTTGAAGATTGCGGTGAAAAAGATATAAAAAACGATAAGTTGTTGTTAGATCCTCATAAAAATAAAAAGAGCTGCAAAAAAAACAAAAATTATAAGAAAAGTAAAAAAAGAGACGAAAATGTACATTTGAAAAATGAAAAAAATGGTGATGTTGAAAATTCATCCCAAAAAAGGAAAAATAAAATTTATGTAATTGGTGACATACATGGACAGTACTACGACTTGATAAACTTACTGCAAAACTTCAACATAGAAAAAGACATATTAGTTTTTCTCGGTGACTATGTTGATCGGGGGCGATTCTCATTTGAAGTTTATATATACCTGTTGTGTCTAAAAATAAACTATCCACAAAACATAATATTGCTGCGAGGAAACCACGAGACAGAAAAAATGACACGGTACTTCACGTTTCGCGAAGAGTGCATGTTCAAATATAATGAACAGATCTACAAGAGATGTTTGGACTCGTTTAAATATCTTCCACTCGCTGCTATTATCAACAACAGCTTTTTTTGTTGCCACGGCGGTATTTCACCACACATGAAAACTGTAGATGCGATCAATAAAATTGACAGGTACGTAGAGCCGCCGATGTGCGGCCTGTTTTGTGATATTCTGTGGTCAGATCCGCATCCACTTTTCTCTCGAAATGGTAACTTTAATGTTGATTTTTTGTCTAACAGTCAGCGAAATTGCTCGAGTTTCTACACACCAAAAGCTGTGAACGAATTCTTATCAAAAAACAATCTAAAATGTATTTTCAGAGGCCACGAGGTACAACAAGAAGGATACAGAATCTATTCAAATGAAAATACAACAGTCAAGGAAAGTTTTGGCAAAAGAATCACTGAAATGCTGTTGGGAAAATCGTCTTCAAAAAAAAATTGCAAAGAAAATATTTCTATTTCTGATGCAAGCTCCCAGCCAAATTCAACTGATAAATTCGAGATCGATGAACTTTTGTCTTCAGAAAATTCGAGCACAGAAGCAGAAAAAAATAAAAAAGATCAATTTGAATCTGTTTCCCTGATAACAATATTTTCAGCACCAAATTACTGTGACGCTTATGGAAACTACGGCGCTGTGATCGAGGTGCAGGACACGTTTATAAAAATAATGAAATTCAGTGCTGTTGAGCATCCATTTTATTTGCCAAACTTTTTAGACGGTATCAACTGGTCATTTCCCTTTGTCGCTGAAAAAACATCTGAATTTCTGCTAGATATGTTGAAATACCTCGGCGAACAGGAAATTGCAAGCTCGAGCTCACAAGCAATCATCACAAACTTCGTAAATTCTGCTGAAACTACTTCTAGCTCAACATTGTCTGCAATAAAATCACTAAGCAGCATTACAAAAAAAACTGAAAGTATAAGTAGCACTTCTTCTGAAATATTAATCGATTTGGAAAAAGAACTTTCACAAGCAAAAACGTTTGCCAGTAGCATGGGAATTATGCGCACAGAGCGCGAATGCACGAACGAGCTCGAAGACGAGGAAAGCAGTGAGCTTCCGTGTTGCGCCATAAAAGTTTCAGAAAACGAGGAACTCGATTTTGACGAAGCAAAGTCGAAAGACTCGCAGAACGAGGTTATCATAAAAAATAGAGAAGATTCTGTTGGCGCGAGTGTGAAAAATGCTCCAAGCTGTGGGCCTGATCTCAGCAAAATTATTGTTGATAGTGATCTTTCTGATACTATTAGTACTTGCACTCTCAATGTAGATGAGCATAAGAAGACAATGGATGTACAGGTTCATCTCAATAAAAAGAAGAGTATAAAATCTTCAATTGCCTCGTGGTTTGATTCACGATCAGACGATCATAAATAAATTAAAGTCCTTTTTTGTGTAAAAAGGATGGTGGCTATTGCTTTTTTGGTATAATAATTGTTTTATTTAAATTAGTTTCTGTATGTATTTTTTATGTTATTAAATGTATTCAAGTACTTTTTGAAATTATTATAGATTATACTACGAAATAATTCCATCAGCAATAATTTCAATCGAAAAGATTCAATATTTATTGAAATTCTAAAATAATAAATGGAAAATGAACTATACGAAATATTCAATACACAGATAAAATTTTGGTTCTAATCGTTGTAATAAATTTATTCATAATCTATTTTTAAAGTTTACGATTTAAATATTTGACACCTTTTGAAATAAATGACTTTCACAAATTTTCAAGTTCAGAAAAATTTTAATTTTTGTAAAAATGTCATTATTTTTTTATTTGTGGTATTGTAAAAGTAGGTTTTGATAGCTTATTCTTATTTTTATTAACATTCTTAACAGGTATGCTTGCTTTATCATCAATCTATTTATTAAAAACTATCTATTAATCCATAAAAAATTATTTTCTTCACCAATACATTTTCAATTATTTATTACCGTAATCATCATTAGAAACATAATGATTATTTAAAAATATTCTTATCAAAATTAATTAAATATTTTATATTATCATGATTTTACTACTTATTTAATAATTTCTGTTTATCATATTTGAATATAAGTTATTGATTTGTTATGAAATATTTTCTTTGTCAAATTAAATTTATTTAACACCAAAAAACAACATTGGAAAAGATATTCTATTATCAATATAAAGAAAATCGTATTAATTCGTGTCAATATAATCCTATAGGTTTTAAAAATGAAATATTTTACAAAAATATATAATGAACGATCCTTACCTATGTTTTAAATCAATAATGACTATAGATGTTTATGTCCTGTAACAAAGGTAATATCTTTTTTTAAAATATAATTGTAATGTACTAATTTTTTTTTAATTTATTAACATAGCGTTTATTAAATTTTTGGTTATTATAAACGTCAATACTATTGATACTATTGTCATTACTATTTATATTTAAACTATTATTTCTGTTATTTCTATTTATACTACTACTATTATTAAACTTATTATACATTCTCCTTCCTTTTTTTATTTCGTTTCATTTAAATAATTATTCGTGATTTTTTTCTAGTTTTAAAAAATCAGCAATTTTAAAATGGAAATATTTTTATATCATAAATTAATGTATACAATTTCTCCAAATTTAAATTAAGAATATTTTTGAACTTTATTTTTAAAAGACTATTATTTAAGTCTATTTTCAAAATACTAATTAAATAATATTGTTTCAATTTTATTTGCGATCCTTGTGGTATTTATACCACAAAAACAAATCTATTACCCACATCAGAACTCAACCAAAGTCGCAAAATTAACATTGGTACAAGACTGCTATCAGTTGTAAATAATTACATTAAAAAGGGTTCTTTCTAGTATATTATTTTACGCCATTATATTTACCATCAATTCTGTATGGTGATTTTTTATATATATCTTAAAGAATTTAAATGCTTAAAAAAAGCATCGTTTGTTTTAATTTTAATAGGAATTTTTTTTATTCGAATCGCTTTAAATATAAAAACCTAAACAAAACATATTTTTATAACTATTTTTAGTAAAATTTTTAAAATTTTAATATTTCAATGAATTATTTTAGTTAAGAAAAGATTATTTTTAAAATGTTTTATCAATATGATGCTTAAATTTTTTTTAATTTTTAAAATAACATCTCTAACAGATGTTCTTGGCAACATTTTTGTGCTTGAGAAATTCCAAAACAAGTATATTACAAACAAATTGATATAAAAATATTTTTTATTGTCGTTATGAAGACGAGGATATTTTTCATATATATTTGATCTTTTTAACTTTTTTAAAAGTTCTTTGAGTTCAGAATTTTTTGTTTTATCGTGATTATGGCGGGTTGATTTGATAAATGTTAAGAAAACCTTACATTTGTGCAAATTATTTCACATAATCAAACATTTTATGACTTTGAATTCTTGTATTGTGTTTTCATCTACAAAAATAATGATAGAAAAGGTTTTTATGATAGAGAAAATATTGTATGATTAAATTATAAAAAAAACATTGTTTCTTACTAAAAATATGTATTTGCATATTCATATATTTGAATAGCAACCTTTTTTAGCAAATTTTTTTAATATTTCTTTTATGATAGAAAAAAATCTAAATCTAAGATCTGAAATTTTGCAATTTTTATTTTGTTTTGTGTGCATATTTTAAGATAATAAATCTTTAGTTCATATATAATATTAAAATGATGCACAGATTCACAATTAATCGTCTAATAAGATTTTACTGATTTAAAGACTTTTATCATTTAACCTTAAATTTATTCATTATGTAGTTCATTTGCAAATTCAAATTACGCTGGCACATAGCAGGTATACTAGTTGATTAAAATTGTCTAGAAATTATAATTTTTGTGTTTTCAAAAGATTATATTAGGAAACAAAAGAATTTATTAGTTTTATTTTGAAAAAAAATACATCAATTATAGCGTTAAAATTATAATTTTTTTGCAAAATAAAAAATGAATCAGGTCTAGATAGTTTGGTAATCATTTGTTATTTTATATATACCTAAACATGTATTCTGAAATGCCTTCACCTTTAAATTTTTTAACCATTTAATGTATTATATTTATAGTCAAGTGGAAAAAATATATAGTTTTGATCGTTATTTAAGACAAAAGATCATATTTTTAATTTAAATTTTTATATTTAAACAACATTTTTATTTGAATATTTGATTTAATCTGACAATCCTTTTAGATCTTACAAAATAATAAATTAATTTATCACAAAAATTGCAATGTACTATTTTTATAAAAATAATCATATATAGACTAAAATTGTAAAATATTACTTTTGCAGAACTTAAATAGTACAAACTGGAATAAAATCAACAACCAGAGTTACTAAAATTGTAGAACAAAATTGATTCCATTAAAGCCCATTTTAAATATGCAATTTCAGGGAAGTAGTTTATAAACGCAATATGCTACTAAAATTGATATGAGTAATTATTTATATTGAAAAAACTTAGTATATACCAGATTCTTAAAAAATTAAATAATTTAAGTTATTAGAAATTTTTCATTAAAAAATAGTCTTTATACAATGTATATGTACTCTAAAATTACATCGTGATAAAATAATATAGATATAGTTTAAACAAAATTGGGTCTGTTAGAAAAATCCGTTATTTAAAATCACAAATATTATGAATTCAACACACAATAAAAAATTCATTATAATTCATAAGATCGAAACTAGCAACGATAGTTAAATTTTTAATTTATCAATTCTTTATTATAATCAAAACTAAGCATTTTATTTACGATAAGATATATATTGCATGATAATTGAACAGTTAAAAACATATAACTTATTCAAGTTGTTTATAATATGTCTCGATTTGTAATAGATTACCGAAAATGTATTTTTAAAAAACTATGAAATATACCTGATTTATAATATTTGGCAAAATATGTATGCACTTAAAAATAAAGACGATTAAATATTGTAATTTATTGATACAATCTATAAGGAAAACATTAATTGTATCATTCTTTAATAATTATGCTTATATCAAACTTCAGATTAAAAAACAAAAAAATTAGATTTTATGCCATTTTAAAATAATAAAATTTCTATACAATAATACAAAAAAGTATTTCAAATTGATATGCGGAAAGAAATGTGAAAAAAAGGCAGAGGAAATTACAACAAAAAAATAATACAATTACTTACATTTTAATATTTATCGTTGTGGAATATGTAATATTTTAAAATTAGTAAAATTAGCATATTATACAATAAAAAAGAAAAAATGACAAATCTTCTATTTTTTGATTTATTTCTATATTTAAAAACTAAATTTTTTATTTAATTTTACTTGATTAAATGAGAAATTAAAGGAAAATTCCGGAAAAATAATATTTTGAAAATTGTGTCAATTTTATTGGATGCTAACTGATTGACTAGAAAATATATAAAAATAGGGATTTTAAGTAAGTCATCCTAAAAGCAAATATAAATAAAAGAAAAATTCAAGTGACCAAGCTACTTTTCTCATGGTTAATCATGCTTTTTTTGGTTCATTGAAAAATACAGTTTGGTCATATTTGCATTTAAATATTTTTAAATTGCACTTAAATGTATTAAATATCAATAAAAAAAACATATTTTTTCATTATATTAAAAATAATTTCCATCGAACGTCTTTTGATTTATCATATCAGTCTAGCTACAGTGTTGAAAATATAAGTATATTGTATAAAATCTAAAAAGTAATGTAAGAAAATATATTTGAAATATAATTCTAGAAGATTTTCGGCTGGTGAGCTAAATTGATAGCATTTTTATGTAATCGATTTTGTATAGGTTTTTGTTTCTGAAAAAAGTTTTTTTATAGGTTATTATCTTCGATTGAATTGTTTTGGTAATGATCGTGAGCTTTATGATCTATCGATTCTGAATTTCTTGCAGTGTTTAACATTTCGTCATCAATAATTGCGTTAAAGAAATTCCCTATCATTTGAATTGATAAATGATATAAAATTTCTATAATATTGAAATGTGATTTTTTTTAAGTGCTTCACTGGTATTGCTTTTTACATCATTTTCAAGTTGTGCACCAGATTTGAAATTTTCTTGTATAATTTGCTGAATCAACACTTATGAGCTTCAAAACAACAATACCACCTTTACGCATATATTTCGACCAATTGTATTTTTTAAAAGCCTCTGTTATTCTTTTTTCATCGCCTTCAGATTCTTTAAATTGCTCAGCGACAAATTCTGTGCATGTTTTTTTACTTTTTTCAATATTTCTCCCGACGATCTCATAAAAACCATTTATTTTTGAAATTTCTTGAGAATAAAAAAGATTAATTGGTGGGTGAACAATTATTTCACAGACAACAAAAACCACCCTTTGGGTGTTCCTGAAGCCTTAAAATCAAAAAGATCATCCAATTTGATTGCATAGCAGACCTGAGTTGTGGAAAAATATTCATTGACTGCACAACCAATAAACGATATGATGATAATTAATACCAATGTGGTTTTTTTTAATGTGCTATTTAGTTTTATGTGTTTGACATTCACTGCCATCAAAAAAGGTACAACTAAAATAAGAATTGGAATGTACCACCGAGTGTACACGTATGTCTGCAAGAAAAAATGACAACAATAAAATATCCTAAAAGTATTATTATTGTTACTTAAACTGTAAACAATCAAAATAATTTCAGTGCTTCATTGTATCGTGAAACAAAATCAATAAACATATTTATCTTATTGATTCACGATTTATTATATTTAATTGATTCCGATATTCATTCAATAAATAATCAATTAAATTTAGATGATTAGTTTAGGTCGTTAAATTAAACAAATAATAATAATAATATAAATATAGAAACATAATTTTCACTTTAGTTGTAATGTGTTTAAATACTCACATTTATTTATTCAATGTCAAGATGAATAATTTATTAAATAAATTCAAAAACCAAAAATATTTAGTTGAATTACATGAGATATCAATCTCATTATCTTGACCACGAAACATTCTTTTATCATTTTGATTGTTATTTTCGTCTGAGTCCATTCTTTTAAATGGGTTTTTTGTACATATTTTCATCAAATAAATCAACTATACAATTTATTTAATATATTTATTACTTTTTGTTACTAAATTTTTATCACGTAAAATTAATTGTTTTCGCTCTTCAAATTTTGTTTTTATTTAAGTAACCCGCTAATGGATTTGAGAATAAATACCATTTATGAATCATTGCATACCAATAAAAGGTTTTATTCATAACAACTTTCAAGATTTTTTAAAGCATAAAAAATATACTAATTAACTCGGTTTTGAATTTTTTTAAGTAATTATATCTAATGATTTAAAAATTTTTATTTTGTGCTTTAAATTCTGCTAATATTTCTATGTTATATATATTAAATTCCTTGATTATGAAAAATTTTGCCTAATTATATTTTTCAACTAAAATGATTTAAAATAAAACAGGTATAAGAAATTAAACTAATGATAGATATTCACCGGAGCATTTTGGTTTATTCACAGCGAGGAAATACTTGTTTACATTTTATAAAGGTTTTATAAGTACTTGTTTTTTATAGAAACAAAAAATTTAATATAATTCTGATTAATCAAATATTTATGTTTATTTATATTTTTCTCTCATATTTGTGACAAATCATATAATTATTTATCTAATTTGATATATGTGTATAACTTGATTAGTTTAAAGTGAAATACGTAAAATTTTCAAAATACACAGATTTTTTTTAGTTAAATGTTTTTAGAATCTAGAATAATCAACATGTAAAATATTTCCTAAAATAGTCTTAAAATAAACCAAAAAACAACCAAACTATTTTTCTTATTGTTTTCGTACTTATTTTATAAGAATTGTTTGTATAGTATTCTTGATCGCATCTATTTTTGCAATTTTTTGAATTCAATATTTTATAGAAAATTTTTCATTTCATCACTTATAAAATTGTTTTAAAATTTTTTTTAACCATCTAATTTTATTCAATATAGGATTTTGAATATTTTGTTTAGTTTAAATATAGAATGCTGTTTAATAAATATTATTGTAATTTAAACGACCGAGTTGTAAATTCTTTTAATAAAAATCTAAATTTTTTAGGAAAAGATAGTTAGGTGTTTTAAAAAAAATGTTAAACGATGGAATTTTTCTAAATTAACTAGAATTTTTAGTATTTTTTGTGCTGTTACTAGAGATAAATAAAAAACGAAAAATATCTATCGTGAAACATTCTTTAATATAAATATCATTCTAAATGATTCAATATATATTTATTTCAATGGATTTTGATATTTATCTAATAAATAACTATGTTCAAATGATTTATTTACGTTAACCAATTAAACAACTAAAAATAAGCATTTTGTTAAATTACTAACACTTAATAGTTGCTTTGATCATAAATACTCACATCTAATTATTTAATTTCAAGATGAATAATTTAATAAAATTATGTAAATTCGAAATATTGTTTTGAATTATATGATATCTCGATCGAGACAATAAGGTATAAATAATGCAACTTAAAGTCAAAATCAACTTTTTTTAATTTGTCTAGTAATTAAAAATTAAGGTTTTTTGTCGACTTTTATTACAAGAATAAAATTATGCTAATAACCTTTTAACTTATTGTACTCAATATATATCTCAATAAGTTTTTTCTGATACCAACCATATAAAATAGGTTTTTCTATAAATTTATAATTAATACAAGTTGACAAGTTGAAGGTTTTTTCATCAAAAATAATTCTTTATAATTTTAATTCTGCATATTTCCAAAATTTATTATCTATCTATGAGAATAAATATGTATGTTTTGCATTGATCATCAATATTCATAAAATATTGATAAATGAGAATAAATTTTAAATTTAAAAAACGAATCAGACACTTATATTTATCATTTTTTATGTTTTGTTATTTTATATGAAGAAATACAACAATTTTTTATTTTAATTTTAAAAAATATGTTATTTTCTAAAAATCAGAAATTTTATTTGACAAACTATTTTTTACCTATAAAATAATTGCTTATTGACTATGAAATTAAATTTGGCAAAAAATATAATTTGTTATATAAATTATGGTTAATATGTAAATTGTTCTTCATAGAATAAAAAATAGTTTGATATAAGAGTATTTCACAGGTAAGAAAAATTTAATATAATCAAGTATAAAGGTTTGTTATTCTTCATATAGATCTTATATTATATATCTAAGTTTTTCAAGAATGCTAATAGCAAAAAATTAATCATCGAAAATCATATTTTCCAATACATATAAAATTTTTCTCACTCTTTGGAAAAAGACGAAAAATATATACAAAATTACCAACATAGTAATTCTTACTTAAAATATGTGTTTATTGATAATTTTTTTCTTTTAATATCAAATACATCAAAATATAGCCAGTTATGAACGTAGGTTATATTAACTTAAAAATATACTTTGTATATTTATTTTATACGAAATCTGCAATATTAGCGGAAACTATTTTATGTTATACAACAATCTCAATTTTGACAATTGTTGATATCATGTGTGGTACAGATAAATTTCGAATAAAATAAAAAATGAAAATCAAAATAAAAATAAAAATTAACGAAATGAAATAAAATGAAAAATATTCACCATCTTAAAAGACGTAAGTTGTAAAGAATTAATATCTTTTTTCAATTTCGGTTTTTTTGTTCTCTATTTGCTCTATCCAATAATAAACTCTTGAAATTCATAATGACAGATATTATACTTAAAAGACACATTTTACTCTGTATGTTTGTATATAGATTTATATCCTGTTATGACCTAATGACATAAACATAATTTCTAAATTTTTGATTTCTACAAATTCTGTTTTTAATAGAAAAATTCCTTAATTTGGAAAATTTTATATTCTTTTCAAAATTTTCTACTCATACATAAAATGACTTACGCACCAAATCTAAATTCTGAAGAACCAATCAACCCGCGGACCTTACATAGTGGTTTTATATCAATATACCTGTTTAATAATTGCATACCCTAGGTAGATTGATCTTGGGACAGGACAAATCCATAACTAAATAATATTTATACCAATTTTTTAACTTCATTTTCCATCTTTTACGAATTGAAAACTTATATTTTTTATAAAGACAACTAAAATAGCTAAATTATATGTGCAAATAAATTGTATTGTCCAGAAACTATGGAAAATACAATATCTAAATAAAAATTTTGATGTTTTTTTATATAATTATAATAGTTAGTCTATTACTGCTATTTTTATTATAATCCAATGGTGGTTTCAAATCATTACTCATTCTACTACTTTCAAATATATATATATTGGTATATTAATTATCCTTATAATCAATTTTTTGTATATAAACTATAATGATTTATTTTTCTTTCCAATTTTATTCAAAATCATCAAATGTTTTAAATTCAACTATTATACTTTTATAATCTTATTTGGGTTTACCAACATTTCTTTTTTAATAATCTGATAAAAACACAAATTACATTAAATTTCACACTAAAACTACGAATAACTCTATTTATAAAGAATTTATACGCTTAAAAATGATTTTTTAAGGTTATCAATACCAAATAAAAAAAATAAATTTAAAACATTGATAAATGATAAATCTTTTTTTATTTATCTAGGATGTTTATTTATGCTTATCTAATTAATACAACTTTCCTATTTTATAATTTTTTCACAGCTTTATAAATTTATCATCAATAAATTACATTCAGGATTTAATGATGGTTTGGTCAAACCAACATTAATATGAGAAAGTTTTCATGATCAATTTTAGGAAATTAAGATTATATAATAAGGGACATTAATGTTGCTAATTATACAATTATCTGCAAGACATACATTGAAAGTATATTTTGTTTTAAAAAAACATTTAATTGAAAACTTTGTGATTTATCTACAACTACTCACATATGATTTCACGATACTAATTTTAAATAATTCAATTTTGAATTATTTATATGACACTTTTTTCTATAAGTTTATACATGAATTTTTTATAGTATATTCAAATCACTATTTATAGAATTTCTTAAATGAATAAATTTTAGAAAAATAACACAGAAATCTAAATTTTTCAGCAGTCAAAATTAGGAATAAAATCCTAATCAATAATAAATTCTGCCTTTTAATAAAACGAAATACGAGAATAAATCACTGTTTTTTTTTTGTATTGTATAGATTTTTACGCAAAATATATTATCAATTTATTTAATAATGTTTCTGGTAAATTCATTGACATATTTTTATATTTGTTTCAAATTTTACTAACTACTATAAAAATCAATTTCTTCATAAACCAGAATGATATGTTTCCTTACGACCTTGAATTACAATTACGACTTGTTTAACTGATTAAAAACTCAAAATCTAGTGAAGAAAAGAACAAATAAAATGACTAAAATTTTTGTTTTTTTAATCCGAACCGTATTGAATTGTGATTGTATAAGCTTTTTTTATTGTATTTAGACAGTAAAATAATGAATTCGCTTTTTTTTACAAACATAGCAGAATTCTCAAAATCAAAATAGAGATTTTGAACTTAATTTTATATAGGCAACCAATAAAGTATTTATACGAAAGTTTATTTAGAAATCTATATTTTTTTCTTATAAATTTTAATTTTTTGTTTTTTTCTATTAGCTTTTTCTGGGTCCTTTCTCTTCTTAAATTTATAAATTAAGACGAGTTTTACAATTTATTTAACATTTACTGATAATACGCTTCATATTGGCCTTAATGTATAATTTAAGCGAGTATATGATGAAAATAGAAGATGGAACAAAAAGGTTGAATATAGAAAATATAAACTCAAAAATGTACATCAAATTATTTAAATGTTGTAAATACACATAATAACTTTCTCTGCTATTTATGGATTCACATATCTTATAATATTTTTTATATATTATTATCATAAATGATAATTCAAAATAATTGAAAGAAGTAAAGTTAGCTTAGTCTGTATGAATTATTATTTAATGTGTTTTTACCAAGATAAATGGCAAAAAAAAATCATTTTTGAAATGTTTTATAAGCATTTTTATTTAAATGATTATTTTTATACACAATAAGATGTTTTTGTAGTTTTAATGACACAGATGTTCTTTCTTTCTTTTTTTTATTCTGTCATTTCAAATTATTTAACATACAAGATTACAAATCTTTAAATAAATTTATGTGATATATTTTATGACAAAAATTTAGTTTCATGTTAAAGTTTTATTTATTAGATAATATAACATACATTATATCTGTATTACTTAAGTTTGCATTCTTTTTGTGTAGATTAAATGATTTATGAAATAAAATACCTTTATATATATCAACTGTGTTATTTTTTTATTATATAAATTACAGAAGGTTTTCGAATAAATGTAAAGATTATTGATTTAATCGTACAAAACACTCTAAAATTTCACAAAGGCTTGCGAAACATCTTATAAGGAAAAATAATATGCATATCAACATTTTTCCCTACTAGAAAATAAATTAAGCATATTTGATGTTTTTTGGATCCTATTTTATGTGCGAATGTATGAGTAGTTCAATACTAAATAAATATTTTAAATTCAAGATTCATGTATTTTTTTAGAACTATTTTCTAATGCCAGGTTCTAAATTGTAACTGCGTTACAATTAAACATATATAATTTTTACCATGAATTAGTATTCTTTTATAGTTTAAACCAAATTGAGTTCATATTTTGAATTCAAATTGTTTTGATTAAAAATGTATTCTTGATGACTTTTTTTAAAATTGACGAATTTTTAAATAGACAAGATATAAAAAACTTTTTTTCAACTTATTAATAAAATTTATAGTCTTACATATAAACAGTATTAATAATTCGCCCAAAATAGAAATTTAAGGATGTTGTTTTTTTTAAAAAAATAATTTTTTTAATATATTTTTCGCATTACGTCTATCGAACTAAATATTAATAATTTTATTACTGTAGGTATCTATATAGATGTAAAAATATAAACTTTAAAGTACAGAGAAGAGAATTTTGATTTGAATATGGAATAGTTAATCTAATTCAAATTTAACCATAAGCCATATTATATGTATATAATTATTCTGTGTTTAAATTAATCAATTAATTTGTTTCATAATAAGACATTTTTTCTACTATGCGTGTTGATTCGCACATAGGGACGTATAGTATAGCTTGTTTTATGGGTTTTTGGTACATACATAAAATTATTGTTTAACTATTTCCTGCAAATAAAATTACAAAGCATCGTTTTTATAAAAATACGCGCCTATTCATAAAAATGATATTTACATACTTTTTTTCGAAAATAAAAATAAGGTTCTTCAACTTTAAAACAAAAATGTAATTGCAAAAATGTCATATAATAAAATTGTTTACTACATTAAAGATGAAAATTTATTTTAGTTAGCGTTCCGAGTAAGTTTTATGTTTAAATAAAAAACGATGTTGTGTATTCATAGGAGATTTTTACGAGTCAAGCTTTAGAATGCAAATTTTTCTTAACATATTTTGTTGGTATTTTTTGTGCATATTCTAAATTTCTACGATTTTCAAATAATTTAATGTATGGATTTAAACCTAATAGTCTCTTCCAACATTTTCGAGCAATATAGAAGGAAAATAATGTAAAACCTCTGTTTAAAAATCATATTTGTCAAAAATTTTAATTTTTTTACCAATTAAAACAATAACAGAAAAATTGCAATATCCTTAAAAACAATATTAAGATTTTTAAAATTTATATTTGTTTGTATTTTTATAACAATTTGGTGGTTTTTTTATTTTGAGAATTTTTATATTGTAAAAACACTAATCTCATTAAAATTTTACTAAATTTTTAGAAATTTAAAAAAATATAAAGCATCCTTTAAGCTAATCAAATAACAGCCTAAAAAAAAAGGTAAACATTTACATATAAAAATTTGTAAAGCTATGAAAAAATTAAATGACTAAGAAAATGATGAAATCATAATAAATCTACATTTAAGTAATTTATATAGTCGCAAAAGAATATATTTTCACACTAAAATGTTTAATAATCTTGCTAATTCTCTTTTTAAAAGAACAAAACAATAGATAAATGGTAAGGAAAAGAATGTGGTGGTAAAAGCGGTGCTTCGTTTCATTACTTATTATCTATCTAGAAAGAAACTACGTTATTATATTTTTTGTACTTCTTTAAATAGCCAAGCACAAGCAATTATTTTTGTTGGTAAACGAAATTTAATAATTCCAAAAATTTTCTTTTTTCAAAGACCTTATCTAATTAAAAATATGTACTAATTCAAAGAGGTTTAAAATAAATGACTTAATTTAATGTCAAAACATGCTAAAAGGTATATGATATTTAATGTATTTGTAAAACATATAAATGAAAAAAATACCATTAAAATCTTTTTTGAAAAGATGAATTTAAATTTATCGTATATTATTGTGTTAACATTTTTAAGGGATTTTTAATTTCATAATATTCTAATTATTTTCAATTTTTGCTTCATAATTGCAACTCTGTGATTTTGATTTGTATAGACATATTTCAAATTAAAAAAAAATCTAAAATTAATGTTAATAAGGAAAATTTTATAATCATGGAAATTTTTATTGTAATACAAACCATCAAATTTCTTTATTTATATAAAGTTTATGTTATTAAAATAAATTATTGTATTAATTTAACACAGTTTGATGCAAAATTAGATTAAAAATGATATTAAAATTTTGAAAATACAAAAATGTAGTAATGAAAAATAAATTTGAATAAAGGAATTCTATATTAGAAAATCACAAAAAACAAATTAATTTTAAAAATGTCAACGATTGAAGCAAAAATTGTTTAGTTGTAATAGTTTTAGCATCAGTTTTTGAAATAGAAATAGTAGCTTTGGTTTGAATAGTATTGAAGCTTATGTAGAAAACAATATAAGAAATCAACATTGTAATAGTTATATCAATGTAAACCCTACAATATTTTATAATTTTAAATCTGTATGATGTTTTTTTATACAAGAAATTAATGTAGATTATTAGCTGTGGTAAACCACATTCGCTTTATGGGGAATGTCGTTCTCCTCGAGTGTATTTAAAATTTTTTTCCTCCTAAAGTTCCCTTCATGCAATATTGAATCAGTGTTGAACCCAGCAAAATATATAAACAAGGAATAAAGGAAAGAACAAGGAGAGTATCGATCAAATACCCACTGTGCGCATACAGGGGCCGCTATCAATAAACCTTTTTCGTAAAAATCGTTTTTTAGCTAACGTTCCATGTACGTTTTTTACTTGAATAACTCAAGTCGCAATCCGGCGAAATACAGATTTACCTTAAATTCGATTTTTTTGTACCTTTATTCCTGATATAAAGAATTTTTTAATGCGCATGTCTTTTGATTAGGCTTAGTGAAATTTTATGTTTTAAAATTCATATTTTTTTTAGTTAATATGGATATTGTAAATTTTTATAGTATAAACATTATTTCGTCACATAGTTTCACGCATACTATGGTTAACGTTATGAAAAATAAAAATTCAAAAAATATGATATAATACTGATTACTTAATAAACTTTGTTTTATTTAAAAGCTTTGAATTCATTTATTTACCAAGCAATAAAAGATTTTAGTTTTATTAATTAAAAAGAGACAAAATTTACTTAGATAGAATGTTTTAAAAATTAATTATCATGCATTTGAAGTGAAAAAACGAATTAAAAAATAAACCATAAGCAAAAATTCATCACAATGATTTTTTTGTAAACTATATATTTTCAAAACATATTTAGAATATATTTGAAGGGTATGATTTAATTAATACAGGACAATATATCACTATTGGTAGACAAAGATTCATATTTTCAATGATTTGGTAATTTTTCGTTGATTTGGTTGTTTTATAAAGACAAGGCTTGTTCTTTTTGTTAATCAGTATATTTAATAACACATAAATTTATGAAAAAAATTTTGATAAGTGCTATTATTGGAAATAATCTATTTTTTCATCACAACATACAGTAGTATTAAAAATTATTTTGTAAAAACTTATCTTTAGGTAAAAATGACTATTGACAAAATTTTTATAGATACGACTGTTTCTTGTGTGTTGAAGAATTTATAACATAAAATGGATGTAAATTTTGAGACATAACTATTAAAAGTTAAATTGTAACAGCTAAATAGACTTTTTACGATTCATTTTTTTACGGAAATCATTTTGCATTCAAAAAGTGTGATTTTAATTTTTTAGGGACCACATGATATTGATGTTTTTCGAATTTTATGTAATACCATATTAAAAGAAATTGAGGATTTTAAAAAATATAGATGAATATTTTTTTTGAAGATATTATGACATCATATTCTGTCACCGAATTAAAGTGTTAAAGAAATTTCTGTAACACTTCATTTTTCTAACAATAACGTTTAATTTTAAGTATTGTGTTATTAAATATTAATAATGCTTGCATAAAATGCAAAAAAAAAATTCATGCCGTTATTTTGAATAAGGAAACACTGAAACTATTTTATAATTTTTGAACATGAAAATATTGTTGTATTTTTTTGAAGATTTTTTAGAGATCACAGCATTATTCGATTTTTTCAGAAATCTGAAATATTATTAAACAATAAATTTTCAAAAGGTTGTATTTTAATTTTTTAAGTGTGGTATTTCTTGCTTATGATTGTTTTTATTGGTTCTGAAACTAATAAAATCAGAATATCAGTGCATTTTGTAAAAACTTCAACAAGAATATTTTTAAATGATTTTATCACAAGTAATAACTAGACCTTGAAATTCATTTTATTTACAAGCAATTGTTCAAAAAAATATAAAATATATATTTCAAAATACAATCAGAACATCTTTAGCATATTTATTTTATTAAAAAATTTTTTTATATTTATGCTCACGTTTTTAACATCAATGTACAAATTTAATTTCTTTGAGTTAAGAATTTCTCAAAAAATGAAAATCAAAAAAATTCTTTTTTGTCAATAATTAAGATTTTGAACTTGTTTTAAAAAAACCAAAATTCTTAATTTCACATATTTATATAAAAAATAAAAAAACAATTTGATTAGCAACTAACTCCTGTTGATGATATGCTGCTGCGTGAAGCCGCCCTGACATGTTCTCACCAATTTAACTAACTTCATGATTAGCTTTAACTAATCACTCTGTTAAACAGAAGCACTACTAACTTGGTTGTATTAGTTGAAGATTGAACTTCAGAAAGGGTGTAAAAATATATATAAATAAATTTTCGAATTTTTAAAAAGGTTGTGGTTTACAAAGTACAAAAATTTTCTTTTAATTGCAAGGAAAGGGTGGAAGTTTTGATTTGAAAGAAGTTAAACAATTTGTAATGTAAAAAGTTAAAAAAAAATAAAGTATGCACATTAAAAGAGAAAGATAGGAAATTTGGTAAAATTAGAACATTTTAGAAATTAAATAAGCTGTTTTGTTTGAAATTAGTTTGAAGCACTGCCGTACTGTAAGATATTTTTTTGTACACAAAATGAATTTTTTTAAAATTTGCTTTCGAATTGAGTATTTTAGTCGAAATTATGAGGGAAGAAATTATAAAGAAAGTTTTTTGTTGAATTTTTTTATGTAAATGAACAAAAAAGAAATTATTTGAAAGAAGTGCTAGATCGAAATATGGAAATAAAATATTATAAATAAAAATAAAGATTTTGTACAAATAAAAATGAATCAAAAACAAACTTAATTGTTTATTACTGTTCAAAAATAGTATTCCAAAGTGTGCCACAATTATAATTTATTGAATTATATGTGCCTACTGTGCTTAAACAATAAGAATTACCTTCCAGTCTTGCTTAAGAGAATTTAATAAAAATGTTTTCACTTTTAAAATATTAATATCGTAACCATAATTTTTGATTAATGATTACGAAACTAAGTTCGTTATAAAACAATCAATTGAATCAACTTATTGTGCAATTCTAAATTTTTAATTTGTCAAGTTAAAATATTTTTATATTTCTTTGAATGTTACTTCATCTTGTCTGTGAATAAGAACGTTTGAAAATTATTTGTTAGAAATTTACTTCTAATATTAAAGTTTTATGTCTACGTCCTTAGGTGATCTTTATAATATTAATTCTCAAACTTTATTAAATATTTTAGTAAAACAAAAAGGTGATTTTTATATTATTAATTAGGAAAAACATTAATCACTGGTTAAAAACTTTAAGTTTGCGTTACTTAAAAATTGAATTTTCGGGATTCTTGCATAAATTTTATATTTGATTACCACACCAAAAAAATATTATTTTAAAAAATTGGATCTATTTCGAATGAGAATATATAAATTAGATGTTAGTTTTTGATATTTAATTTTTAAAAACTTTTTTTATAAACATCTAATGATAAGAAATTCGCTTTTTTATTTTCAAACAAATTAGAAGAAAAATATATTATCATTTATAAATTTTAATGAAATTTCTTTATGTTTAAAATCCGTTTTTCTGCAGAAAATAATTTCTTTTTATTTTATGTCTTTAAAAGTTATTTTTTATTTATAATTTATGTAAATATAAAGTTATTATTACATTTTTGTGTTTAAATGATCTTATAGAGTAGATCACTAAACTATAACAACATTATTTACAATAAGAGTAAAAGTAATTTATAATCGGATAAAATAAGATTATTGAATTGGCATGAGAAGCAAAATACCGTTTTTTTTTCATGATATATTCGCCAGGATTTTTTCTAAGAATGTAAATTTTATATAATATACGATAATGCCGATATAATTTACAAAAATGTAATATACTTCATGTAAGGAAACTCAAACACAAACTATATTTAAAAATACTTGAAACGACAAATTTTAGATGTTTTTTTAAAAATAATAACCCGTCACAAAAATTTTGGGTAAATTATCTACATTGTGTTCTGTAATTTTTAAGCTTGACATACATAAATCTAAAATGTATAATAATACATTTTTTTACAAGCAAATGTATCTATTTAGATTAATTGTAAATTTATCAAATCGTATCACCTTTTAACACATTTTAATTATATTTTCATATATTTTAATCATTAAATTATCATGTTTTCGGTTTTATTAATAAAATCATTTTTTTTTCCTAAACTTTGCATTTTTTTTTCTTAACTCTAATGATTATTTTATCTTTTGTAATTATATGTATATCAAATAGACTAAAACCAGAAAATTTGCAACAATAATTGCGGTCGATGACCATTTTTATCTGTAAAGTATGGAATCAGTTTTAATTTTTTATTTTTTTGATTGCAAAGAATATTATGATATAATTGGTACGATTTAATAAATAAAAATATTGTAAAAATATACTTTAAAAGATTATAAACATCATAAAAGTTTTTTTAGAGAACATAATATATTAATTTAGAGGTCGCATTTTTTGAATTATATGTCTATTTTCGTATAGTATTACTTAGATTGGATTAAATTTACAAAAAAATGTATACTAAAAGGATTGAATAATCATAAATTTTTTACTGATGTTTATCAATAAATCAATTGTTTTGTTATTTTAAAATTAGAAGTATTCTTATATCGAAAATGGTAGTTTTAAATTAAAAATTTGATATAAAAATATTTGAATCTCTTTTGTTTGCTTTATTTGTGCTTTTTGTTAATAGGATATATTTTATTGAAAATTCGTGGGGGCCAAATCGAAAGAAATTTATAGATATTTTCCATAAAAATATATTGTCATGTTAAATAAATACAAAAATAATTTCGAGTCACAAAAATGCAAGTAATCATCATGCAAAACAACAAAAATACTAACATATCTTTTTGCACCATTTTTTATTTTCTAAAGAGATAATGCTTACGCCTTTTCATCCTCTTAAGATCAAAAGTGCTAAATAATATATACATTCTAAAAAAATATTTTTTTCATACACGATAATTTGGTAAAAATTTCATTGCAAAAATAATATTTTTAATTAAAAAATTGTATTGTTTTTTATTTTTTTAAAAATAAATAGCTTCTGTCGTATTTTTTACAAAACATACTAAATTTTTAGTTTATTAATAAGGGTAAAATATTAATTTGTTTTTTTAAATTTGAACTTAAAAAAGTTGGTTTTTTTATTTAAAAATCGTCAAAACAATAGTAAATAGAGCATATTCAAGATAACAGATGAATAGTGAGGTCTTAAGGGGGTTTTCATCCATTTGTCAAACCAAGTAGGCCTTAGATAGTCCACATTTATAGGGGTACCTAGAGTCTGTGATATTTGCGAATAGTTTTTTTGAATAAACCTCTTTTAAATGACGTTTATCTGAAAATAAGATAGACAAAAACAAGTTTATACCCATGTAACTCATTATTATATAATTGTATAAAATTTCTTATTATTTCGATTATGAATATTAGAAAAAGACTTTTTTCTGTTAAATACATGAAAAATATTTAAAGAAATGATAAATTCTGTAGCGATATTCCGTCTAATTTATCATATACATTGTTAAAAACATATTATAGAAAATAAAGAAAATTCAAACAAGAGAAATTACTGCTTGCTGCATTTTTTGCTTTCAATTGTTAATTCTTAAATGTTCTATATAATTATGTCTTTCTGTGATATAGATCTAAAATGAAATTTTAGCTCACTCTAAACAATTCAAACCTAGTCGTCACTCAAGTCGTATGTTATTAACAAAAAAATTTCTGCATATTCTCAAAAATTTTTTGAAAGTAAAATGTTAATTTGACTTTAAATTTTTAGAAATTGCATTTTTTACTAAAAGCATCAGTAAATTAGTCAATTTAAAAACAATAAACATAATAAGTTCATTAAACCAGCAAAAATTTCAATAAAATCGATATATATACACATACATATATATAAGTGTATATTCATGATCAATTGCTAATTTAAAACAATATTTTATATTACAATACATGGTAATCTAGAAATAAAATAAGATCGCTACGTGCGAAAAACTTAGATTCAGAATGCAATAAAAAAATATTCATTGTAGTGCTTTAATAATAAATATAGTAATACAGATATAATGAGCTATTTTTAGTGCCATAATTCTGTTTTGAAAATAATTTAATTTGTCATTTTCCATTTATATTTTTTCCATTATTACCTGACGTTTAAAAAATAAATGTGCTTGATTTTGATTTGATTTCAAGAAATTACTATCAATCTGATGCTGAAGATAACTATAAAAATTCAATACCTTTTTCAAATGTATCAGTTATCTTCTAATGACAAAGAACAAACATAGTATAGTTTAGATATATATTGCTTATACAAAGAGTTTCATGCATGGTCTTAATGGTTTTTTTGCACGACTCTAGAAAACAAATAATAGAGAACGAAAATTCCATATATTATTTTATTATTAGATCTTAACATTAAATGATATCTAACAAAAAAAATTCTTCAGATAAATAAAAAACAGAAAATTTGTAATCAATACTTAATTTTAAAAAATTTGATAACCAGTTTTAAATATCTAACAAACACTATTTATGCAATCTTTGATTGTCTTTAAAATTTATTTTGACTTTTATGATGTAATACCATTTTGTTTAAATGTTATTTTTAAATTCAGAATTCAGACTTTATGTTTTTTTGTAAAAATTGCAACCTAAGAATACCCAATGTCTATACTTAAGAATTTTTTATATGCTTAAATAATATTTTTGCATGTAGTCTCTCTTTTTATATATTTTTTTAACAAATAATACTATCATTAGAATAAATTACAATAAAAAT
This sequence comes from Edhazardia aedis USNM 41457, assembly GCA_000230595.3. Taxonomy (NCBI): domain Eukaryota; kingdom Fungi; phylum Microsporidia; family Culicosporidae; genus Edhazardia; species Edhazardia aedis. The sequence goes on from AFBI03000043.1 coordinate 291,095, forward strand.
AGTTTAATAAAGATAATTTTTATTTTCTCCCGTGAAAGTTTTTTAAAAAAGACATTAAAATTGCTGTAAAGACCGAATATTAAGCTATTTAATTTCTTATTCGAAACAGTTGTTTTATATCTTATATCCGAAACTTGAAATATATGTGCTACAATAAATATGCATACGTCTTTATAATTCCGTTGATATGACAATTCTTATTTTTCTCCTTAAATGTTTTTTTAATAAAAAATTGACATATCAAAGATACTTAATGTTTTTGTATATTTTTTTTAATCGATTTGAATAAACGATTATTGGGTATCCATTATATTCTAAGCTATAAACGATTAATTTTTATTGATGATGATTTGAAAATCATTGTTGGTTTTACCGAATCCAGCCGAGAATAGGTTGGATTTCTGGATTGCTGGATTAAAATGTTTAAAAAAAAATAGAAAAGTTTAGACAAGTTTTGATGTATATTGATTTTATAGTGTTTGTTTCCACTAAGGTTATTCATATCAGTTGGGTTACCACAAAAATTTTGCTTTGTATCCAGCCTCCATCTCTCCTGCTCTTCACATATATGGGTTTTTGTTTCATATTTTTACATAGATTCATGGAGGGATGTTTGGGTGGTAATATATTTTTTGGTTGGTACTTTTGCAGTATAATGAGTAATTGTATTATATATACTACACAAAACACCTTGCCTTTGGCTTAATGTATTTACCGCAGGTTTTGATCACAAAAAACGACTGAACTTACACTTTTGACTTTTCCTTATTTATTTATATCTGATAACGCTTATTTTTTTAAAAAAAGTAAGTATAACAAAAAATACAAAAATTTCAACTAAAATACATTTTATAATTTTAAAAGATAAGCATTTGTGTGTTTTTAAACAAAACAAAAAATATGGATATGTTTGCAATTATCTACTTTTTCCCTTGTAGATGCAAACCGAAAACCTAAGAAATTAGAGATATGTTTGAATTTTTTACCGAAATAATAGTGCTTTCTAGTTATTAAATAGTAATAAGATTAAATGAGACTTTTTTATTTTCTAATCACCTGATAAAACTCGTACGTTATGGGTATGTTGATTCTTTTAGGTCTTCCATCGGTTTCATATGTATTTATAAAATCTGGATCACGAAGCATTTTGGAATAGTTTGTTTGATTTTAGCTAATAAAAAGAGAATTTTTTTCTGTAGTTGAGTGATTTTAAGATATTATTATTGGTAACAGGTTATTATAATGCTTCATTTTAGTTTTAAATCATGTAAAAACTATTTTACTTGTTAAAAAAAGAAGAAAAATTTTGTTGTTTTACAGTTAGATTCACCCCAAATATTCTTTTTGTTATAGAATATAAAGCTTATAGCCTCTTTTTATTTATTTATTTGTAAAAATTCTCAAATGAATTCATGTTTATTTTTTTTTGTTTTAAACATTAATTTATATCAAAATTTACTTATAAGATTTTTTATGATTTTTTTGTTATTTTCTCATTTTATATATCTTTATTTTATTGCATTTTTTATATATTTAATGCAAATTCTATTAAGATATACAAAAAAAATTAAAAGATCGTGTTTAGTGTTGAGATAGACACGATAAGAAAAAATTACAATAAATTTTGAAATTGCCATAATTCATCGTTACAAAATATCCTTTAATGTTTTTAAATATGAAGATAAGATCATATATATGTATACAATTTTTCAGTATCAGAATGTTTAAAAATATATTAGAATGATAAGGTATGATTATTTCACATATAGAATTCATATTTTTTAATTAAAATTTGTCAATTTTTTAGATTAGCTACATAGAAATAGTTGATTATACTGCGTTTTTATATCGCTGCTGTAAAAAAAGAATTTTATGTTATGATTAATTTACCAATTGTATATTTTTAGCTAATATTCACATTAATAACAAATAGAAACCAAATAAATGTAAATATATAGGTAAAAAATACCTGTAAAAAACAGTGAATTTCTTATTGAAATCAATAAATAATTATTAAATGTTATATTTATATTTCAGTAATTAGCTAAAAGAATATTATTATGTACATATTTACATTTAATCTACCTTTTTAATTTAATTTGATAATTAAAATAAATTAATGTGTTTGTAAATATACTATTATTGTATTATCTTCAAAGATGCAAACATTTTATAAAATTTTGACGTTGAGATTTTGGTATAAGTATTTTTTCTAGAAACGAACTTTTTAAAAATATTGAGAAAAAAAATACCCGTAGTGTGAAAAAAAAATAAAGCAATAAACAAAAACACAAATAATTCTAAGGTCTATTGCTCAAAATTTTTTCCACCGGAGGATTCAGAAAAAGATGATAGAGCGAAGATGAAAGCCATCTACCACTTACATTATCAATTATTTTTTATGAATTATTTCGTTCAAAGTCGAATTCCTAGATTCCACGGCAATTATTTATTGCACCAAAGATGCTGCGATGAATAATAAAGGTGTTTTTGTTCTGAAATTTTTCTAAATTCTGTATGGTAAATTATATATGTTATGTCATATAAATAAATATCATTTTTATGGTTTTTCGATTAATTCACATTTTGATATCTTCATAAAAAGTCATTTCTGAAGTAAAGATAGCCTTATAATTTGCGATGCTCTTAATGTATTGTGTATGAATTTTGGAATTTTATACATTAAAGATTATAAAAATGTATTTTTATACACAAAAATCGATTATGAATATTTTCTAAGGGATGTGTAGAATTACAAATAGAATTATTTATCATAAAATTTTTATTGTAAAATTTCTTGAAATTATTCTAAAACACCGAAACTACTATTAATTTTTTAAAATCTATTGTAGTTCAGATAGTATAAAATGAATATTAACGGGGCTATAAATATTCAAAATTATATATATATTTTTTGAATAAATTCCACTTTTTTGAAAGTTAAATTTATATGAAATTTTTCATTACTTTTTCGTGGTGACTTTATGCTGTCCTATATGTTTAGGTATGCTATCATTTTTATACGGCTAATGTGTTTTTTGTTTGAAGCAATCAGTATGTTCCAGCAAACTCCATTAATTTGTACTGAGCATCTGCGTTGCTATTTATAACAAAATTCAATAGTATTTTTTAGTATTAACACTTGATTCTACTGCTGGTACTACTATAAAAAAAATTGTTATTTTTTATTGATTAAAGTAATTGATGAATATTAATAGTTTTTAATTTTCACAATTATATCGCGTTTGTATCTTCTTTGTGCTATACTGTCCTAAAATGAGCAATTTTTTTTAAAAAAATAACCACAAATTTTTGTTGAAGCATGACCTAATCAATATTTTTTAATTCTAAGCTATATATTAATAAACTTTTAACCATAAAGTGAAACAATATTTGCTGAACGCAGAGTATATTTTTATGTTTTAGATATTCTTATATAATACAGAAACAATAAACGTTCCCCTTTACATGAGGCTAGATCTTGTTATATTGGAGGTATTGTTTGAATGTGAATAATTGATGAAAATCTCTTTTTTTGCGTAAAATATAATTTTTTTATATTAAGAATTACATTTTATATTAATTAAAATTTGTGTTTGTTTTAAATTCAAAAAAAGAAAAACAAATTTATAAATTGACAACAACAAGAAAAAACTACAAATATTAATTAAAATTTGAAGTTAATTAGTGATATAGCATAAAATAATATATATCTAATCTTTAATGTAATATTTTATATTATGTTTTAGATAAAAGCACAAACTACAGATAAAAATTTGTTTTGTATATGGTATTTTCCAATACATTAGTTAAATGTTATTTATTCGTATTTCACCACAAAATATTGATTAAGTGCTTTAAACAATATTTTATTTATATACATAAGTAACCAATCAAATGAAGTGATAAAAATCATGACTCGATCAAAATGAAAATGCAAAAATAAAAAAAATGGTAATCAGGAAAAGTAAAACGATTTTAAATCACTTGTCGTGACAAAAAACCGCGTTTAGTTATAGCAATGAAGATTTATGTAATTATATATTTTTTGTTAATAAATATTTTCCTTCGCAATATTGAATCAATCCATAACACACAATAAGCTACAAATCTATCAATGTTTATAAATATAGTATATATTAGTATTTGCTGCAAATATTCATTTTTAAATAATCCATCAAACATAAAACCCTACATTATTAAAAGTTTTAATTTAGAACATTTGCAAATATTTTTAAGTTTTAATTTTATATTAGTTTACATAGTTATGCAAGAAAATATCCATATATATTAAAATGAAAAATTGACAAGCAAAATTATATATTTTTCAATATAATTGAATATATTTTCTTTAAAACATTACAACTTTGGATGTAGAGATCAAAAGGGTTAAACTTTTTTTTAACACCTGTTTATTATATGCATCAAAGAAATATATTATTAATATTTTTTTATCTGAAATAAATAATACACTAATTGATGAGCACATTAATATTTAAGAATGTAAATAACGTTTCACTTATTTGAAAATATGTGAATAAAAAACATAAATACTAAACCATCTGATGCGATTTATTTTAAAGACCCGATTGAGTAATTGTTTTTTTTTATAGATTGTTTCTTTATATAATATTTTCAGTAAAAATAAAAAAGGAAACTAGATTCTCCGTATACATATTTATTTTAGATCATTGTCTATTTGTATGATATTTTGATTTATTTGGGCAATAACTGAAATTAATTAGTAAAGTATACATTATTTTATATCAATAGCATCGGAAATACTTGTAAAATCAAATATATATGAATTGTCAAATTTACATGATGAATTAAATTTCAGTATTACAAATGTCAAAAACATCAAAAAACTTAATCAAAACAAAACAATTGATATAAAATTAAACCAAAATGTCAAAAACACAAAAAGCTATTTCTTTATAATTACCAATAAACAACAAATCATTTAGATGGTATTTATTGTGATCACCTATAACCCAATAGTTTTATAAATTATTTGTATATTTTAAAAGTACATGAATGTATAATATCCTATATACAGTGTAAATTGATGATACAGAATAACTAAGTGTTTTTTGTGTGTATAATGATAAAATGAAACATATAATTAACAATATTGCTACTATATATTTGATTCGCAGTTTCATTATTTATTAAGATTTGAAAAAGATTGACATATGAAAATAAAGCATTTTACGTGTTTGAATTTATTCTTTTGTTAATTTTAGAATGTGCGCTTATTTTGAGAACTAGATTGTTGTTTTTGCAAGGTTACCAATGCAAAAAGTGTAATATATTACGAATCTAAAAAATAATATGAGTATTGTAAATAATGGTTTTTAGTCAGGTTTGATATAAAAATATCATGCTGTTTAAGCCAGCTGTAGTTATTTAAATTTAATATTCAGTTTTTCCTTTAATTTTTTATCGCATTTTTTTTATTAAACGTTAACTTATTTATGTTTGCACAAGAGATTATTTCGAATGTAAATATCTGACCTTTGCTGTCGGAAATATGCAATTTCATATTTCTGATTTGAATAAATTCATATTAAAATTAGATTTAATTTTAATTGTGATTTAAAATTTTTATAAACTAAAAATTTTTAATTAGATAAATAAAATGACAAATGAACATTTACTTTTATTATAATAGTGAGATTTGATAAATTACTAATTTATCAAATAAAGCTATAAACAGGTGTGAATTTGAGAAAGGGAAAATAAATGGAGGATAGAAAATTTTCAAATAGACATTCCGATGAAACCTCACGGAATAATAATAAATATCCCAATTAAAACATTTGCCAATTATAGGTTGTTTTCTAAATATAAATACATAATACTACACAAAATTACTCTTCTATATATTTTATAAATTAAATTGCAATGAATATTTTTTTAAAAGAAATCTGTAATTTAATTTAAAAACGGCTCACAAACAAACTAGTCTTTAAATATTTTTATTTGAAGCAAAATTATAATGTAGAAAAATTACTCTAAAAAAAGTATGATTGTGAATTCAACATTGTGTAAAAAATATAAAAAACCTTTTAAAGTTCTAATTATTTTTAAAAGAATAAACAAAGTAGAAAAAAACAAAGAAAAGAATTCTAACACATAGTCTTTACTATATGACACAAGATCTCTGACTAAATCAATGATTTGACCATGTACGGGCCTTCAAGAGAATATCCAAATTTCCTATAATAATCACGTGTACCAATTCCACTTATAATAGCGATCTTTGTACTTTTATGATCGTACTTTGCTATTCTTTCTGCTTCCTCTATTAACATTTTTCCGTATCCTTTGTGTTGGAAATTAGTTGTATCATTGCGGTTTACCAAAACAGATGTACCATAAACATGAAGTTCTCTGATTACGCTGGCATTATTGTTTTCTATTATTGTGTTAGATGATGTTTTTGTTTTTTTGCAGTTGTGTGTGTGATGTTGTATTAAGATTTTTTTATCTGTTAAATTAAGTTCTGATAAGCTTTCTAATTCATTAGTATGGCAAATTTCTTGTTTGTTGATGCTTGACAAGTAGCAATCACATATTTCTGTCTTTTTTTCTTTAACATCATTATAGATTTTATTGATTTCGTTTTTAAATGTGGTTTTATTGTTGGTTTTTTGATTTAAAACGTTATTTTCCTTATCTAATATAATATCATCATATGTTTTTTGATTAAAAAACTCATTTTCCTTATCTAATATAAAATCATTGTCATCTCTATTTTCATTTTCATTAATGCTATTGGCCTTAAGCTCTTCTCTGTAGACACCGAAACTACATTTTCTGAGCCTGAGCATACCAATTAGGATATCCTGCTCGACGTCCTCATAGCTTAAAAAGGTTTCCCATCCGTCATTGGCGGAATAGTCTCTTCTCACAAGCTCCACACATTCTGGCACAACACTATCGTGAATATTTTTAATGCCGACTTCTCTTGTCCGTATATCGCGACATTTTGTGCTGTAATCTTTCATTCTTAGCAATGCTACTTCTCTGATATTACCATGCTCGACGCCTGAACTTACTAAAGGCATTGGAATATCACGCTGCACCCTGTAAATTCGAGTCCACGGCGGCACAATCGCAAAAATTCTCGCAAGAAAGTCTACGAGCTCGTCTGGGCAATAATTTTTGTATTTTTTGTTCTTCCACAGCTCGTATAAGCCAGTGCCTCTGATTACCAACGTTGGATAAATTTTCAAGCCGTCAGCACGAAATTTCGGGTTCTCGAAAAACTCAACAAACTGCGCATAATCGCGTTTTTGGCAAACATTCGGCAAATTCGGCATCATATGCGTGACGATCTTGTAACCACAGTCCTTTGTAACTCTAAACGTGTCGCAAACAGCCTTAACGGTATGTCCACGGTTCGTGTCAAATGCAACGTCCTCATACACGCTCTGTACGCCGATTTCGACTCTCGTACAGCCGTATTTCAGCATTTTACTCAAGTGCAAAGGCGTGCAGAAATCAGGACGCGTTTCGATTGTAATTCCAACACACTTCACCGCGCTTTTTTCGCTTCTGACTAGTGCTTCGTCCAAATTTGTGCTGAAACTGCCGCTCAACGCATCGTGAAGCTTCATAATAAAATTGTTTTTGTACATATCGCTGAGGCTCATAAACGTCCCGCCCATTATTATGTACTCGATCTTGCTTACGTTGTGACCTAAGCTTTCAAGCTGTGCAATTCGTGTTCGCGCTTGCTGGTACGCATCATAGCGGTGGCGGATCGCTCGCATCGACGTTGGCTCGTAGCCCGTGTAGCTCTGCGTTGAATATTCGAAGTCGCTATCGGGTCCACCCGGACAGTAAACACAAATGTTGCCTGTTAGTGCAATATGTGGACATCGGTGCGGTTTGCACATCACAGCAATAACAGCAACACCGCTGGCTGTCCGTACAGGCTTGCTTTTGAATGTCTCTTTTAGGTATGTATATTCTGTGGGTAAGCTGTTTAAAATGTCGACAAGCGTTGGTGTTGCATGCAGATTATATTTTCCACATACTTTGTTGCGTATTTGTGTTAGGTTGATTTTTTCTTTTTGCAGTGTTTTTTGTACTATCTCGTGGCTTATCTCAGAACAAGCCAACTTAAATTCTGCTGTGTCCATTTTGCAATATATATATGTTTTATTTTAACTATGTTTTATTCTGTTTTTAATTTTCTAAACTTACTTACTTTATTTCGGTATTTTTATCTTTACTTTTTTTATTTGTTTATATTATTAGTTTAACAATTGTTGTTTCTGTTATATGCTTCTATCTTTTTTTAACTTATCTTTATTGTCTTATTTTTTTTTAACGGTATGAGAGCGTAAAAAATTTAAATGAAATTGTGTAAATAGCATACAAGCATTCTATAAATCAGAAAAAAAAATATTTAGAATTTCTTTTATTATTTTATATACACATAAAAATCTTTATTTCATACAAAATTTTAAAAGAACAAGGAAACAGTATTTGGATTCGTTTTACGAAACTCATTGTGTATGAAAATGTGTTTATTAAACTATAATTACGTAAATATCGTACTTTGCTTATAAATGCAACCATAATAAATTAATAAAAATTTTTTCGTTATATTTCTTATTTTGAATCACATTTAAATTTATCATTAAAAGCTTGCTTGTTATTAAATTTCTGATTAATGACTGTAAGAAGAAAATATTTGCTCATTATTTGTACTTAGATTGATTCGATTATAATTTACATTTCGATCTGTTATTAAATAGCTAATCACTTCTGAAGGCTTTAAAAATTCTAAATTATAAACAAATTTGTACATCTAGAATACAATTAAAAAAATTGACAAAATTTTTCAAGCGACAAGTATAAAAATAAAAAACAAATGTTTGAATCAAGTAAAAAATTTTATAAACACATGTATAAATATTTAACTGTGTTCAATTTAATCATTTTAGTCTTATCAATAAAATAAATAATTTTAGAAACTATAATGTATTTTCGCTAAAATTAAATTATCATTTAATTATACCAATAAAATTATCGAATATCAACATATGTGCATTATATAAACGAAATAGTTTGAATAACAAAAATTTGTTAAAACAAAACATTTTAATATTTAGTTTTATAGATCAAACAGTTGCTTCACCTTTTTTTATCAAATATTTCAAATTGTGTAAATTAATTAATCAGTGTCTGATTTAAAAAAATATGATGGAAGCTCTTATTTACGTGTTTATTTATCCTATAATCAAAAATTTCAAAACTAAAATATATTTTCTAGTTGTATAAATACAATCCCATCAACACTTTATAGTAAAATTATATAAAAAATATTGTTTTAAAATTTTCATAAGTATATATATTTTATATGTTATTGTAGTGAAATATCCACCACATTCTGGTGTTTAAGGTAGCAAAAACATTTTCCCTCCATAAAAAGCTTTTATCCAACATTTGCCAACCAAAGTTAACACCATCAAGGCTATAAAAGAAGATACATCTTGCCCTCACACCGATGAAACTGATGATGGAGAATACTAGTGCTACTTGCCTAAACTAACGGTGAGCGCAGGTCTGAACCCGACACCTTCGTAAATAAATCATCAACTTTTCCATATTGTCTTTATGCATACTACTTAGCTACTCGTCTCAGCCACCCGGCGAGTACAGCAGTTATAATGAATGCAATCTCAATAAAGTCATGTATCAAAATAGGTATTTAAATCAAGTAATTTTAAATTTATATTAGTGAAATTTACAATAGAAAATGTAATACACATGGTCTAAGTATTTGTATCAAAAGAAAATAAAAATTCATTTATATTAACTTATATTGATAGTAATTAAAATTATTAACAAATTTAGTATATACTTTGACTTTTTTTACAAAGTAAAACATATTGTAATCTTCAAATCAACCACAATATTCATCTATGAAAAGAATATATTAAACATTTAAAACTGATATTTTATTGTTATTCATTTGATTTCATTAATATATACTTCAACAGAAAAATTTGTAGAATAAAACCATTCAGTTTTTACATGCCTGCTGTAATCGCTGGGCAATCGATTCAAGAAACGAATATACCAGCATAAAGAGCGAATTGTATATAATGGTATTTATTTATATATGTGTCGGGTTTACCCCCAAAATCACACTTTTCAGCATTATTTACAGCACATTCATCCTTAACTTGTTACATGTGTGTTATGAAAGGGTATCATCTTTTTTTATTGCATCGAATGGTCTTGTCAATGGGAACTTGAACGTTCTGTATCAAATTAATTACCATAAAGAATCAATATTATTGTAAAAAATTATTACCAAAATGGCATAAGAAAAAATTAATCCCTTTATTTTTATTAAGCACTTTAAATTTTTGTAAATTATATTATACACTACATAGAAATGTCTACTAGCCTAACAATCCGACAAGACGGTAGAAAAAAAGCACTTAATCAACAAATATCACAACATCGGTAAGTTAAAATTGGGTATGATAATTTAGATATTGTTTTCCAATTTATTTGTAAACTATTCTTCTCGTTTATATTTTCTTTTCTTATTAAAAAGGTTTAAATTACCAGTGCTCATTTACTTTATAAGAAGTTTCATGCTAACACCTTATCTTAATTACAAAAAAATTCAAATATTAAAATGGATATTTTAGTAATTAAAAAACGCTATCAACATAATTTATTTTTTAATATGCTACAGAATAATCAAATTATTACTGCTTTAATATTATTGTTGATTCTTACTCGATATTCGATCATGATCAACACAAATTCAAAATCTGTTTCATTTACCTTTTTATATTTTTTATTATATTCATAAGAAATAAATAAAAAAACAGGAATAACCTTTTTTTATTTTAAACTATATTTTCAATATATTAAAAACAATTATTTAAACACAAAAAATACCAAAAAAATTATACGTTGTAAAATGACTTTATGACATAAATTTATTGCAATATTTAATACATATCAAGTCATGATATATTTTTTTAACATTTTTAAATCGTTTTTTTTCACAGAATTAACACTATTTTATACAAACTATTTGTTTTGATCAAATCTAAAATAAATTATATAGATTTATATACATTATGAACTAAATCCGAGATTAAAAAAAATACAGATTAAATCTTTGAATTAGATAAATCTATACACTTTTCTAATTTATTCATTTTATTTTAACAACAATAATTAAAATGATTGAATACATTTCAACTATGTCACTATATATAATATAATAGTTTTGAATAAAATTGAAATAATTAATACATTCTATCTCAAATTTGTAATTACAAAAAAACTTTTTGCGAAAAACACATATATTAGAAGATACTTATATGTAGTCATTTTCAATAAAAAGTTCTTTCTTGAATTTCTTGCCTTCCTTTCTAAATAACTTGTCCTTACATTGGATTCCATAGTGGAATAAAATAGGCAATGTAACAGTGCTCCCGAATCACCTTAGACCAAGATCACAGGCATTACACCGATATATATCTTCTATAACCAGTTAGTTAATAATATTCACCAACTAATCAAATTATCTAAAGCATTTTCTTCGCCATACACACTTTCTACCAAGTGTGTACGGAAACTATTTGTTAATTTCTAGAATTTAAAAATAAAATGCTGCAAGTTTCATAAGTGAAAAAGAAAAAATTGTTTTGTTATTTTCTTTTTGTTTTCTTTAAAATTTTTTGTTAAAATATTTTATAAAAATAAAAATATAAACTACCCTATGAATCACACTTTTGGCAATTAGCCGAAAAAAATTTCTATATTCATCAACATAAATTACTCAGGTTTGAAAAAAATAAAATAATTTACTGTTTTTTGTTCTTATTCAAACATTTTTGTCGCGATTAAATTACGACGTTCTACATATAGATAATTTTTTAGATTAAAGCCGAAAATTATGCTTAAATAAATTTTTAAAAAAACTTTGTTTAAGTTTTGAATTATGATATTTTATCTAATAAACATGTAGTATGTCGAATCGTGATGTTAAAGACATGATCGATAGTGTATTATAAAAAAAACTACAAAATTATTGAATTTAAAATATAATAGAGTAGAAATGTCGCAAAATAAATTAAAAAACCATAAAAATAAACTTTATTTACAAAATTATATTTTTTTCTTTTACAATTTATCATTATTTTACCGCGATTTCGAGCAACATTACAATCACGCTGCAAGTGTGTTTTAAAATTTCCAATTTTATAGCCGAAAAAAAATTAAAATTTTTTTAACCTTTAGAATACCATCTAACTAGATTTACAACTGATATTAAAAAAATTTTTACAATTTTTTTTATTTCATGATATATAAATATTGTTAGGCATTTTTACAATCAGAAATAAAAAAAGGAAATTTATGCCGTTTCAAACTCAAAATTAGATATAAAAAATTTTATATATTATTTTATGTATTATAAAATTTTAAAATAAAAAAAAAGGAAATTTCTTTGTAGGCGATATAAGCGATAATTAAATCAGAGTCATATTTATATCCAACATTAAAAAATTAAACAAAATAAATTTAGTTATACACTTATATTTTAGGAAAATTTATTTTTACCATATGTTTTCTTTTTTACATTGTTTATTTTTTCTACTTTTAATTCTTTTTTAAAAATCGATGATATTTAATCAAAGCAAAAGTTCGGTTTTGTTTGTCTTGAAAGTTTGTTTTTGTTTTTTTTTGCGATTTTTGTAATGGTAATTTCTAGAGAAGGGGCACAAAATTTTACTTTTTGCATAATTTTTGAAAATAAAAAATATTTAAACGAAATAATACCAGAAGATAAATAAAAAAACAATGAATCATACTACAAAGCAATTTATTTTTACAATTTATCTAGTATAAATTCTTTAAATATAGATGATATATATCATAATACTAAAATATCGTAAAAAACAATATATACGATACAACGATATATCTTGCTATATAAATGTTCAATTAAAATTTTTTTTCTAAAGTAACATAAAATTTTGCTATTATATATAAAACATAACACATTTTTTTATTTATGGAAATATAAATATGCATGATATTTTTTTTATACTATATAATAACCCAAAAAATCGAATAATAAAAAAACAAAACGAAAGAAAAAATACTATGTGAATGCTATTATAATATATTAACGCGTTTTCTTACTTAAAAATGTCTTCGATGTCTTATTAAAATATACTATAAAATTTAAAAATAAATTATATACTCTTATGATTATAGTAAAGTACAAATTCAACGCATTAAAAATTTTTGTGAAAACATTCTTTAAAGCTTAATACCAAAAAAATACATATTTAAACACGATTTCAGAAGTTTTCAAAAAAAAACTTTTGGATATAAATGTACAACTAATTAGCATTATATGTAAATATATATGCCGTAGTAATTAAAATTATACTTATTCACACATAAAATGTTTCTTTTACAGTACTTAAAGCACCTTTTTTAATTCATAAAACATTATTATACGGGTGATATAGAGAAAGACATTAATTTTTCTTTTAAGTTGTTTTTGAATCTATATATGATAAAAAACGTGTTTAAGCAATTATATAATATAATTTAAACAATAGATATAATTTGATATGAAAAAAAAATCATTATTCAGTACTAACAAAAACATCCAAGATATAGTTAAATTAAAGAAACTTTGATTTTCACAGAAAAAATAGCATAAATAGTATCTTAACTATTTTTGTGTAAGCGTTATGCTAGTTATTTCTCTAGATATCATGAATGTATGGTAAGAATAAAAGTTACATAGATATTACAAATCATATATGAAAAAAATTAAAAATCCTAAAAAAGTTTGATTACGTAACATGATATAACATAAAATCTAAATAAAAAAGAAAATAATTTTTCAAAACTACAAAAAAAGGTAGTTCAATATGTACTTAACAATTAAGTTTATTTAAATTCAGAATTGTATTTTTTATGCTTGCAAAAAATGTAAATATAATATTAAACTAAAAAAATGATTGAGAAAAGATCTTCATAATATTTAATTCATCTTAAAGTTTACAATTAACAATCTAATACATTATAAACACACATAAATCACAAATATTTGTATAATACTTTGGTGCTGAATGAAAAAAATTAGGTTTAAAAAGAATAATTTTCGACAAAATCAGAAAACTTTGTCAATATATTTACATGAATTAATATTTGAAAAAAAACTTTTTTATGAAATAAAATATAAATTTTTGCTACTTTTAATATAATATAAAATAATGATTGTAGTAAAATTTAAATTGTTGCGATAAAATTTTGTATAAATATTTTAGATTTACTAAACTTTTTTATTAGATTTTGTTTTTGACAAAGAAAATCATTAAAATATATCGTAATAAAATACAATTTACAACTAAAAGCTAGATAATAATAATTTTTAAAATAAATTATCGTTTATTTTATTTCAAACTATAAATTTTTTAATATTTTGGTCAAGTCTAAGAAAGAGCAAAGAAAATAGGATCAGTTATTATTAATATAGCAAAGATAGACCAGTTCTAACTTAAATTATTTAATATTTTACAATTTAATATATTAAAAAAAAATTTCGTTCGAAATATATCAACTAACAATTAAATATGGAATAGTGAAAAAAACAGAGGAAGAATGTTTTTAAAGCTCTATTGAAGAAAAAAGGCATGTGCAAAACAATTTAAAAATATACATAATTGTATATTCTATATAGATTTTATTTAAGAGATTTTGACTTTTTTGTAAACTTATTTACAAAATTTAGTTTTTAAAAAACATTGAACATTTAATTAATTGAATTCATGCATATTTATATTTTTTAAACTGTTGCTTTAACTGATATATGAATCTTTAACATATATAAAAATATCAAAATTTCATTAGACGCTCATAAAATTGTTTACATTCTTATTCAGTTATGTCATTGAGATAATAACCAAAAAGATTGAAAAACATAAAAATAAAAAAATTCTTATAATTTGATTATACATTGCAATAAAATTACAAAAATAAATGATTTGAGCATTAATACTTACTAAAAAAATAAAATTATGAGAATGCACAATTAAAAATCCTTATGATTTGATTTTCATGTATCTCTGATTTTCAAGTAAAATGTCACTAAAAACTGCATGATTTTCATAAAATGATGCTATTATAGATTTTTTTAGTTTAGATATACTTAGAGATATAATCATGACCAAAAAATATTTAGTTTGCTTGAATATAGCATAGAAAGCATTATTCCAGCTTTTTTAGGTAGAAAAATTTGTTAATTAGAAACTTTTAATTTTAGTGAGATGTTCACAAAAATTTGTTTGGTTGTTAAGGTTCTGCTTCTCGACATAAATGACTTTTCATAAGTAGAAATATTTTTAGAATTGTGAAAAGACAAAAAAACGGTGAATATTTATTTACAAGCAATTTAAGCTTTTTAGTGAATTTAAATCACCAATCATATTTGGTACAAAATGATCAAAAAGCAAAAACACCAAAAAGCATTAATATTATTAATGTCAAGAACCACTACCAATATATAATGTAAAAATCTGCTCAATTTTTTGATCAAAATCAAAGAACACAAATCAAAACAGAAAACGTCAAATACCTCAAAAAATGATCATATCAAACATTTTAAGATAAAATTAAATTTACTAATCATTTATAAGAAAATTCAAAGCATATGAAATTTACTATAACCAACTAGAACCACATAAAACTCGTTTTCATTCTAATTCGATAAACACACAAAAAAATGAAGCTCATACAGTATAAATATTGTTAAGAAATGATATTTGCAATGGACTTGAAAAACATAACATAAAAAAATAAATTTAGTTTTTTTTATAATTTTTGTTATAAGCAGCATATTTTTACATTTAATTACTTTTAACGTGAAAATAAATTGTTCAATTTTTTCTTTGCTACTGTTATAACATTTTGAGAACGTAGATATAGTTAAATTTTATGATAAAAAAATTGAATAAAATGTTATTCATGGTTTTATATTATCTACATATAAAAAGAAGGTTTAATACACTTACTTTTTATGATAGTACTTTAAATAATTTTTTTCAGATTTTAAAAAATGATATTTATCCATTATTATAAAACATAAAATCTATTTAATTTTCGAAGTGTCATTTAATACGAAAATTTTTTTTTTGATAATAATTTCTTATGATATTCTACTAAAAACAGTATATAAAATTAGGGACAATAACCCTATAAACCAAAACATTTAAATTTATATTTTGATATTTTTTTAATAATTTAAGTAAGTATATTCTCAAAAAAATATTAAATAAGATAAAATTTTTACATGCAGTAAAAAATCGAAATACGAATTTTATTAGGCAAATGGTTGAAATGTCCAAAATGTTACTACATGTCAAAGAAAATTTTAAATTATATACTTCCAATTAAATTTAACAATATTTTTTGCTCAATATTTGTTTGAGTTAAAAATCTAACCTGTTTTACAAAATTAAAAAAAATTACATCGTATAGCAATGTTCATTTAATAAATTTTAAAAATCCTTTTCAACAAAAAAAGCATAAATAATTAATAAAATGTAATTAGAATAAACACTATAAGAATTTACATTTGAATTGGTGTGATAAATGTTATTATTTATAAGAACTATTTAAAAGTAAAATCGACATAATTATTTTTTTAAGCAACCGCTTTTATGTGTTTTCATATACAAACTACAAAAGTTATATTTTTTGCATTGAACGCAATTCTATTGGTTTTATGCCTTATAATTATTCAAATATATATATGTGGCTTTTAATATTTAGTTTCTTTTGTTTTTTCATTTTCATAATTATTATTTATTACAAAATAAAACATTTTTTTTGATTTTTTATTTAAGCTATTTTATAAATATATTGATTGCTATAATTGATATAGCGTTTTTTCATTTATACGTTTATATAAAGGTAGTTTTCAAGAATGGGTGTTAGTTCCATAAAAGTTGAATTCGTGTTTTTAGATGCTCTTATATATTATTTTTATACTGATAGAATATTTGATTTACTTATTTTGTTTTATATATAATTTATAAGCGTTTTTTTTAGTTTCATATATGTATTTTTTGCGAAAAACATAAATGAAATGCTTACACAAGTCTATAAATATTAAAAATGTCTATTAGATAACAACTCGGCGGGAGAGCTCCTGGTACATATGTTAAAGTTTGCAAATTATAAGATATTCGATAAAAAAAGTAAAATAATAAAAAATAAATAAAAAAATTACATATCTGATGGATTTTACTTTAGTAAACTGATTGGAATATTACATGTGTTATAGTTTTGGTAGTTTTCATCTTTCTTTCTCTTTTTAAATTTTTGGAATTTTCTTATTTGTATACATATATTTTTATTTATAATTCGACAATTTTTTTTTATTGTCCAATTTTTTCTTTTATCACATTAATTAAGAAAAGTTATACAGTTATAAAGTAAATCAACTTCTCTATATACAGTTATTTACTGCTTATTTTGTGTTTTATATTTTATGCACAAGAATTATTGTTGCATAAGCAACCAATAATTTTATTTTGTTACCAATATATTTTGTTTGTTTTTTGATATCCTGTAAATTCAGTTTTGACATTTTTTGCAATGTTTATCAGTGAATAGAAAAGATAATTGTTGTATGCCAACATATATGGGTAATAATAATTGAAATTGTTCCGTTTATGGTAATTAATTAAAAATTGATTTTGTTTCAGTTTTACTAGAATTTGACACATTTTAACACAATTCGAACGAATTACCATAAATGATAATATATGAAAAAATTATGCTTAAAATATAAAAGCAGAGATTTAATAATTTTAATAAAATAATGAACAAAAATATTTCTTCTAATATCAAAAACAATATAAATTTTTACAATAAATTAAATTATGCGCAATAAAAATAGTATAAAAGCAATTCAATTATCGAATTTTATCTTTCAAATAAATGGATAACCGATAGATACCACACTAATCTATTATGTAAATGTTGTAAATTAGTTATTCTTAAGCTATAAAAGTTTTTGGAATTAAAAAGAATAATAAGTAAATAATAAACAATTCGTATATTTCTTATAATAATCACTATCTTAAACGGTCATTTTCGCGTAATTTTTCCAGGAAACAATATTCAATTAGCATTTCAACATTTGAAAAATTTTTTTTGCCAACGAATCAGTTAGCTTCGGACACCACAAAAACATTACCAATTGTTTCAAAAACGAAAATTTTAGATTTATATGGTAAATCTTATAGGTCTCGACACATTTTGGTTGTTTTATAGATAAACTATTTCCTTGAATAAAAATTATAAATGAACCTAAGTAAAAATGTAAAAAATGACCAGCAAAAAGAACTATATAGTAAAGGCCTTGTTTCTAAAGGTTTTAGCCTATCTGTCGTTAAAAATGTTTATTTACGTAATATTAATAAATAAGGTGGAACTTCTTACCATATCAATTAAATTTATATAAACAAGTTTTAATTCTAAATAGCAAATATTCAAAATTTCAAAGAATTTATCAGAACCAATAACCAAAATATTTTGTAAAAAAAATAATCTATTGGAGATGGAATTTTAATATACATTTTAAAATTTTTCGATAAAAAGTAACATATATGATTAAAATTAAATATAATATGTATTTTTTGCTAGTTCAAAAATTATCTAGATTATCTATGGTTTTTACGGATTGAATTTTAATTTCTTTGGTAGCTATTTCGGTTTTAGTTTTTCAAAAAAATCATATTATAAATCCATATACCTGAGATATATTTTTATTATGAAAAAGAATTTCCATACAGAACAGAATTTTAGAGTTCTAATTAATTAAATCGCAAGAAAACCAAAAAATTTATTTTTAAACAAAAAAATTGTCAATAGTCGAAAGCCTTTAAACTGATAAGTATCCTCTAAATGATTGAAAAGAAAATTAAACGTAAAACAACGAAATAAATTCAATAATAGTCAATACCAATTAGAATTTTTCAACTATTTTAATAATAAAAACATTTATGCAGCATTTAAATTTCAGAAACACATTACATTTATGTCTTTTTTCAATAGAATAATTTTATTTTTTAAATGAACTTCTTTATTTACCACATATAACAATAAATATAGTAAAAAAATCTATATTTCTACCATAAAATTTATAAGAATGTGAAAAATATTTTTTTAACATGCATATAGCACTTTCTTTCACAAGTAAATATTCTAATTTTTTTGAATATCGATATTAAATATTTATTTTATTTTCATCGAGAAAAAAATTCAAACATAGTTTTTTTATTAAGATTTAAACAGTTTTTTCGAAGATATTCTATAAAATTAAACTATAAACTAATTTTTTTGAGGTAACTTGCAATAAATTAGTAGTAACAAAATTTAATATTTTAAAAAAGAATCAAATTAGAGGTAAAAAGAATATCTAAAAATCTGAGAATTCATAGCAATATGCGTAAAGAATCTTATTTAATGTATGAAATTTTTATAGAAACAAATTGTAACAAACAACTAGTTAAAGGTTGAAAAGAATATTTCACACGCCAATTTTTTATGTAAGAATAAACTTATTGAACGAGTAAAAAAACAAATGAGAATTAATAAAAATAACATTAATCTGAATTTCACCATTTTCTTGTTTTCAGATGACTGTTTTGAAAAAAATATTTTCTAATTTTTTTTAGAAATTTAATCACAAGATGTTTGTATTAAAAAACTAAAAAAGATTTTTTCTCATTTTATAACTATTTTTCGCGATAAAAAGCATTTTTTTCTAAAAAAACTATTACAAAAAGTATTTACATAAGTTACAAGTTCATAAAATACTTATGCTTAATTTATTTAAAAAATCAACTATTCTTTATAAAATACATAAATTTTGAACCATCAAAAAACTATTTTTTTGATATACCATTTTTGTCTAATCATTTGAATCAACGTATAATCTAAGTTTAACATATTATAGTCTGATTTTTGGATTCCTATACTTTGATACAATTTTGTCGACGTTAGAAAATAAGTTTACTTAGGTTTAAAATGTAATTTATAAAACAACGCATGAAACGATAATTAAAAAATCAATGTTATTTAAAAAAATTGAAATTTTTTATTTTTATTATTTAAATTTTTTAAATGCAGATTTCATTGTTCGAGACAAATATTTTTAATAAAATTTTTAGCAGCAACAACACAAACCACAAAAAACAATATTAATAATTAGCCCAAAAAAAATTGTATGTTAATTTAGTAATTATTTAAAGTATGTAATTAATATGGATTTAAGAGAAATTTATTAAAAAATTTTATGCATTTAGAAATAAATCTTTGAACTATTGCAATTTTTTTAATTTCTTTTTTAAATGTTTATATTTGTATGAAATATTATAAAAAATTTTAGTTCTAGTAAAGTTTAGGGTGATTTATTTTAAATAAAAAAACATTTATTAGTTTTTCGATTATTAATTTTACAATTAAATAATATTTAAAAGTAAAACCTAGTATTATTATATTGATTTATTTGTTAAGTTTTTGCACACATCAAACACTATATAAATTTCAGATTTTGTAGCTTTTATTTTTTTAACATCAAAATATATCCTTAGAAAGAAAAAATCTGCTTAGAAATGATTTTTTTAAGGTAAAAAATACTTTTATATCAATAAAATTGTTGAATTGGTATTTTTTTACATCTGTGATTTCGCGAATATAATCGATAATTTTAGAAAATCAGAATTTTTAAAAATTAAAATTAGGATACAATTGTTCAATTTAATTTAATCGTTTTTTTTAAATTTAAATATAGTTTAAATAAAAAGCAATACAATATATAAAAAATAACATCAATGATTACGAATTTATTTATCATACATTATCATTTAGACATCAATAATATCGAAGTCTCGAAAGTAGACATCTGAATTTTCATATTCTTGAACAATACTTGATTTGTATTCTAAACAGATGTATTTGCAATAATCTGACTTAGGTACATAATCACAAAGTTTTACTGCTATTGCATAAATTGCTGAAGTAGTTACAAAAACCGCTAAAACCAAGCCAAATTTTAATACGAATGTGATAAACAACAACTCCAAATTTAAACAACCAATGCTGTATAGAAAAAGGCAGCTAGCAATACAAAAGCGGCCAAACAGTTGTATATCGCTTCTTACAAACAGAATATACATGTAAACCAAGCATGAAATGATAAATACGTTAAAAAAAACACCAAGGTTCATGAAACTCACTATTGAAGCGGATAGGCAAACTGTAGAAATCGTAAACAAAATTTTCGAAATATCTATAATATCTACACATCCTTTTGTTGCTACAGTTATAATTTCTTCTAAAATGATTGCTATTGTGTATATGTAAACAGGCAGCATCATATAATGTATTCCAATATCTTTTCTTAAATCAAATTTAATAACTAATAGAATACCAAGTGCGTTGATCAGAATTACGCGTATTAGAATTTGAACTGAAATCAGACAGTAGCCTATATATGTTTTTATCTCATTTTTAATCAACTTAATCGTGTAAATAAGTACATAGCAGAGTAAAAAAGAAGCCGCAAAAACTAAACTCTGAAGTATAAAAAGTAACGGAACATCAGGTTTAAAGCTTTTTACGGTAAATACTGCTGGTACAATGTAAAAAAGAGCTAACAGAATTACAACGAAGATTTTTATGAGCGCAAAGTTTGTTTTGTTAAGAAACCTGCCAAAAAAATAAAGTTTAGCCGGGTCTTCTCGCATTTCATACGCCCATTTTCCGAAATTTTTATACAAGTCTCTGTTGTAATTATCTTTTAAGAATGTATATGCGTTGCACAATTCGTAATACTTCTCTGATCCGTTTGGCTGCCTGTCCGGATGATATTTCATGCACAATTTATAATATTGTCTTTCCAGTTCGCGTTCTGTGAATTCAGGATGAATTTTCATCAAATTGTACAATGTTTTCTCTTTTGGTTGTCCATTGCTCATTTTTGAATATTTCTTTGTCATTATTTGTTATTTAAGCTTGTATTAATTTTAATAATTGTTTTTTTCTTCTTTAAAATAGTTTTTGTATTTAGTTTTTATTATCGCCTTTGAATTGTTTGCTGTAATTTTCTTCCTTCTCTTTGATATATTTATTTTGAAAATCGATGGATATTTTTTTTTGATCTTATTTAAGTGATTTCTTTTTTTTAATTTCAAATTCGATACTGGAAAAAAAAATCGAAAATAATAAAAAGTCTAAACAAACAAAGAAATTTTACCGAAAAAAATAAATTTTGAGATTTATCGCCTCTAGAAAGATAATTTTGTTGCTTTGTGAAATTGTTGTAAATTTTGAAACCTAATAGAGTAGATAAAAAAAATAAAATTAAAATACAAAGTTAAATGAAATTATTGCTTTCTTTATATCTTAAAAAATATATATTTAAATTTTTAAACATTTTTGCTTCAAGTTCTCTTTTCTGTTATATTTTAGCATATCAAAAAAAAGTATTTTAAAGGTGAATTTCAATGACTATTCAACCTTATCAACAGTTTATTCCGAAAAGATATTATTAATAACAAAAATAATGTAATTCCAACAAGTCCAATTTTTTATTCTGTTTTATTGATTCACTATCCATTTTTTGTTTTTCACTTACACTTACGAATGAAAATTGGTTTTTTCAAGATGAAATATTTAAAAAAAATATTTTGAAACACTTTTCAAAAATATAAAATTGAACGTTTATCAAATATATAAATTAATTAAAAAATATACAACGGAATATATTCTTTATTACATTATTTATTTATTTTGCCAATATCAACATTATAAACCAATATTCCGAATTTTAAACATCTACCTGCTGCAAAAATCATTATTATCTGGTTAATTTGCCGTGTAGAAATGGAAGTTAATGCATAAAACTTGCTTTTAAAACGATCTAATTATCCATATAGCCATTCGCAATAAGTCATCACATTGAGATCTAAAATATTGTTATATAATTTTTAATTATAAATTTTCAAGCAATATGATGTGTATTATACTTAAGTAAAAAATAACAATGTTTGATGTAATATTAAAATTCAAACCCTTTCATGATATTATAAACCGAAAACGTATATTTTTTCAACAAAAAATCTTCATAATTTTAGTTATAAAATAACTTTTGCCAAATCTTACTTTACTTGATATCATTCTCACATTCTAATTTGAAATTTTAATAATATGTAATAAATATAATTGATCGTTTATTTTAGAAAGATCTTAAAACATTAGAAGAGTTAATATAATATTGTGAAAAACATACAAACTGTTTTTTCAATTTAAACAATGAAAGTAGATGTTTATTATTTTAATTTTTATTTATAAAAAAAAGTTCAAGAAATAAAAGTTAAGAATCAAACACGTTTGAAACGTTTAATTGCGTAATCTTAATTAGATTAAATAGCTATCAACCTTTTCTATTTGGTTTTATTTTATATTTGCAAAACACAAATATTTGTTTTTTGTAATCTCAAATTTGTTTTATCTTTTTCTAACTTATCCATTTCACTAAATTTTTATTGTATATCATATATATCATATTCCTTTTAAATAATACCGTAATGAAAATGAATAAAAAATAGAAATATAGATTTCTAATCTTTCACAACCTTATGCATTTGAGTATATTATTCATAATAGATGTATACGAAATACTGTCGTAACTTGTGTGTCACAATAAAATGACGAAATCGGTTCGATATCTGGATAGTCAAAATTGATTATGGTCGATCAATCATATACCAAGCAAAAATAAGCCCAAAATCTTCAAAAAACTGAAATAAAAAAACCCGAAAAAATATTTTTTAAAAAAAGAGTTAGAAATGGACAATTCAAAAAAGTATGAGAATCTAAAAATACCTAATTATGTGAACTTAAAAGAAATATATATGCCCAAGTTTTTAAAGATTTATTTCAAATTATTGTTTTATGATAATAATTAACATGTTTTAGCTCTCTTGATTTTTTCATTTGATGTTTTGTAGTATTCTTAAATGTACTTTACAAAAAGAACAATTTTGAAAACATAATAAAAAATTACATTCATGAAACACAAATAACAACAAATATTGGGTATTTAATCTTAATGCTAATATATTTTAACTAATTAATCGTGTTACAATACTTTTCAAATATGCAATTTTTCTTACCATTAATCTTTTTTTACTACAAATAATAAATTATTTTTTTAATAAATTTGTAATTCTAAACCTTGAAAGCCTTAAAATATCTGTGCTACAGCTGAAATTTTTCAATATTTGCTTTCATTCTTATCTTTAATAATAAAATCTTGTTACAAGTAATTATTTGGTAAAAAATAAGAAGAATACAAATAAACCTCAAAGCTAGCAATATGTTTAATGCGTTGAGTTTATGATCAGAGTAATACAAAAAATCATAAATTAAAAGACAATTTGCAATGTATCCATAATTAATACATGTTTAATTGATAACTTCAGTTGCGGTTAGAAATAATATTTAATAAAATTGGACTATGATTTCAAAAGGGTTGTCTTTAATAATAAAACTGGCAACTTAATTATATCAATTAGATTATTACACAAACATTGGTTTTTAAACATTAAGATTTCTAATTAAATGTAATTTTAACTGTTTTATATCTATTTCATTAACAAATACAATTTTAAAGAAAAAGATTTATTTTAAAGTTTTTACATTTCTATTCATTAAAGGATAAAAAATATATACAAATTTACGAGACAAAATGTATTTTTATTAAAAATCTAAGGCATCTTCTGAAATCATTTGGTTAGGATAAGTCCAATCTATTGACCAATAAAATAAGTAGCACACCAAAAAAACATCTACAAGTTTTCTTCAAAATTATTCTCGTTTTCTGTATACGATACCTTTTTACATTATTATATCAATTTTCACAACAATAGAAAAAAGTTTGTATTAGACTTTAACAAACAAAGAAATAGAAATTTAAATTTTTAAACTACTGTTTTTAACATCAAGTAAATTTATTGTTATTTCGTAAAATTCTATATGAGTACATTTAAAAATAGTCTTTTTATTTGATTCTTTTTTTCAATTCATTCCTCCACAAACTTTTTTATTTTATTTGATAAATTAACAATTTATCAAATAAAATAATTGTTTTGATAGTCAAATCAATTTCATTATAAAACGAAAAAATCAATTCATGAAGAAATTAGTGTGATTGTTGGATGATATGGGTTTTTAATATTAAAAAGCGAATCAAAATATTGTTTTGAAAATCGAATATTTATTTAGAAACTGTATTTATAACTAATTGAATAAATATGCACTAACCACATAACTTTGAAATTTGATCATTAAAACAAATAAAAACTTTCATCACTATTTTTTTATTAAATATATTTTTAACATCAATCTGAATCCCCTTCTGATAAATAAATAACCAACAAAAAATTATCTGCAAATTTTTTTTTGATAATATTGAATTCCCTTTGTTAACCTTAAAATCTAACAGACAAAATAGTGTTAAAAGCCTTAACATCATATATTTAAAATGATAAAATATATGGGTACATTTACCACTAATTTAATTTGTTTCTAAAATATGTGAAAAATCGCAAACACAATGTAAAACAGTGTTATTAAAACCACAATTTAATTTCATACAATTTCATAAAAAATTACTTTGGCATTTGATATACGATAAAAAACATTGGTACGAATATTCCATTCTAATCATATAATCATAGTTTTAAAATTCTTAATAAATTAAAAAGGAACTACAGTATGAAGCAACAATTTTATTTCTAAAGCAACGGACACGTATAATTGAATTATTTTTGTCAATTCTAAAATAATAATTAATAAATATAATTTTTACGATATTTACTTATAGGTTTCTGTGAGGTTTCATCGGAATCTATATTTTAATTTTGATAAATAATCTCGCCTTTCTTCTATTTTTAATCTTTTCATACTTGTATTTGATAAATTGTTTTATTTATCGAATGAAAACATTCAATCTATCAATAAAAATTATTAATTGAAAGCCTTGAAATTATTATATCAAATTTAGCATTAAAAAGTTTTAAAGGTTCAATTATTATACAATTACAAAGTAATAAATATTTATCAATTATGGAAAGATTACAGACCTGACGTCTGATAATAAAAATTGGCATCGATGTGAATTTTGGTGTTGATACAGTTTAAGGTAAAACTAGTTAGAATTTACCATACCTTCTTAGATTTCTTTAATATTAAATCAAACTATTATGCAAGTCCCTAGTAGCAGAACTGTCATATAAATAAATTCTAAAATTCATGGTATATATATATGGTTAATATATTAACTCGAGTTTTAGTTTTAGCTTATATAATTTTCTGTTTATTCACTATTTTTTTTATTGTTAAAAAGAAAATAATGATACAAATAGCGGCTTTTGGGTCGCTAAAAATCATTTTCACCATATGTCGATTTTTATTTGGCTATTAGGGAAATTTTGCAGAAAATATAAGCAGAACAAAAAAATAAATAGCGATATTAACATAAATATCATAAAAATTCTATTTTATACATTTAAAAAAAAACGATTTAATAGTAGATAGAGAATACAATATTTTTTTAGAGTCAAAACTAAATAGAAACAAGGAATTTTTATTTTATTTGTGTTAATGTTCAAAGAGCGACTTTTATAGAAAAAAAACAATTAAAAAATAAGAGATTCGAGTAAAGAATTTTCTAAATAGATGTTTGACACATCTATTTAACTTACTTTTAACCTTTTTACCAACAATGTGTAATTGTTTCCAAATAAAGAAATAATTGACTAATTTATGTTACATTTTTATAACATTATATTACTAATTGCATCTATAATTCAGGTTATTCCTCTATTACCTGCCTTAAATTCTAATTGCTTACGTTAGTTTTATATATAACAATAAGAAGGTTATAACATAAAACTACCATCTGTTGTCTATAAAAAAAATAAATATATATGAGAACAATGAGAAACAGATATATACGAAATCAAAACTCTAATAATATTTAAATTTAATGCTCGGTGGATCAGATTATATAACATTAAATAAATATAAAAACAAAAATCTTCTTCTTTACAATATTTTTTACGCCACTCTATAAGTTCACCCTTAGAGTACGGCAGATATGTTTTCTAAAACATAAAAAATGCTGGCCTTAGTTAAAATTTTTAAAAAACATACATTCTTAAAACTTTGTGATTTAAGAAGATATATTATTTTTTACCAGCGAAAAATTCGTTTATCAAATAATAATAGAATAAATTATTCATGGTTTTAAATAACCGAAAAAAACATCAACAAAGCATATTTTTTTAAAAATATCGTGAAAAGCTTATTTAAATTTAATATTTTTTTCAAACAAGCTATTTAACACAATCAACAGCGTTTGATATAAAATATAGTCTTTTTGCATTATATAACAAATTTTACATTGTTTTTAAGTTGAAACTCTTAATAATTTTATTGATATTTAATTTTTTACATTTTTCCTTCAAATTCATGTTTAATCAACATAAGAAATGAATCTTTTCTTTAACAAGCGAAATGTATATTTTACAAATTTTTTATATTTATCATTTTAATAATGTAATTGCAAAAAAATTTAAAATGAAAAAATATTACAAAACTAATAATATTAAATATAATAAAAAATTGTTATTAGACATAACAAAAAAAATTCAAAAACATTTATTTACAAAAACTGGTTGAAATAAATTCTTTTTTAAATTTTTTTATAAAATAACGTTTATATTTATAGCTCATAATATACTTTGATTATTGCAATATTATAAAAAAACTTTTTATAATAGAAAAAATCTCTCTAAATAATATTTTACGATCTTATCATAAAAATAATTAATAAAGAATTTCTTAAAAAAATATGTTTTTGGATTACCATATATATTGGTTTTTTGTTCATATTTGAATAAAATGTTTAAAAACTTTAGCTATTAATTATTTGTTCGGTTATGTGGTAATACACCGGGATGCGGCCTGTCCAAAATAATTCTTGCAGAAAAGAGCAGTGATGAACATAATTTTTACTTTTGATTGTTCTGTACCAGCTTTCCCGTTCCTAGAACATGTTCGCATAATCTTAGGTTCTTCCACGTGCAGCTAGTTTTGGCATTGTCGTAATAATAATTTATTTTTATAAAATTAAAAAATTGGTTTTTTTTGAAGAAGGATATTTATTAAAATTTTTCAATTTATAGATTATAAAGAATGTAGTGCTTAATGTGTACTAACATATCCTATATGGACTCAACCATATTTTTGTTTCTATGCAAAGAACAGAAAAGTTTATTTAACAAATAAAAAATATTAATTCAAAATGCTAAATAAAATTAGTTCTCCAATAAAATACTTTTTAAACATAATATGAATACAAATTTATTGAAAATATGAACATTTATTTTTACATTTAAGGCGAAAAAATATTATATTTTATGTCAGGTCGAGTTTGTTTATATGAAAATCATCTTATTAACTTATAAGTTAGTTATTATTAGATAGTAATCTTTTATCAAGTCTTTCTCGCACCTTTAAATTAGAAAGAAATCAAGATTTGCATTTTGATGAATATTCTCATAATACAGACATTAAGGAATATCGCGACAAAATTATTGATGCTTTTTTTATATAATGCACAAATGATTTTTTTTAAAAAAATTCTTTCGGTTTTCTTTCAATATGTAAAATAATATTCAAAATATTTCCCTAATGTTTGAATAATTTATTTGACATTTTTTTACTAAATTTATAAATAGTTTTGTTTTATTATTGAAAAAAAATTTTATGCGACATGTTTATTTTTATAAAGAATTACATATATTAATGCGGAAAAATTATGCTTATGGGCAAACACACCTTTTTTTTGTGCACGCATTCATCTCTTCTACAAATAAAAAGTGAAAAATCTGATTAAATATATATTAAAAACATAAAAACAGCCGTTTAAAATATGAAATACGTACATTCATTATTCGTTCTGTTTTTAGAAATAAAATAAAATGTTTTGATCTTTATAAAAATTTTTTGTTATATTTTTAGGAACTTTTTCTTCTGAAATATAAAACTTTATTAACATTTACTAATTATCCAAATTTTTCCGTCCTAAAAAAGCCTAAATATTTATTTTATTATACTTTAATATTCAAGATTTTTATATTTTAATAAGACGAAAAAATGGGATATGTTTTTATTTTTTAGCCGTAATTGAAATTCACGCTAAAATCCTTATTATAATGTTTGAAATGTAAGTAAATATACTAATATTTACTTTTTTTTAATTTTACGTATAACTAGTTTTTTATCAAGATAATGAACTAAACTCACAATAATTATTTTCCCCAGTAACAACGACTCACACAGCAATATATTGGTTTTATATATATACGGTGTCGCGGCAAGAATATAGGACCTACATTCAAAAATATTTTTTATCTTAAACCAGGCAAATTTATTAAAATTCAACCTTATATTCATATCAATGACTATGGTACTTTAAATCGTTCTGTGTTTTACTTTAATAATAAATACAGAAAACACAAGATTTGGTACTGAATATAAAACAAATATTTCTGCACAAAATTTTTTTTGACATGGTTTTATTGACAATATGTCTTTTTTAATCATTATATTCCTAAAATATTAAAAATTTAATGCTTATTGAAAGTAAAAATTAATGAAAAATTATATATTTAATAGAAAAGAAAATAAAAACACCTTTCAGGTGCACATCTCATAAAAATATAGATATTGTAATTTTTGAATCGTTAATAACTTTTTAACTACTAAAACAATAAAATTTAAAAAACTTATTGATAAAAGAAAAAGAAAAATTTGACAAAATGTAGGAAACTTATGTATGAAAAATACAGTTGTTATACACCCATTTCGATACATAAAAAATATACGGTTATAATATGCATGATAACAATAATTCAGAAATTTCTGATTAAATTCGTAAAGAATTTCTTAATGAAAGCATAACATTTTTTAAACCATGAAAATTACCATATACTACTATTTTTAAAATTTTCATAATAATACATACACAACTTTAGATATTAAATAAAACGAACAAAATTTGTTTTAATTTATTCATTTCAAATAATTTCAAGGTTTTATTATTATATAAGACAATATTATTTAAAATAAAATAATTTTCAATTTGTGTGTTTTCCTTAAGCGATTTTTTCGCAATTATCGTCGAAGCCTGATTTGTAAAAAAATTATGATGTTGTTTAGGCTAGATGGTTCTATTTGAAATTATTAAAATGTGATTTTTTTGTCAAGACGGCATTGAAATTCATTGATTGGTGAAATTTATATTATTGGAATGATTCAAATTTCATGTCATAAAAAACAACTTTAAAAAAATAAAAAACATCTCGGATCATTCTACTGAAAAACTTTTATGTGTATGCAATAAAAATATTTTTTTGGAAATTCTTAGTTTTTTTATCAATGCTTATTACAGAAAATGATAGGCTAAAAACGTTTATATATAAATTAAAAATTCTAATACTCATCATATTGTAACTTTATTATCAGATTATATAATAGTAAAATTTTATAATACTACAGTTTAGTAAAAATCAAGTGTGCTGTAAAAATTATATTTTAAAATATCTTTTTATAATTATAATTTTTATGTACATTTAAATGAGGAATATTGAAGAAATCTGATATATTAATATTACTTAAATTTTTAAACTTTTTTTTGTATAAATTTCTATCATTCGAATGTCAAATTTATTTTAAATCAGGTTGAGGAAAGATGATAGCATTATACTAAGCATAAAAGTGGTATTGTGTCGCTGAAAGTTGGTTTATAATAGACAAAAGTAGATGGTATAACTTGTATTAGATAAATAGCGAAATTTAAAAGTAAAAGTTTTAATCTTTAAAAAATATTCTGAAAAAATTTTATAAAACTAAAATAATAATTATCATTAAAAAAACCACAAAAAAAATCGAGAAAATATGCGATTTTCGTTGCTAATAAATACATACAATTGGTTAATTGAATAGCGGTAATTAAAGACTATATATTTTCAGAATTTATATTTACTTTGTTACAGCGTACTATTTGTATACCATATTCAAATATATTTATATTTAACTAAAAGGTATATGATTATGTATGATCTTAAAATATATTATAACCAAAATTATCAACCAATACTTCTATTATTTCACTCTTTGATTGTTATTATTTTTTTCTAATTTAATTTTTACCAATAAATATAAAAATTAGTTTTTATAATTTGCCTAAGGACATAAATGTATCGAAAAGATAGAAACTATCGTTTGAAAAATGTAATGATAATATTTTTTTGAAAAAATTGATATATACTATTATTTCATGAGAAAGTTTGCATCTAATGTTTTCCTTGTTGGTAAATGATTAAAAATTGATATTGAAGTATTTTAGTTAAAAATTGACCAATTTAGCATAAGTAAAGATTTTAAAATACATAGAATAACGTTAAAAATATTATTCTCATACTAAAAAATTACTTTTGTTTCGATAATAAAACAATAATGAACAATAAAAATTCTCTCTCTATAAAAAAACAATAATTGTATATATAATTTACATTATGCACACAATAATAGAAAGAAAATTTAATCCATTATCAAATTGCGCTTATTAAACAAATTAATTTTCTATGTAAACCGAAATAATAGTTATTATTTTGAGCTTACTTTTTTCATTTATGTTTACTACATTAAGCAAACTAGTAATTCAATAAGAGATAAAAATTAAATTTGAATATAAATATACCATGAAATTATAGTAAAGATGACAGCTGATCTGTATAACATATATTGTTATATATTTTTTGATTGATGTGGAAAAAAATTCGAACATTACAATCAGAATATTTTTGCGATTTTTATATTGAATTCTCATTTATTTTAAATATTTATTATTTTATAGTTTTAAACACTAGTTTCTATAATTAACATATTTATTGTTTTGTCAACTTATGCTAACCAATACTGTTAGGATGAAATTTAATTTTCTTATAAAAAATTAAATAAAAAGTTCTTTTGCTGAATAAATTTCCTCAAAGGCTAAAATTTGGTAATATTATGTTTTGATTGGTTATCTATAAAAAACAACTTGTTATGAATTTATTCTAAATTATAATTGGTCGATTATTTGGTTTAAAAATTGGTTAAAAATGGCTGAAATGATTTCAACATTGATACGTATTTTTTTACATGCCGAAAATAAATTTATATAGAAAATTCGATTATAAAACTTAAACCGCATATTCCAAGGGCAAAGATTCAGTTTTTTTTTATTTCTTGTTTTTTACTGGAAAAAATATATGATTAAATAAACATTTTTTTTATTATAAAAAAGATATTTTGAAGAATTTCAAATTGTAATAAATTTTTACATAAATTATTAAAATAAAACTATGGAAATATTATTAATAATTTAAGCAGTAAAAAGTGTAAAATAATTAGCGACAATTTATGTTAAAAAAATATAAGAGTATTTTGATTTTATAAAAAAACATATAATATATTTTTGAAAATATCTGATTTTTTCAGACACAAAATCTTATTGGATCCAATGGTTCTTAAATCTAATTACCAAAAACAATACAACGTTTGCGATTATATAAATTACAAAAAATGGGCTCATAATTTAAATAATAGATGAAAAATCATGATATAATCATAATTTAAAAGTTTCTATAAGAAAAAATTGAATTTAAAGTAATGAAAAGCAGTTTATCTTATATAAATATTTTTATTAGATGCAATTGAAAAATAAATATGCAAATAGAAAAATTCATTAGAATAAATAAACAAAGAAAATAAAAAGCGAAGATTAGATTGAAAAAGAAAGAATTATAACTTTGTAGCAAAAAATTGTGTGTTTAAGAATTTTTGTAAATTATTATGCACAAAAACTCAATTTTTACAATGTTAAGCTGATAAAAATTAAAAAGCACCAAAACTAAAAATTTTAAGATATCAAAAACTTAAAATACAAGACATCGGTATATATTAAACTATAATATGAGAATTTTTATCTACTTAAACTTGGCATTGAAGTTAAAAAAAAAATTCTTTGAAATAAATCTATTCCTATATTTCTTTATGAAGGATTCTTTGAATCCTATAAACATTCCAGTAAATAGTTAAAAAGCTTGCATGGAGAATTGATTAATAAGATTCGTAATCACAGCATAAACTACAAATACGGATAGCTTGAGTTCGCACTCATAATCAACAGGTCGGTTAGGGTCCCGAGCAGGACAATTTTTGACATGAAAATGACTTCTTCAACATCACCCTGAAAATATAATGCTTTAACTTTGTTCCTATCTGCGTAGTCTTTATGGTTATTATATTGCCCATGACATGTTTTCCGAAGAATATCTTTCTATTTTTCATTTAATTACATGTTTTTTGTATTTATCAATATATTTTTTTCGTTTTTTACTATAATAATCAGAAAAATGTAATTGTG
Source organism: Edhazardia aedis USNM 41457 (assembly GCA_000230595.3). Lineage (NCBI taxonomy): Eukaryota > Fungi > Microsporidia > Culicosporidae > Edhazardia > Edhazardia aedis. The sequence goes on from AFBI03000043.1 coordinate 324,729, forward strand.
GTAGAATCTTGGAATACGACCTTGTGCGAAGTAATTTTCAAGAAATGATTGGTGATGCGAGTGGTATTCGGTTTTCATCTTGGTTTGGTCAACTTTTCGATACTTTCGCCGAAAAAACGTTGTTGCAATAAAACTTGGAATTGTTGGGTTGTTGTTAATTTCTTTTATTTATTTTACCCCGTGGGCTTATTTTTAAACTGTATATTTATAAAAAGCATTTTTCTAGAAAAAATACTTATTTCCAAATCTCAAAATCAACATTTTATTTAATGTTTGTGACTTTGGAGATAACACATAGTAATAGACATTAAATTTATATTTATCATGAAATAAATGCTTAGAATTTTATTTAATACAATCATAATAATTGAATTATTGATATTTGTGGTAAATAGTATAATGATTCACAATTATTATGTTTATATGTTTTTATGGATATTTCAAGATTATGAAGGGTTAATATTGATTATAGTTTCATCTTAAAATGCAGTAATTTTTTTAATAATTATTTTAAAATATATGAAATAAAAGATATATTTTTGTTAATTATTACCCATTTATAAACTCTATTAAATCTAAATTTTAAAGTATCTTTTTTTTAAGGTTTTGCTTTATCTCAGGAAATATTTTAAATTTTGTTTCTTCTGAAACCAATCATATATCAATAACTAAAAAAGTTGATTTTCAGAATCTATAAATATTAATTTGATCTGTTTGATATAAGAAGTGAAAACTGCGCAATCAACAATACCCAAACACCAACTTTAAACTATCAATTTATTGTATTTCGCTTTTATTTAGATAATTAAAGTATTTTTCAACAATAACACCAAAAATGCAAAGATAAACTGTACTGCGAAACATTCGGAATGAAAGATAAAGAAACCAAAATAATTTTATTTAGAATTGAGAATACTGAAAAGAAATGGTTAGTGATAAAAAAAGTTAAATCTTTTAGATGATAGTAGATGAAATTCCGACTAAATGTTTATTATCGAATAATTTCTTTTTGCGTTGTAATTTATTTGAAGAAAAAAAATTGTTTATTTTGTAAGATTTATATTTGAAACATGAATAGAGTAATAAATATTTTTTTGAAACAATAAACGATTATGATTTACACAATATGATAATGGCTATTAGTCAAAAGAGATATTTGAAATAAATTCAATAAATGCGAAATGATGTATTTAAATTCGGTATCAATAAATCATTACTTGAGTACGTCAAAGTTCTTGATTCATCCAATTACAGTTAGAATACAGTTTCTATGAAGAACTGTATTATTAAAGCAAAATTTTTTGTCTTGATAACTTGGGATAAATGTAAGATCATAAAATGTATGTAAATAACAAAATCTATTAGCAATAAAAATAATATCTGTTATGTGGTCAATCAGAATCAGACTCATCATTTGTGCAGACCGCCCGTCGAATCGAATCATCACTTTGACAAGGGTAAATAAAGAGAACAAATTTATAGTTTGAAAAGAAAAAGAAAAATATCGAAAGAATTGCTGAGAAGTAAAGTAAACATATTTTTTTATGAAAATATAGTAGTATTCTAATAAATTAGAAAATTTATATATTAATATTTTCTATCAATTTGTTGAATTCATTTTTTAAGAAAGTTTGAAATTAAGAAACTTTAGATTTCACAAGTAAAATGTGTGATTGCAATAAGCTAAAAAACCAAAATCATGTATTTAGCATTATTATATTTTGAATTCAGAACATTATTTTTATTTAGGATTAGCAACTCTTTGAATTATTTCTCTTTAAAATATTTTACTGAAAATTTCAAATGGAATTTAATGTTAGGACTTATTAATAGACAATAAAATTTTCTAATATTTGGATTGTTTTCACATTGAATATTTTGATTCTATTAATTTTTCAAAAAATAAAAAGTGATGGTATGATGAATGTTTGAATAAAAAATGTAATAAAAATTTCAAAAAGAAACATTTTTGTATATAAAATTTCTAGCTACTAATAAACGTATTAAAACATTTATCTAAATTCTATTTTGCATTAAATATTTCTTTAAATCCAAATGATTATTGCAAAATTACTAGTGTGCAAGTTTTTTATATTTTTCCATTACATTCACGTGTTTGCCATGTTTTTTGTTGATTTAAATTTACACATTTGAGATTCAATATTTTTTATCGTTTTTAAAAATAATAAAAACATATTGATTGAGGATTTTGCGTTTATTCAATAATTCTTCCGTTAAATTACCATTTAAAATGCATATGAAATTAAAAAAATCTATTTATAAGTTTATTCTTTTTTGGTCTTTAAAAGTATTCAGCACAAAATTATTTGATTTTAAAATTTAAAAAAATTATGGAAAAACTAAAATTCATAGAATTTTAAAAGTATTTTTAGATCTAGGTTAATCTTATAAATAAAAAATGACGCATAGTTTTCAGTCTTGTAAATAATTTAAATAATTTGTTATCAAGAGATTAGATTAAAATTATTTTTAATAAAAAGTATAAACAAAGTTGCACCTAGAATTTTTTTTTTTAAAAAATGTATAAAAATGCGATCTAATCTGTTCAAATATAACTTATAATAAGTAGACATATGTTTTTATTATTACAACTGAAAAGTAACAGATTTTTTAGAACTAGATTTTTAAAAATCTTCGTGGGAATCTGTAGTGTATAAGAAATTTTAAAGATGAGAAAAAAAATTTGAATCTTTACAAAAAAAACCACAAGAATTTCTTGAAACAAAGGTATTTAAATCTTTTTCTAAGCCGCTTTTTGCGAAAAAAAAACATTAACTTGATTTTATTTTCATTAATAAAGTAATTTTTAGATTATAAAGTATTTCCTCATAATTTTATTTCAGACATTTTTTTCTTAATAATTTCTTAATTGAAATAATTAAAATGAAACATACTTGATTTTAGTAAAAAATATGAATTTTTGCATATATATTTGTGCTTCAGCTGTTAATTACTTTTTATAAACATTTAACTGAAATTTACAGAAAAATATCGACGTTCATAAAAACCAATCATATTAAAAAAAATTTGAGTAAAGACTGTTCCTTTCACTGAGAAACCACAAATTTACATTTTAAATCAAAGTAAGCCATAAGCAAATGCAAAACGACAAAAAATATATACAAGACCTTGTAACTGAAAACAAAACTTTAAGACAAAACGTAAGCAAATTGAACTCGCAAATAACCGCACAATCGAACGAAATAAAAGATTTGAAGGATGAAATAAACGAGTTGAAAAAAACTTTAAGTAATTCAAAAAACGAATCACAAACATTGAAAAACAAGCTAAAAAGCAAGAAAAATGAATTTCTGAATCGTGAGAGGTTCTGGCAAAATAAGCTTAATAAATCAAGGCAAAGATCGTTTAATAAAAAAACAGAACTTGCATTAAAAGATGATATAATGAAAATAGAGAAACAAAATGATATTTTGGAAAAATTGTTATTTGAAATCGGTAAAATATATGGTTTCGATGGAAATTTGTTTGTAATGATAAGTGAGTTTACAGATAGTATAGATGACAATAAACTGATCAAAAAATTGCTGGATAATATCAAAATCGATAAAAATATGAGCAATAATTATTATTGTAATTTGGATGATTTATTTCAAAGTTTAAGTGACAAAGATTTATAAAAAAGACAAAATATCTTAAAAATAAGGTATCAAATATTGTTTTTATACTGAAGTAATATGTTATTATTATATTAGTTGTGAAATTAATTCTTAAACGTTAAAGAATCATATTGAGTTTATCATATCATTTTTAAAAATAATTATATTTATATTACTGTGATATAAATATCACATTTTATATAATAAATTAAACTAGTTGATTTTCAATTTTAAATGTTTAGTTTTAAATGAATTTTTTTAATAATAATATTAAATATCCTAGATTGAATAAAAATTTATTATTAGTAAAATTAAGAAATAAATTGATATTGGGATTTTTCTTGGTGATTTTTTAGCAAAAGAAAGATTACGAAAAACTATTTAAGATAAAAAAGGAAATAAAAAAAGTAGAAATGGATAATAGTTTTAGTAGAATCATCATAATACAAATAATGATTATAATGATGTAAATATTAGCAGTAATAGTAATTCAAGCAATAATAATAACGATAATTATTTAAATAAATATAAAAATAACTTTAATTAAACATTTTTTTATCGATATGATAGTATTTTAGAATTGTTGAATATTAAAGAGCTTAAAGAATTTAGTGAACATTATTATATTAAAATTCTATATATTTAGGGAAATTTTAATGTTTATTTATGGAAATTACGTCATTAAATTGTGCGAAATATAAAAATTATATTCGACAAATTAATCTTGTCGAAAATTGTTCAAAATTGGGAATAAAAAAATTGTCATTGGTTAATTTAATCATTACCAATGTAAATTATTTATTTTTACGAAAATTGACATAAAATGATTTAAGATTGTTTACTATAAATTAAGTGGTTTCCAAATATTAATTTTGAAGACTAATGATTGGAATTGATGATTGGTTTAAAAAACCAAAAATAAATTATATAAAGAAATTTTTTTTAAATAGATATGCGTAAAAAACAATCTTTAATTTTATCTTCATTTTTTCAAGATTCTAATCGAAATCCATCCAACAAGAATTTTATTTAAAAATTGTTATACTCTCCATTACAGGACAATAACATTTATTCGTTTTTTGAATTTTTTTATCTAAACTTAAATTTTGGCAATTTAATTTTATATAATTAATCAAGCATAACTTCAAGTAAAACAAAAAAAATTACATTCAAAACAATATAAAAATTCTGGTGTGTTCTTATGATGAACACAACAACTAATTGTGTAAGGTGGTGTTTGATAAATGGATATTCTACAAATGTAATACTGCTTTATTTAAAAATAGATATATTTATATTAATTAAAAGATTCTTCGCAAAAAGGAAGAAGAGATATTTAATTTTAGATTTATCATAATAACGCTATAATTATACAAAGACATTTATAATAGTGGATTAAAATGCGAAACGATCTAGAAAATAGGTAGGTTTTCTATATTTAGGTAAAATAAAATATCACACTTATTGCCATTAACTTTTTAAAGTATATTTCAAGACAGAAAATATCCCGTGTTTCCACTACAGATTCAACTGTATAAATCTCTTGATTATTATATAAGAATATTTTTATCATAAATAAAAAAACAACCATCAACACCAAAATTTGAAAATATGAAAATTGGAACAACTGAACATGGCTAATCTTAAAAATATATAGAAACAACAGGTTTAGTTTTGAATTGGTTATGATTAGATAAGCATAAAAAAGAATCAAAAGATTGCTCAATATAGTCCATAATTTATTGTTTTTAAGGGTTAAGGTGCTTACTTTTAAATGATAAAAAAACACCAAATAATAATTGCCAATCAATTTTAATTATTTTAAAAATCCCAAAAAATTGAAAGATCTAAAAGTTTATTTTATTATTCAATGATAATATTTCAAGAAACAGATAATTTTTTATATAAGAACTTAAAAACACAATTTACAAAGTCAACAATAAAGTAATGTTAAATGAATAATGTTATTCATTGCTAATTCAAATTTTTATAAAACAACATTGTAAGCTTATTGATAATATAAATTTAATGAATACCTAAATTGAAATATTTAAAAACAATTCAAAAAAAACAAGTAAATTTGCCATTATTCTTTACAAATATTATTTTAATCATTATTTAGGTACTTTTATTGTTTTTTATTGTAGGTTATATAGTTGAACAAATGAATTTTTTTAAATGCGTGAATTTTAAATTGAAATGTTGTTGTGCATTCAATCGATTGAAAGAAAAATAAGTTTATGTGGTTTATATTATATTGATTAAGCGCATTCGATTTGATACTAAAATTAAAAAATAAAAAGTTATATAAATTATATAAAATTCTATTGGTTAACAAATTGTATTAATAATCTTAAAAATTATAAAAATACTGCTTTTTAACATAAATATTATTCTACTTTTGATTGCTTCAAGAAATTCTACCAAAATGCAGGCAATAAATATATATTAAGCTTTTCAAATGATAAAAAACTGTTTTTTGTATTTTAAATTCTAATTATAAAAAAAGCAATGAAAAATTAATATTTTTTGGAATCTTTTAAAATTAATTAATTGCTTACGACTATGCAAATTTTATTTCAAATTTAATTGGAGTGTACTTTTTTGCATCATTAACAACAAAATTATACCCATTTCATTTAAAAAAACTTTAAACACATTAAAATGAAATCTATTTCATTGATGGGTAAGTATTGAGGTTTAATCGATATAATTTACGATTAATTAATTTTTATTTTTTTGGCTGCATTGACAATATAGCACAATGTATATTTCAAGAATTCGAAATAATATTTTTAAATTTTCATATATGCATTTTGAAAACTTTTTTTGATAATTTTTTATAATTAATTTATGTATCTCATAAGTCTGCTATCAGTAAAATTATGATTTATATAAAAATTTATATTTTCTGTTAACTAAGTTTGATTTTAAGACTTCTTAAAGTAAAGTTTTTGATCGGGTTAAGTCAATCTAACACTCTAGCGACTGTTTTAAAAATTCTGTTTTCTATTATATTTTTTAATTGTGACATTTCATAAATCAGAAGGAATCTATGTAATGCTTTTATTGTGTATAAAGAAACAACTAAATAAATAAATGTGTAGTGTTGTGTAAACCATGTTTTATGCATATGATTGCTTTAAAAACCTTTATTCCAATTACATATCAAAGTAAATAAAAAATGATTGGATGAAAGTTTTTTAGCACCTTAAATATTATTTTTGAACAAATAATAACAGTAAAATAATTTTTATATTCAAGTGGTATTTTTGTATTCTCAAATAGCTTATAAAAAAATAAAATATTATTAAGCACTATTTGATTCTATTTTATCTAAACTCTGATTATGAATATGTAACCATAGGAAGACACTTTTCTGAATTTTTTTTTAAATCAAGAATACATTATGTCACGTAAAAACTTAATTTAAATGAACTGTGCCTTCATTTATTAAATTATATTTTCATTGAATTTTTTTGATGTAGAATATTATTGGCATTGCACCATCAGATATTGTATTTTTAATTGTAAAAAGAAATTTAACATTTTTGCTATTTAATTCAAGATAGGCGTTTAGATATATCAATTTATTAATTGTTCTGGTTTTTTATATCATTTTCTTTTTTAAGTATTCGATTAGTTGCAAAAATCATACATGATACAGTTTTGAAAATTGTATTGCAGTAGACCAATTGTCCCTGCAAAGAAATAATGGGTTTTGTTAGTGCTAGACGCGCTAACTAATTCATTAACGTTAAAAAAAGAAAGGTTTTGTTCGTTACTCATTTTTTTTAATTAATTTATGTTTTGTTTAAATAGGCAAACCTTCATTGACATCTATCAACATTAATACTTTTAAGATATTCAAAAAAAAACAGCTCATCAGAAAAACATTAAATTGATTTATGACTTTTAAATATTAGCTAACCGAAAATAACAATAACTTTGTGGCTTTGGCCAGAAGGCTGCTGAGCTATTCTACAGGTTGATTAGGAAAAGCTTCCTTCTCTTTCCAGTCATGGCATCACCAGGTTTATTAAGAATAATTTTTAGCAGATTCCAATAACAGCTAATCAAGTAGAGGCTGAAAAATCTGGACCGAAAATGTCTATAAAAAAAGTTTGCTGATAGAATCTAGATGCATTCATACAGAAGAGACGGTTATAGGTGAAACATACGAGCTGAAATTACACCAGGAAGAACAACGGGCCAATCCTCAAAGGCCAAATTAATAATAATCAATCCGTTATTTCTTTTTTAATATATTTTTTTATCAAATCCTAATACTTTAAATGATGCCCGCGATATTTTTTTAATTTTTAAAGATCAATTATACAGGAAAGAGAATAATCGGATGTTTATTTCTCTTCTTTATTGTGTCTTATTCTTTTTTATACTAATACCTTCTTCTTTTATTTGAGGTTATAAAAATGCTTTTTTCATTATAAAGTTTAGTTTGAGAGTATCTTCCAAGAAACAGATTTTTTGGATCTAGCAAAATTATTTTTTTTTGTTTTTAAATTTTCTAATTTGATCACTATAAATGCTTCTTTGTTATAATACTTGGATATAAATTAGGTTTTATATGTTTTGCTTTTTTTTTAGCCGAAATTCTTCTTAACAAATCGACAAATGTCCTAATTTCTACTAAAAAATTTTTTTATAAATTTTTTTGTTTAATAACTCCCCTTTATTTTTTTTGATACAAAAACAACAAAAAAATGTATACATTCTTATTGATTATAAAAATATATATATCGTAAAAATTCTAGAAATCTTTTGTCACGTTCTAGTTTTTGTTGCCTGGAATCTCGCAAATAATCAATAAAAATAGAAAATATTATATTTATATTTGGTGAGTTAAATTTTTTTATGATATTATTTTGTTGTTTTTTCATCATTCTTAACTCTGTTGTTTTAAAAATTACCTTATTTATAAACAATATGAAACATTATATTAACACGTATTAAATTGATTTTTGTTATTTATTTCTGTTATGAATTTCAATATATCATTTCTTTCAAAATCAAAAACATCAATATAAAATTATCACGTACAAGATATAATTTTAAATGTCATAATCAATCAAATATGTATAGATACGTCGTAATTCGTTTAGGAAACTTTTTTTATCATTTTTATTCTAACTTAATAAATCATTTAATGCGCGGAAAAGTATTATTTATATTTTTCATGCCTTTAACTATAATAATTGAACCTTATGAGCAGAAATAGGGTATTTTAAGATGTATAAATATATATAACTAGATTCCTCGATTGATAAAATTAAAATGTCGCATCTAAAATGATGAAATTCTTCAATATAAATAGTGATTTAATTTATGTTTACTCATAATAACTTTTATTGTTTTCAAAAAGAATATTTAATATAATTTAAAAAAATATTGTAAATATGGTACTTTTAGAATGTAAATTAAAAAATAAAAATTTTACACTTCCCATTAAGCCTTTTTCTATCTATTATATTTATTTATTTATGTTTTTGCCCTTCACTACTAGTTTATGATGTCTAAATAAAATATGCTCATCACGAATATTTCACACCTTTAATTCCTCCATGTTTATTTTTTACACTTATATGCAATTGATTGAAAATAAAAGATTTTGATTTTCTAGAAACAAAAAATTTTATATGAGCATAAAAAAATCCAATAACGTATGATTACATTAAAACTATCAGAAAAATATTTTTAAAAATGTTTTTTATGTAAAAGTGTCGATTTATAGATTAAATAAATATAAAGGTATGAATTCATTCAAACACATAAATTTTCTTATATTATCACTTAATGTCTTTTAAAATTTTTACGATATCATTGTTTTTTAAATAAAAACTAAAAATACACAAATTAAATTTTTGACATTTTTTATTTATATTACTTCATTAATTTTCTTTTTGTAGCATCCACAATTATTTGGAAGCGAAGAAAAAGGTGGCATTAAATTTAAAACAATTTCTATGGCGTAAGAAAAAAAAACATAGACTTAATGTTTAAATATATTGCAAAAAAAGAACACAATATTATTTATATCGATATGATTTAAAACGAAACAAAAAAAATTTACCGATATGTTCAAGGATTCATGCTGCATTTTATTGTACATCAATTATTTTTTATTGTTTAGATAACATTATATCACACAAAAAATTATTCTATGCACATTTTTAGGTCATTACACATAAAATAAATCTTTTAATATTGTCAAAAAAATATTTTTGGCCATAAAACTTTATTTATAATGTGTAACTGTTTTAGAAAATGTTTTTGCAGAAATTTAAATTTTTACATAATAAACTTAAACTAAGTTTCCAATTTTCTGTTTCAACTAAAATAGATGATTTTGACCGATACTCGTGTGTATCATACAATCTGTAGTAAATATAAAAATCAAGAAAATCGTTTTTCGGTATTGTTTTGTCATTGTGATTTTATTTTTCTCTTTTTTCGATTATATTTGCAGTAAATATTTTTTAATTCAGAATATAATATAATTTCAAAAAATATTTTCACTGTGTGGGTAAAAAAATTTCCAGAAAAGCAAGGTCAATTCCAAATCATTTTTTGTTTTAGTTAAATGAATGAATAATTTTTCGAAACTTTTTTTTCTATTTTAATTCATTATATTTAAATATTATTATTTTATAAAACCTATGAGAGAATGAATATTATTATTTGCGCTTTTTATGATCATCATTTCAAGAAATTCAAGGTAGTTAAACTATTTTTTTTGAATTCTCGAAATGAATAAACCTTTTTTCTTATCTTTAGCTATTATGTCATTTTGATGAAATATTACTATTTTATAAAACATTTGAAATAAAAATATACTAATTCCCAAATAGTGTTGAAATGCAGATTAGGAAAATATGTAATATATTGCAAAGAACATTATAATTTTATTTTTTGCAAAGCCTATTACAATAGATTAAGCGATTTTTTACTCTTATTGAAAATAATCTTGTATACCACTACCACTGACACTTTCACATAGAAAAATTCAACAAAACAATATTAAAAACATATCACTTTAAATAAGTATATATAGTGGTTTTATGATAAGGCACATGAATTCAAACTAAAATATTTTTGTAAGTAAGAAAAAAATTTCTAAACTTAGAAATATACAAAGTTTTTATTTTTCTTTTTTTAAAACCTTCTTTTTTTATTTTAAGTATTTTTTCTTAAGTTTTTAATTTATCAATATTTTAGATATTTTCAGCATTCAATGTGCTAACAAGTCTTTTTTAGATTTTTTTATTGAAATTAAAAAAGCGATTTTTATCATATTATAATTTTACAAAAAACAATTAAAGTAATTGGGGTAATATAAAATATTGAAAAACTGTTAAAAAAAAAATTCTTCTTTAAGAGAACAAATATGGATGATTCGAATTCGGTTAGATATGCTATTTTTTATATTAATTTCTAATTGAATGCGAATTTGCAATGTTTATCAATTTTAGTTGTCCCGAAATTAGAATATGCTTTTGGTTTATCAAAAGTTGCTAATTGCTATAAAAAAAGAAGAATAAAAAATGTTAAAAAATATGTAATATTTAAAATTATAAATAGTTTAAAAATTAAAAAAAATATAATGATGAACAAAAATAATATTTCTTTTTCTTTTAACTATAATACCAATACTTATAACAAAACATTTTAGAATATTATTTTAGGTATAACAAAATACCATGTTAATACAAGAGTAATTATAAAAATCAACACTATTATATTAATTAAAATTGTCTTACAGGAAATTTATAACCCGATTTAAAAAGTAAAATCTGCTATAAAATTAAAAACCAACAGAAACGATATAAGTATGGATTTATAACGTTTCCTTTTATAAAAACAAACCATATCAATTATCATTTGTATTTATTTATAGGTGTATTATATTTGCTTTTATCGTTTTATAAGGCTAGTTGGTTATGTCTAACGTGTGTGGCTACCGATGGCCCGGTGGAGCAACGATAATGCTCTTCTTCACAGACTTAAGATTTTTAGAATAAAGAAAATTTTTGGAAATGGGTGGAAATAAATTTTTTTAAATTTATAGTTTTTGTTTTTCGAGAAAAAAATAATAAAAAATTAAATACTACACGTGAGAATACTAAAACTTACTGTATCTTAGTCTAAAAGATAAAGAAAGCAAAATTTAAACCTCTTACATGCTGTTATTCACGCTACTAAAACTACAATTTTAAAATAATATAACAAAATATTTCGATTGTAAATATATAAATTCGTGATTATTATTATATTTGGAATTACGAAAAAGAAAAAACCTATACCTATAATAAATTATAATACTTTAATTTTCTATATTTTACAATTTACGTTTCTTCTTTTGTTTTTGAATATTCAAATTTTTGCCATTTATGAAACTTTTGGTAAATATGTAACCAATTCAAATTATAGTACAGCTAGAATAGATGACGATGTAAATTTTTAAACACAAAAAAATATATTTACTTTAAATCTAGTAAATATACCATTTGGAATGATTAATATATATTTTATATATTTTCTTCATTTTTTTAATATTATAGAGTACCACAGATTAGATATTAACTATGGTGATTTGGCATTAAAGTATGAATATAAGTAATAACTTAAAAAAATAAGGTGTAACCAATTCTCTGTATATGGCTCATTATATTATTTATTTTTGCTTGATTTCATTTTAAAAAGTATTATACATTCTACAAAAAACATATATAATTCCGCATCGCTCAAAATTACCAACAGTTTTTTTTTTATGATAGAACCAAGAATCTGAAATAATTATAAAAATTCAAAGCGTATATTTTGAAAACAGTAAATTTCAAAACAGATGTTTTTATAAAAGTTTTTTTAAAATAAGACGAAAAGTTTCCAGCAAAAATACTTATTTTGATCTTCATTTTGTTTAGTATTGTTCTGTTTAATTTACAGATTTCATAATTTACAATAAGGATAAATTAATATAATAAGTATTGTTTTAAAGAAATTCTATTTAAAGAAAATAAAATATTAAAAAAATTATGTAATTTTATAACAAGAATTTAGCACATGATTAGAAGAAAGAACTTTTTAAATTTACAATTAACCCTAATTGAAATAATTTTATCCTTTATGAGTATATAAATATAAATCTAGTATTTTCTTTATTATCTTATAAATGAAATACATTTGACTTTTCCATCTGATTTTTTTAGTTTAAAGATTATATATAAGCAATCTGTTCATTTTACAACAATTTGTCAATTTTTTTTTCAACAAACTAAAGACATCTATGTGGCATGATTTATTCATGCACAAAGCGTCTCAGTTTTTTTTATTGTAATTGTTTTTTAGATTTTTCAAAATGTCTCGAATTTCGATTATTATACATTTTAAATATATTTCAAAATAAAATAATGTTTTTTTGTTAAAAAATATTTGTTCCAATGTTTACTCAATCTTAAATAACAAATCAAATAAGCAGACATAGTTTCATATTATTGTAATATATCTTCCTCTAGCGTATTTTGTAATTTTCCCAATAATAGTGGGATGATCGTCTATTGCTGAGATAGGAAAGCCCTTAAATAAATAAGCAGTATACAAGATTTAAAATCCATAACCATCATACAAATTTTCGAATTTAAAGAATGCATGCTTCTATAGATCCCATTGATAATTTTGCATTGTACCCTGTTAGTGTTGTTTAATATTGTCGTTTTTTGTAATGGTATAATTATATTAAATAAATAAAACCTTTTTTTATATAATGAGAGCTCCTCAAATTAATTAAAAAGGACAAAAAAAACAAAAACTCATCCAAGAAAAACAGATAAATTTTTGTGAATACCTTCCTTTTTTGAATACTTTATACATGTAAAATTAAGCAGGTAAAACCGATAAAGTAAATAAAGTTTTTTTAAAATTAACAGGTAAATAATTTATTTTTTTCAAAAAAATAAAGAGATTATTTATTCAAATTCAATGTTTTTAAATCGATATTTTAGGATAATTCATCTATCATGATTATATTTGTATCATATATAACAGATACACACTAAAACAAAAAATATTTTTTTTAAGTATTTTTGAGCTTTTTAAAAATAAAATTCAAATAATTGACGATATCAGACACTGTTTTACATTTTTTTTAGATATTATCATGCTAAAGAAGAAAGAAATATTGTTTACAAATATTTTTTATGTTTTTAAGTATTTTAGTCGTGTTTTTTCAGCTTTTAAAAGCACTTAATTTATAAATAAACATTTTAATGTGTATTTAAGGTTCTTGCACGATAGAATATTTTCAAAAAAGAAAAATTAAATATATATATTTATAAATATGTTATACTAACTCTAAATCTACTAACTTCTATAAAATATATACATTGAAAAGATATTAAGATAGTAATATATAATAAAATGTAATTTAACGATTTTCCTAATTATAAATTGTCGTATCTAAAGGGAATTTACTTATTTCTAAAATGTTCCTATCGTAAAAAAATTGTCATTATTATAATGATTGTAATTATTATTAATTTAAAAAGGAGAAGAAAAGGATTTTTTCTATTCTATTAAGAATTTTTAAAATTTAAAGTATTTTCATTTTTATATTTTTTCAATATTTTTTTCTGATTCTCAAATTTTGATAAACTTGTATCTATTTCAAACTCTAGTGCAACTATGATTGATAAAAATTGACAATTCGTTTCATTTCCAAATTAAACAAAAAATGTAATAATAGAAATAGTTTCTACTTGATACCAAAGTTGGCAATATTTAAGAGTATTATATTTCATTTTTAAAAAAAATTTTGATATTTGTGAAGTATCACATAAATATATTTGTTTTTCTTGATTTGCAAATTTTGTTCAAATAAAAGAGCTTTTTAATGGTTGCCTTTTTTTAATATAAGTAAAACAAATGATAAACTAGATTTTAGATGAGTTTTGAAATTGTTTAGAAATAATAATTGATTATATTTTGAAAAACGATCTAAAAATATTGACTATATATTTCATATTCTTTTATAAAGTGTTTTTGGTTATAGAATTGGGTTTAAATATGTTTATGTGAAGTTTTCAGTTCAATTTTTTTGTATTGAATCACTTAATATTGTTGTAATCAAAATTTACACAAAATAAGATTTCATTTTAGCTATGATTAATATATTTTTATGATGATCAAAAATAAACTAAATTAATTAATATTTAAGAGTAGATTTTATTATTATAAATTAAGAGATTTTTATTTTTTAATCAAATGTGCATGTTTATATAGAGTATAATTTAGAAAATACAATATAAATATAAATAATGTGCTTCATTTATTATACTAATTATGCTTAACTTTTTTTCTAGTGTAAACATTATATCAACTCATATAAAAAAATTACATATATACAAATATATAGGTTAACATTATATTATATTCTTATTGAAAATATATACAAAAAACAAAAAATTACTAAACTATCAATAAAAAATTTTATTAATATACTAGAAAGAGGATATAGCTTATGAAAGAAACAAGTATATAAGGCCATGTATGAAAGTTTTCAAAAAAAGACAATATATTACATATTTTGTGCTATTTTTTGTTTTATGAATTTTTAATTTTTGAAGCATTTTAAAATTCCGATAAATACAAAAGAAAAGCTATCTCTAAAAAACGATATATAATTAATTTCAAAATTTTCGTATAGGCATGATAAGAAAAAATTACAAGGCTAGCATATAAAACTTTAAAAAATTTCAATGTGTCAAAACATAATTTTTAATGAATTTGTAGATAAACATATTTGCAGATAATCTATAAATTCTTTTTTAGTTTTTTATATAATATTTATAAAAAAAGATCGATATACAATGAATTTTGATATATGAATTTAATTTTTTAAGTAGGCAGCACAAAAAAATTCAAAGATCAATCTAAATAAAAAAAACCAATATAACAACTAAAGGTTATTTAAACTGTTGATTATTGACCAAAAACTAAAATATAATATTTTATATTTTTCTAAAAATAATGAAAATATCGTTTTTAAAAAATTTGATCTTATATGCTGTTGAATTTTTAATAATTTATATCTTATGTTAGTTAATACAAACTTTTAAGAATTGTTTTATTTTTCAAAAATATCTATAATCTATTTTTGGTAATAAAGCTATTGAACTATAAAGTGTCTTTAAATAGCATTCTATTACATTTAAAAACGGATTTTAAACTTTAAATGCTTTTGAGAAATATTATTTACAAAATTCGAAAATTTTTATTATTTTTTAAAAAATAATAATATCAAAAATTCCATAAAAACACAAAAAAAAATTAGCTTGATCGTTTTTTATTTTTTCCAAAAAAAATACTTTATTGTTGTAAACTTTTTTTAATATTCTTATTAAAAATGAATTTGTATTGTGGTTGATAGTTATAAATCATCCGATTTATTTTATTAAATTCGAAGACGATATGAATGTAATCTGAAAAAAATCAAGAACGTTGGTAATATTATATAGTAAAGTATAAAAGACGCATAAAGAACAATAAATATACACAAAAAAAAGTTTTTATTAAAATTTTCAAACTTAAACAATTAATTTCTAAAAAACAGAAACACATAGTTAAAAACATGATGAAAATAACGAACGATGATTTAATATGAAATAAAAAGCTTTTCTAGTGTATTTTATAATCTAGTTATGGTCGATTCAAAAGAAAAAAAACAGAATAATTCGCAAAGTCATGCCCTTGCTGTTTTTTCCATAACACTGATTACTATTGACTTTTTATGATCGATAAATATAACAAAACAAAAAATTAAAAATTTAATTATTCCATCTATTGCTGTATTGCATTAAAAAGCTCACAAAAATATAAAAATATGTCACCTGTTCTTCTTTGTTATGTTTTTTGGTAATCATATGCAAAATATGTTTTCAGAAAAACAAATATGGAATTATCAGTTTTAAATTTAAATGAAGTTTTTTTGAAAATTATATGGCGAGAATTCAAATTATGAAATTTCGATATTTTAATAGTTCGATATTGTAATACCAAAGTCATCAATCGCATATTAATGTTAAGTAAAAAGGTCTTCACTGAATATTGATAACAAAATGATCAGAAAAAAATTATTCATATGTGTTTTTCTACGCGCTTTTTATGTTTTATATTTATCAAATCTAACTATACACTATTTTTTTGGCAAACTATGTCAACCTATAAAAATAAGATAAAAAAATTTTAAAAATAAAATTAAGAAAAAGCTCAAAAAGAGGTTTAAAACACAAAAAAAATTTAAAATATTACATTTTTAAGCTTTAGTTTTTTTGGTTTTTAACATTATTTTTTTTATAATTACACGTTCATGTGTGTGGTGAAAGTAAATGTTTAGTTTTCATTTCAAAATATTAAAAAACATAAAACTATGATAGAAGAAATTTACTGCTATACTTATTCATTTTAGATATTCTATTCAAAAATTTCTCATATAGCTTTAGTTTCTATTTTCGAAATAATTTTGGCAAAAATTATCATTTAAATTGGTCATAAGGATGTAATATATTTTTTTCGGTTCTTTAGAATGTTTTTTATCTTTAAAAAAAATATATAGTATATGTGATCAAACAAAATCTAGACATAGAAAAGGTATTCAAGATATTGTTGTTTTTTATGTACATATTATACAAAAGCATATAGACATAAATATTTTGAATAAAATTACATATTTGTGTTTCTTTGGCAACAAGTATTTCGAATAGAACTGAATTATTATAATCCGTACTCCAATATTTTAAATTTAGAAAACTTCGTTTCTAAAATTAAAATATGTCTCATTGATTTTTCTAAACTATTTTTTGTTTGGTTGTTAGTGTTTTTTCATAAGCCAGTCGAATAATATATTATGGATTTCTTAAATGTAATTCATTATATCAGGAATATTGGAATTTCGATATCTAGGTGAAATATCAGGTAAACAAAATGATAATATATAAATATTCCTTAAAAAATTTTTAACTAAAATAAATATAAAAAAATATGTTTGTTTAATTAGAAGTCTTAAAAGGGTTGTAAATCTATAAAGTTTTTTAAAAAAAGAATATTAAGATTTCAAATTTTTACTGTTTCATTATATCCAACATTCGTTTACACCAATTGTCAGATTAAATTTTAAGATAGTTGCATGGTATGGAAACAAATAATCAAATTTTTTTTGGTGTGTTAAAATCAGATTGCTACAATTTAATCATGAAAATAAAACAATAAAATCTTTTTTTATAATGAAAGCATACATATCTGTGAATTTCAAATAAAAAAGTTTGTATTTATTATAAGAAAAAAATTGAATATTGAAAAAACAAGCTTTAATGTTTCGCTAATATAATATATTTTTAAATATTTAAAAAAATATTGCATTTAAAGTATCACTAAGCATATAAAAAACTATTTTTGTTAGGAAATTTTGTATCTTATAAATAAATATATGTTCAGTAAACTATAAGTATCTTTTGGCAAGATAAAATAACTTTAAAATGTATATTTTTATTATTCTTAACATATTTTATCATTTAATAATTTATAGAAATTTTTGGCTACAGAAACAGTCGGATCGATTTCTTATATAAAAAAACTATTTTTATTCTCTTTTTTTGCAAAGAAGAGTTATATATAAAAACTGTGCATTTTGTAATATTGCGCTCAATCTGAAGTTTGTAACATGACTACAGACTTTAGTTTCAACATAAAAACATTCTAGTGAATATGTCTTTATATATCTACATTTTCTTAAAATTCTTATTCAAAATGAGCATTACTTTATTTTTATACTCTAGCAAGAAATCACATTAAATTCTTTTTTATGTAGTTTTACATGATTTTACAGTATTTTTTAATATATATTATTCATGAATTATTCTTAGTTCTTAAGTTTTGGAACTTTTTTATATTTAAAAAAGATATGATATTCTTAGAGCATATTTCAACAATCAAATTTAAATTTAATCAACAAAAGAAACCTTTAGCAATTAAAATATGATAAATGCTTAAAGCTTTCCTATTTTTTGACAAATAAAAAACATCTTTTATATTTGAAGCATGAATTATATAAACGAATCTAAGGAAATACTCAAATATAAATGCTTCTATTTATGCAACTAATTTTTGAAAACAGTGTAATCTAAAGTGCTTGGTTATTCAAAAAAAACTATATAAACTGAGGTTTTTATAAATATTTTGTTGACTTTATGCAATGGTATTCTTAATAATCTTCAGTTTGCTTCTATAAATGTGGCTCTTCAATGTTTTCTTTTAGAATATATTTCATCTGTTTGGAAACTCTAAATTCTGTATATAAGAGTTTCTGTTTTAGTAATCTAGATATTGCCACATTTCTAATATTTTCATAATAAATTTTTGCTTTCTCCTTTTTTTCAATTTTTATCGCCCTATGCTCAAAAATAACCGAACTTTATAAAATCGCACTAGATATAAATACCTTGAAAATTGTATAATTTATATTATTGCAAACTTATTCTCACTATTTTGGGTTTTTATATGTTCTTTTAGATATCTACAATATTATAGCACATGTTATTTTATAGATAAATTATAAATATTTAGCAAATAAGAGTTTTTTTATTCTTAACATTTCTTCGATTGCTACACACATGATAAATGCATTGGTTTTTCATAAGAATTTTACCATCTAAGTAATCAAACAGTAAAAATATAAAAATTTCTAATTCAATATTTTTCAGATCTTAAAAAATGGTTAGTTAATTTTTAAAATAAATGCAAAGCAAAATACATGTTAAAATATTCCACCGGAAGTAGATTAAAAATAAATAGATAGACGTATGAATATCTTATAGGTTTTTTCAGTGTTCAATTTTCTATATCAAATGCTTCTTGAATGCACAAGAAAGTTTAAAATGTTTTATGGGACCTTTTCGCATTGTTCATTATCTCATCTATATTGTTGATGATTAAAATATGAAAATAAAAAGAACTGAGGAAAAAAGAGTAAAAGAATGACATCTTAATTTATACTCATAAGCTTGAAGTTAAAAAACTTTAAAAAACACGTATTTATACCAGAATTTTATATGTATCATACAATTTGTTTGTATTTTTTACAACTAGTGCTTATTTTTAGGTTTGATTTTGTACTTACTTGATTTAAAATAGAAAAAAACAGTAAGAAGTTTGATGTAAAAACCTGTTTTCGGTTTTGATTACTCAAAAAATAAACAAAAATAGAATTATAGATAAAATTATATTTTTTTTATCGGTAGATCAACTATTATTGTTTCTTTTGATAGTTTTTATTTACACCTATATTCTTCGTGGCTTCTATTGCACTATTTATTGTTTTTCCAAATGATTGTTTTTATCTTTCATTTTGTTTTTAGATCATTTTTATTATTACTATAAAGCGCTAAAAAGTGAATTGATAAGTGAATTAATGATAATTAATTGAAGTAAAATCTAACTTAGATATATTTTTAATGTTTTTAAGAACAAAATTTTATAGCAATTTTCTAGTTTTTTTGCATACAGACGTTTTTTATGTCTATAATGCGCTCAAGATTATAAAACTATTCCTAAAAATGATTACATATAATATAAACGTTTTTTATTTCTTTCAGACAAAAATTCTATTTTTTTATAGAATTACATGTGAATATACAATTTGAAACAACCAAGTCATAAATCTTCTCATACAAGCAAATTTTCCATGTGTATTTTATTTCTAAATTGTATATAAAATATTCTCTGATCATCCGAAAACTATATTCTTCCTCCACTATGTATGCATGTTATAAATCATTTGTCCTAACTTCTAAAAAAAATGCGTTTGATTGCAAAACACACACAAAAACTTAATCAAATAGTACAAACACAGCTAAATATAGATGAATTTGTTGTTTTTGATATAAAATATATCTAAAAATATAATTTTTTTAATATTTTTTGATGAAATACAAACAATTGGCTCTTAAATTTAATGTTTGAATGTGTATAATAAAACCAAGAAAAAAACATTTTTTTGGAGTTGAAATTACATTTCTATTTTTAAAAATATCTGATCTTGATATATATTTTGGTTAAGAAACGCATGGCCATAAAAAATCCACAAAAATTATTTTTAGTGTTTTGAAATACACTAACCTTATAGAATTTTTTTTGTATATATTTTTTGTGGTATATAGTAGTTAATAATCTGTCTGTATGAGTTGAATTTGTCATATTGATATAATTTAAAAAAATTTCTTAGAAATTATCTTTTTTACGTCAATCATGCTTGATCCTAAAAAACTTAGAAAATTCGATAATATGTGTCGTAATATGACGCCATAAAAGGTTTTTCTGTTATTTGAATTCATTGATTTCAAGTGTTTATAGTGTATTAAATCAATTAGAACCCACGAATGGTCATAAAAATGCATTTATTGTGATAAAATTACATATTTTATTATTAATATTCGAAAGAATTTTTGTTATAAATGAATTTTAGCAAATTTTAAGTAATTTGAAATGAGTAGAAATTTTTATGATAATTTTGCCAATTTTTTATTCAAAATATACAAAGGTTTATAAAAAAGTTTTTATGTTTTAAAATTATTTAATTATTGTAACATAAATGAAATTTAATGTGCTAATCATAACAAAATCTTTAAAATAATAAAAAAAATATTCGGATATAAAGACATTTAAGTGATAAAAACCACTTTTTTTATCAATAGTTTGTATGAAAAACTTAATATCGTATCCTAGCCTAATTTCATATTTTATTAAAGATTAACATCGATTAAAAAAATTACATTAAGAAGAATAATCAATCAAGTTAATATCTACTTTAATATTATAGAAAAATCTTTATCCCAATAGTGCTTACAAAATTTACTGTGTACATCTTTTAAGACAGAAATATTTCTGCGTCTATACAATAATAAAAAGCATAAATTATATGAAATGTAGTATAAAACATAAAAAAATGTGTATGAATAAGTAATTTTCTATATAAATAAAAAAACTATGCAATTAAATAAATTATATTCATGTATTACGCTATTATTTTATTTTTAATAAAAAAATGCAAAATAAAGGTGAGAAAATCCATATAATGCCAAAAATCAAAAAATCACATAGAAATGTTTGAAAATTTTATTAAAAATATAAAGCTTGCTACACATCTTACTAGTATTTACAACGCTTAAAAAAATAAAAAGCCCTTTAAAATATTTGAACCTTTTTATCTAACATTGTAAATTTATTACCTTCTAAATAGTGTTATTTTATATTATAGATTCTAATTGTATGGCATGTAGATAGTTATAAATATTTTAAATAAATAAAAATTTACATGACGGATGTTGTAAAGATTTTGATAATTGCACAAAAAAATTCCTCTCCATCTGCAATCATTAAGCTCTTGATGGCAATTTTATTTTACTTAAATTGCCATTCAATAATATATTTTACTATTAATTTATTAAATATTATAGAAAACCAAATTTTAAAAGCGATAAAAATTGTTATCTTCTTATTATTTGCCCTAAAAATTTTATTTGAGTTAAAATAAAAAACAACAAAATTAATTTTTAAAACATACAAATTACAATATTTTTTTACCATTCACCAGTTTTTTTTAACCTTAAATCATTAAAAATATCATGTGTTTAATAGCTGAAATAGAAAAAAAACATATACTCTATTGATATATATGATTAAAAATATTGATATCACTTGTTTCTATTTCTTCCTATCCTAAATTATAGATTTTCCAAATTTATTTTGTAAATTTTTACAATATTCATAAGGAGTATCTTTTTGCTATCTTCACCATTTTTTATCATATTAGTAGATTTAAAATAATTTTCAGTTAATATAAAAATTTATAGATGCAAAGATTTTTTGTATTGTTTTTCATTGTTTTCAAATAATTATGATGCATAAGGACATTTTTATACTCTTTAAAAATCCAAAAAACTGATAAAAAAATTTCTAAAAAAAACTGCTAGGTATGGTTTCTGAAAGACGATAATCACTTGAATTTTTTGCTTTATTTCTAAACTATTATGTTGAATTGCTTTATTTAATGAAAAAATCAATAGAAAAATTATAAAATGAATTTAAAGTCGGATTTTTATACGCGATTTCTTAAAAATTTTTTGAATTTTTATCTTATCAAATTCCTGTCATATTCTGTGCTTTCTGATGTTGTTAAATCAATTTTTTCAATTTTTTGTCTTTCACACAGAATAACAAAATTAAATGTATCCCTAAAATGTTGCTAAAACCAGAAAAATAAATATTGTTTCAATATCGGATGGTAAAAGATTTGTTTTTTTAAATTTTTTACAATCACCAGTGATTGCAACTAATTTAAAGCTTTTCCAGATTTTTAAAACTATGAATGCACTCAACTTTTCTTCACCTTTTAAAATTATTGTTTAGTTATAATTTTTTTTATCTTTATGATGACACCTTCATCACATTAAATTTATCAAATTGTAAAATTATAGAATAAACGTCACTAATAAAATATATATAATCAGTTAATCTTTGAACTTGTAAATAAGAAAACAGATAATTTTGAAATGAAAAATTTTTGAAAAATAGTATCAGAAACTAATAATAGCAAAAATTACGATAAATTCCATTTTTGTATTTGATTTCGGCTTATTTTCTTTTTTTTCATCTTTTGACCAACACAATAAAAACGATTTTGTTAAAGAGTTTAAATTTTATAAATAAAATAGCAAAAACGACTTTCATTTAAATTTACCATTATTTTATTGTGTTTTAAAAAAATATTTTTTATTATTATTAAAATCTTAATATAAGAGCAATTTGAATATAAAAAAACGTCGAATTGATCAATTTTTAATTATAAAATATTCAGATATGAATAATAAACAAAAACCAGGTTTTTTTAATATATTATATATCGAAAATAATACCTCTTTTGTCACTCTTTACATAAAATCATAATAATTCGTAGTGTTTCTTGCTATATAGCAAAAAACATATAAAAAACAAAAGGAATATGTTAAGCATTTGATACAAAAATGATTTCATGGAATTGTTGAGTTGTATTTTTGTTGATTGTTACGGAGATGTTGAACACCGAGTAAAACGACTTAAGACTAATTTTTATTGCTTCATTTATAATTAATTTACTTTTATTTAAGGATGTTTTGAGAAAAGTAAATCTTCCTTCAATATTTAAATGTTTGCAAATATTTTATTTTAGCACAAAAAGATATCCGAAATATTAATAAAAATAAATAATTACATGAATTTATGCACATACGAAAAACCATAAATAGTCCTTTTGTTCTTCTTGTTCTAGTTTTAAATGTGTGTGTGACGAGACGGCAACCGTTGATCTTTCCCACATTGATAAATGACTTAAAATTGATTTGTACATTTGATCATATATAAATGCAATTTAATAGTTTGATTAATAAATTTATAATTTTGAATCTTAAAATTAGTACACAAAAATTTTGTATATATATTATTTTTCAAATAATTTATTTTAATCTTCGGTTTTATCATATGTATTGATATATTTTATAATTTCTTGACCATCGTTAATCAAACTATAGTGGTATTTTTTAAACAAAATTTTTAATTAAATTTGTATTTAAGCATCTAGATATATAAAAATTCTATTAGCATCAGTATAATTGCTTGTATGACTGCTGTTCATCGTCAGGGGTGTATATTGTTTCTTAAGCGAAATAAGTAAATATAATTACTAATCGAATAATTAGGCATAGGTTCTGTTTTAATGGAAGATACTTCCGTGGGAGCACAGTATATACACAGAAACTGTAGTCAAATACACCGTTTCTCGCCTTTTGTTCTCCATTGCTGAATTTTCAAATATGGTTAACAATCACTTTAACTAAACAAAGAGTTTGAAGAGAAGCTTATAGGGACACATTTAGTTATTTTTTAGAGTAATAATTGTGTTTTATAACAATACGATGCATAAAACAATTATATATAAAGTTTTTTTTCTATTTGCAGTATTATTTACTTTTTGTCCAATGCACATGCTTTATCAAGTAAAATATTTCCTAAATATAGCCTAGTTCTAATCAATTTCAAAATATATCGGAATCATCAATATACATTTGTTCGATGTTTATGATAAAATTTTATCTAATTGAACAATACGCAATGAAGAGGTAAAAAATATCATTTAAAAGTCTTTATTGATTACATCAAAGTACTCATAAGCTAAAAAATATATTCATCGTTTCCTTTTTATTTATCAATGGTGTTCAAGTATACCAATTTATAAATTTTTTTAAAATGAACAAATTTAAACTACTTTATTCAATCTTCATTGTGATGATTGTTGTTCATTAATGTCAAATTAATTATACTTGATTAGGAGAATAATTAAATAAGAAAACCTTAAATTAGATTAAAAAGTGATAAACGTAAATAATTGTGTAATTGATAGTATAATGTTGATAAAAAAATATTTAATTGTTTTCGATAAGGTTGTTTTTAAGCAATAAATTATGTTTTTAATGGATAAATATTTATTGGTGAAAAATTTAATAATTTTATTGATCGAATAAATTACTATTTCTATAAATAGATTGATGTTAAGGCAAGTATGCCTTTTATTTTTCGGACAAAAATATAAATAAAACATCAAAACCTACTTTTTACAAAACAAAAAAATTATTACTTCTATAAATAGATTGCAAGTAATACAAATATTCCTTTTAGTATTGTAAATAATAATGTAAAGCAATCATAAAAACCTACTTTTTCCAATAATTATACTAATCATAAAACCCTAAAATATTTGAAAAGGGGAAGCATTTATAAAATCTTTTTATATAATTTTTTTTAATTAACATTAGAAGGAGTAAATTTTAGTTTATATTACAAAATGAACTAATAATATAGTTAAAAATTTGCAAGAAAATTTTTAATAATTTTAAGCGATATTGATTATAAACAAATAACGAGAATGTTTAAAATCTTTTTCTTGCTAGGATTCTACATTGATCTGTCAATAAAATTTGCTTGAAAATTGTGAAAAATTCAAAAAGAAATATTTGTTGTGTAATTTTCATAATTTATTCGAAATTAGTTTATTGCGGAAAAAACACATTAAGTGAAAATTTAACTATTATTTAGCATAAAAAGATTACATTCGTTATATTCGAATTATTTAGAAGGTTGCGATTTCTATGGGTCCTGTTGTTGTGATTTTATTCCTAAACAAACCTCTTTCTCTTTTTATCATGCGCCCACATCTGAAAATAAATTTTGCATCGCGCTTGTCAATTTCATTTTGTTCGAAAAAATCGTCTTGGGAAGGATTGGCTGTATTATGCATCATATTTTTTGAAGAAGTTTGATTTCTGGTTAAATCCAAAGTACCATATTCATTTTGCTTGAGCACACCTTTACCTTTACCTTTAGATTTCCCTTTATTTCCTCCATTTTCTTCTTGATCGCTTTCTATACTATCGTCTACGCCAGATTCTGTACTATCTAAAATTGTCAAATTCCCTTTTTGTTCGATTTTGTGTCTTTTACACAGAATAATTATAATTATTATTGAACCACCACATATTAAAGATGTTATAAAGATTATTATGACAACTTTTTTGATTTTTTTATTTTCGTTTGATAAATTTTCTGTTTTTTTCATCTTTTTTCTCGCGGTTAGAAATTTTTATGTTTTAAAGGAGATAAATTTTCAACCAATTTTTGAATATTAAATAGTCAAATTAAAAATGTAAATCAATAGTGCAAATGACTTTAAAAAACAATAATTTACGCTAAATTGCGGCTATTAAATGTTTTTTTTACTTATTTTATAATAAACAGACAACTGGTGTTCCATTATAAATATCAATATTTTTATTTGTAATTAATTTAACTATAAAAAAATGTTAATTTATATTATTTCAATACAAAAATAAAAAACTAAATAATTTTATTTAAAAATTAATCACATAAATGAATGTAGCAATCTAGTTTTTTATTATAAGTTAAATCAAGAACAAATATCTCAACATTTCTTAAATCTTGAAAAATAATCTTAAATATGATTAATGCTCTTAAGTATTTATTCCCAAAAAACGGTAAAATTCTGAAATAGTCATCTCGATATTCTTCTGGTTATTAATTCGGCCATAGCAATGTACATGATTATATTCAATAAATATAGAAAGAGAAAAACAAACATAATATAAACCTGTTGTATGCCAATATTTTATGGGTAAAATTAATCTGAATGGTTAAAATTTTGGAAATGGTTTAAAATTTATATTGAACCAGTTTAATTACAATTTGAATTGCTTTGACACAATAAGAAAGAATTGCTATAAATAGATACAGTTTAAAAACTCGACCATAAACTATTATAGGATTTATGTTTCAATAAAAATAATACTGAACGCAATAAATCTTTTGTTTTAAAAAACAATATTGATTTTATAAACAACTCAAATTATCCACATAATAATAAAAAAGGCAAATTCTATGAATGATTTATATTAAACAAACAAAAAGATATCCGATGGGAGCTGCAAAAATTATTATATTTATTTACAATTTTAAATAATTCAAATTTTTTTATCATTTAATAAGAAATCACTATTTATTCTTGTGGTATAAAGTAAAACACTAGTTTTAATAAAAAATGATATTTATTGTTTTATATTTTTGAGAAAAACAAATTTCTTGGTTAATTTCCAACATAATGTAAAATATTTAAATTTCACGTTATATATTTTTTTATATATAAATTTCTAATGTAACAATATTCCTATTTTTAAATTGATGGTTTTTATAATTAAGAAAAAATCATAAATAACCATTTCAATAAAATTTAATATTCAAAAAGTACGAGAATGTTTAGAAAGTTTAATACTGCAATAGTATGAACAAAAACACTAGAAATAATTTTATTTACAATAGAAACAATAGTATTGATGTTTATAACAATCAATTCAATAAAAACTATGTTAATAAGTTTCAAAAACAAAAAACTTAAAATACACTAAAAGTTATATTAAAAAAAATATTTTAATGCTGTTACAGGTAAATTATATTCGTATAAAAAGCGACTTTCATTTTATTTTTTACAACGAAATATAGAAAATAGACACACTAAAAGTATTCTATCGTCAATTTTGAAAAAAAATATTTTTTTAAAAGTAACAAATGCAGATTTTCTCAATTATGGCTTTGGCGAATTTCTAATCTTTTTTACTGGTTTGAAATTTTGTTATTTTTATTATATAGTTTATTATATTGTTTGCGAAGAAAATGACATATTATATTTAAAATTTTCTATACTTAGAGCACCGAATTCAATGCCATTCTTTTCTTGTAAAATAATTTAAAACATTTTTTTTTGCTTCAAAACGCTCATACAAATCAGTTTTATAATCACTTAGAATGCTCTATTTATATAACTTTAACTAATATTTAAGAGAAATATCTGAATTGTATTATTATTACCAATATATAAATCATCATGCAGTCTCATCAGAAAGCGAATAAATATACCAATTTATTTCCTTCGGAACACTTGTCAAAAAAATGATATTGATAAATTTTTACATCTATTAACTAAATAGAATTTACAGAATTACAAATATTTAAATAATTGATGATAGTTATGTTTTTTGGTGATGACCTCACAAAGTGGGAGGCAACAGTTTTTTCAAAGTATCAGAAATGAGAAATACATATGCGTAGATGGTTTTTTAAAACCTTTATTATTGTTCCTGTTTGTAAATAATTGTAAATTACTCGTTATTCTGATATTTCCATGGGCTTGACTTATGTTAAACAATTTCACTTTTACTTTTTTCCTAGGGTCTTTTTTTATATAATTGATAAATAACCTTTGAATAAAGAAAATTTCGACTTTTAAGGGTACAAATTTTTATTTATCAAATCATAATTTGAAAAAACATTTTTTTACCATTCAGTTTAAAATTTTGTTATATGATTCAAATTTATTAATCCTTTAGTTTAGGAATTGAATTATTAATATATCGATCACCAATTAAATAACAATATTGGCTTTTTGAAAGTTTTTTTCTGCATGTTAATGATTATATCGAGTTTTTTACACAAAAGCTTCAACTACTTCGTATATATTACTTACATGAATCTTAAAAGAAGAAAAAATATTTTGGTTTTTTATTTTACTGTAAAAAAGAACTGTGATACAAAAAGTATAGACTTGATGCTTTAAACATGTAACTTTAAATAAATATAGAATGATTAATATAGACATTTTAAACCAAGAGATAAATCACAAATATATTTTCTTAAGGATAATTGATACTTGCAGAGTGTCGTCCCATAAACCTTAAATGGCGTGGATATGGTATTTTTAGAATAAGGACTGGGTTTGTTTGATTACAAACGCTTTTTAGTGTCAGTAATTTACGTATTTTAATTGCAAGAATTATTTAGTTTGTGTGGTGAAGACTGTAGAAGATTTAAGTCATCATCAAACAAAGAAATTCAAATGTAATACTTGTGGACTTAAACATGATTTTGGAAGCCCCAAATAATAAAAAAGAAAAAAGGAAAAAGGAAAGAAGAAAGAAGAGAAGGAAGAGAAGGAATTGTTTTTTAAGAAAAATATCAATAAAAAAATAAACGAGATAACTTATTCAAAACAGTTTTACCTTTACGATAAACGTATATATTTTACCTTTATTTACATTTTTATATTTACTCGGCTCACTTCCAAACAATCTCCAACACAAAGACATTAAAAAACAAAAAATGAAACATTGTGTTGAAATTATATCGACAACAAAAATAGTATATTAGTGCATCGGTTATGGAAACGCGAACAGTAGTGATTTCAGACTAATAATTCAAGAAATAATTTTTATATAGACATATTTCTTTAAAAAAACAAAAAAAATCTTTTTTTAGATTAATATATTTCCTTATTTGTGAAACTATATTTTTTGTGACTTTATATCCGTCAAGTATTCTTATCTAAAGTATTTATAATCTTGTTATAACTTGATTCGTAGGAATTAAGAAATTCTTTGAAAAACTGGCTGATGATTTTTTTTACTTTCATTTAATGCCTCTCCATACTATATATTTATAATCTGTATCATTTTTAAGGTCGCATATGTAAAACAACAAATTTTTTAATAATAATATAACGATAAGTTCATACATATTTTTTTCTATACGCTAGTAATATCATCAATAGAATATTATGTTTTTTAGCAACTTTTTTTTAGAATCGCTGCAAATACTCTGTTTCACTATTTGAATTCGTATCAATTTAGATTTATGACCAATATATTTTTTAGACACATATGATAAATAGGACAAATATAAAAGATCAATATATATTTTAGTTCTACTATCAGGAACAAAAGACAATTTTTACCTTAAATGCCACTATCAGTTAGAGCCGATGATAACATAAAAAAACGAAAGTAAGAAGCACTTGAAATACATTAAAAAATGTCGTTTATTATAAAAAACTATAGATTTTATTAGATGAAAAATGCTAAAAAATTTCATTACAATAAACTCTATGTATTTTGTACATAAAAAACAATAGAAAAAAATAATTCAAGCACTTCTTTGTAAACAATATGTATTAATAATTTGTATTGCATTATAAATCATATCAAATTCAATTTATTTCATTGTGTAAAATTAATATCAATTTGTAAGATTGTTTATAATTTTAACTAAATTGTGTTTTATTTCAACAATTAAGAAAAATTATGGCACATTCTAAAACATTTTTTCTATGGATTCATTTTTCAGCTACAAACATCTATAGATTTTTTTAAAAATTATTTGCAATTAGAGGATCTTTTTGATAAAAATTACAATTCAAAGATATATAAGCAGATACAAGTTTTAAAGCCATCTTTTAGGAAATTTAGATATGAAATAATATAATTTTAGTACAAAAATTTTTCATGAATTCTTTAAAATTTGTGTTTTATATTTATAACTTGTTTAAAAACTAATTTTTTTTTAAAAAAAAGACAAACAATTGTTTTAATTTTAAATATTTCTCTGTTTTCAATATAATTTTTAATAATTTTTTGTTCTTTAATCATTTTTTACAAGAAATTTTCATGAAAAACCCTGCAATAATAGCTAAATAATTCCAAAACTTCAATATACTATATATTTTAAAAAAACATTTTTAATCCTAATGAAAAATATTTGTTTAAAAAAATATCCAACACAGCGGCAGAAAAACCATTAAAAACACAAGAAAATAAAAAAATTATATACAAAACAAAAATTATTTATAGAAAAAAATAGAAATTTAAATTACCTATACTTTTATTTGCGTTTTATTTTAGTTATTCATCACCAAAACAAGTTGATAGCACAGTTTCAGCTGCAATTATGTTTCTTACAACAATGACATCTAAACAACTATAAAAAATTAACAAAAACAAACAAATTTTGATATTTTTCAGATATTTGTATTATTTGTTATCTGAAATTTTTACTAAAAAAAATATTTTCCAATTTTTTTTGATGTGCTTAATTTAATTTTCCAAGATTTAGAAGATACATAATGGAATAGATTCATTTTAAATGATCTTGAAACAATTTAGTTACATTATGAAGACTTATTAATTTCATATTAATAGTATTTATATATATGATATAATTCAAAAACTGTAAAATAACTCTTTTAATAGAATAATACATTAATAGGTGCTTTTTAGTATCAAAAAAATTGGAATTTGCCAAATATAGAATAGATTCGCTTTATAATGTTTACTGAAAAATATTAAATAATCTGCATTGCAAAAAGATTTATTGTTTTTATAAATATAAGAAAAATCATATATTATCTAGTTAATTTAAGGCAAACAATACAATTAAACACATCTAAAAATATAGTAAAAATATTATATTACAGTAAATAAATTATTACAAAATATTAAAGGATTTCAAAAAATTTTTAAGCTAGAGTTCATTTAAAGCAAATTAAATAATATACGAAAATCTATGATTTTATCTACCATTAAAATAGGTGGAAAAAGAAAATTTAGATGCACTAAAACACAAATAAAAACAATAAACATGTTACAAAACTCTATATTCTAGATAATTTCCAGCTAATTTCCAATGTTTTTAAACTTGTTATCTTTTCTTATTCTTTTCTAAAATTTTTAATTGTCTCAAAAATATCAATGAACCCGCTATGTTTTTTTTAGTTTTTGTTTCTTTGAAGTTGCACAGTTATTAGAATAAAAAATGTTTTATAAGAACTATATATGTATAAATTAAGCCTTTCAGACAATTAATACTAAAATGTGTAGGAATACTCATAATAATGAAATGGCATTTGGTTATCATAAATAATTTTATTGTTTATTTTTCTATCTATAAAGCTATAAAAATGATAATAATATCGTAGGAATAGATCGTCCAAAATTTTCAGGCTACAAAAATACTTTATGTAATTATTTACACTACCAATAAAACCAAAATACGTTTTTTGCCGGTTATTCCATATATTTTTAGAAATAAAATCACTTCATCTAAGTAACAAAAAAATTCTTAATATTCTTGATGAATATCATCATTTCTTTTTTAACTGTAATGAGCTGTATAAATTTTCTGATAATTTTGTTTCTATGAAAAATAAAAAAGCAACAAAATATTGTAAAAAATAGTTCTTTTTATAGATTTGTTCATGAATTTATATAAAATTTATTTTTTAAAAAATTAATTTATTTCAATTTACAGTTATTGCAAAGATTCTATATCAACCTAATAAATATAACAATAAAGCGACTGAATCATAGAAAGGCATATAACGAGAGCTTTTTTACGTAAAAATTTACTAATATGCATTAAAAAATGTTTTCTTTTATCGTCAGTTTCTTAAATATATTTCAATAATCACAATTTTTTAAAACTGTAAAAAACTAAAATGTTTTTAAAAAATCTAAGTTAAAAAAAAACGAGTTTTACAAAAATTTCATTGCTTGATCGAAACACATCTAAATAAATAAATAAATATATTAAAGTAAATGTATCTATAGTTAAATTTTATTGTATAATCTTTCTTAATCCAAAAAAACTTTTAAAACAATACATTTTAACATATAAAAAGCCAAACTATTTCTTATTAAAAACTTTTTCAATTACATGTTTAACAAAATTTAAATGTAATAATATATTTTAATAGATAAATTCATCCTTGTGATGTATAAAGATTACAACATCCATGATTATATATATATATTTATTAAATATTATTATTTTTTATATTTAAAAAAATCTTAATGATTTTAAAAAATGATGATGCACCATTTTTTTCTGCTAGTCTACTTTTTTCTATTCTTTATTACGTTATATTTATTATTATTATTACAACTAAGAGGTAAGACACATAATTTATAGAGGGAACCATCTGATAATTCAACAATGAAAATGATATTGTTATAAATATTTAATTTTTGTATTCTAATTGAAATTTTTTAGGCGTATACTGCCTATGGCATAAATTAAAAATTAAGTTTTTTAGATTAGCGTTTATTTTTTATTTTTATTATCTACTTGTTAATGTGTAATCAGACTAAAAACGTATTTACTATACCGAAATATAAAAAAATTCTTAAACAGTGCTTTAGTTTGACATATAGTACTGAACAACATCAAATGAATTTTGGTTTTTTTTGAATATCGTTTTTTATTTATTGTCTATGCAATTTCCTAGATATATTCTATTATTTTATTACCGTTTAAATAAATCCTCCTACGGTGATTTTTTTGCTTTCTCCTATCACGCAAAGGATAGTAGTAGAAGTTTGACTTTTTAAAATAAAAACATAAAAACAATATGAATAAAAATAAAATCTTAAACTGTTTTAATAGTGAATTTATTTTAATTCTTTTTTTTTCTTGATTTTTTTTATTTTTTTATAGCTTTCAAAAAAATTATCCTATTCCCTTCACTGTGGATTCAAATCGATCCATACCAATATCAATTAACAAAAGCGAAATATATTATTCTAAAATACGCACACAAAAATAGTATTTTTTTTAAGAATCTCTTTTAATGTTTTTTACGTTAGTTTCATTCTTTTATATCCGGATTGCATAGTGAATAAAAAAATAGGCTTGAATTTGTGTGATCTTAAAAAGTAATTCGAATTTGAAAAAACAAAAAAAATGAGAAAAATTAGAATGTGTTTTTTCAAAATTTGTATGATTTCAACAAGGCTTTCAATCTTTTTTTGATCTTTTTTTTCACTTTATCTTGTTTTGTTTAGATTTTCTTAAATAATTTTATGCAACTTTTATGTCGAAGAAATGTAATATATACTTTATATATTGATCTTACTTACAGGGGTCGTAATTAGTCTTCAATTGAAAATTTTATACCACTATCAAAGTCAAGCAACGTAGCCAACATAATCAATGTTTCTTTTAATGCTTATATTGTGGATTTAAACATGTAAATTTGAAATTTCTTTATTTTTTTGTGTTCTTGGTTTTTTTTATCTTGATTCTTTTTCTAATTTGAGTGATAGAAGTTGTTTATTGGGCTGTTTATTTCTTATTTTATTAAAAAAATATTTTTGCATTGATATATATATTAAGTGATATATTTTTTTCATTTTTATTTTGGAAATTATTTTTCTGCGATGAAAAAGCAATCACTAGCTCATATCTTTGGTTTTTCTAATACATTGAAAAATTTTTTAATATGAGCTAAATGTGGTATCTTGAGTTTTGATTGAATTCTGACTTTATGTTTGTTTCTTTATGGTAAAATGTTGGTTTAGGAAAAAAATTATTATATACTATATATTTAAATTTTACTAATAGAAATAAAATAAATATAAATACAAAATAAATTAGCCTATATGAATATTACAATAATAAAATGTTCTAATGCGATTAAATATTTTTTTTATATTCATCAAAATTTAATAATGTTTGTAATTATTTTATAAAATCATAGTTAACAATTTATTGTTTTTATTATATTTTATTAAACATGTATTTAACATTTTTGAATGTATCTTAAATGAATTTCAATAGAAATTAATAGTATATTGATAATATTTATATTATCAAATATTTTTAAAGAAAATTAAATGAAAAGTTTTTATTAGTTATTTTTTGCGACAAATATGATAATATTTATATAAAATATATTATTTAATTGATCATGTAGATACGAACATTTAAGTTTGCTGGTAATTTATGAAAGTAAAAAATATTATTAATGACATAAATATTTTTATGATTTGTTATAATTGGTGTAGAAAAACTTGCAAAAGTATATAAAGATGTTACATTAAAAGAATAAGTATAAAAAACTATTTATATTTTCATTTACTAAATATTCTAATTACACTTCATCAAACAGACTATGTATCAGAAATTTACATTACTTAATGTGTGATTTTTTTGCAATCTATCAATAAACTATAGAATTTTTTATACCTCATATGAAAAAATATTCGTTTTTTTCTATTATAATTATTTATCAATCGATATTATATGCATCCTAATCGAAAATAATGATTATATCTTTTGTAGATAAAATAAAGTTACTTTTCATATTTAGATCAGTAAAATTATGCCAAGTTTTAAAATTTCTCCATTTTTAAATAAATAAAAATTATATTTAGCGGGTAATTTTTGGAATAACACCATTGTGTTTGCATAATCAATATGTCTTCTAATTACTTATTGCATGATACTTATCCATTAGAATTTCTGAGAAAAGTCAATTTGTTAAAAATTAAAAATTGTTTTTCATGTAAAAAAATAAAAATTATCAGGTTTTTGCTTCGATAAATGATATCGATGCTTCAATTAAATTTTGGTTCTTTAAAATCATGTTGCAGTATTGACTTCTGCTTGAAATTGCTTCGTTATCTAAATAAATAGGATAGGAATTAAACATAATTTTTTTCCAATAATTTAATTTATTTAATCGTTTGTAGGGGTAGTTTTTAATTAATACAAGATTCTGAATATTCATCTCTAATAATACTATTTTAAAAGTAAAAAATTTAGCAAAAATCTTTATTCTTTTATTTAGAATTTCTTAAGTTTAGCTAACTATAATATTTTATGTTGCTATTTACTTTAAAGTTCCTTAATTTTGAACTAGTTTTAGTGACAACTGAATTATAAAATTAATGGGAATTTTCATTGTTCAAAATTCTTTACAGGAGAGGAAAAGATGAAAGAAGATAAAGCTCAAAAAAAGGAAGGAAAACTACAGAAACTGTTTTAAATTCAATTTTATTGTTAGAAAATGAAGAATAATACCAAAAATAACTCTTTCTCAAACCTTTCAACAAAAGAGA
Source organism: Edhazardia aedis USNM 41457 (assembly GCA_000230595.3). NCBI lineage: Eukaryota > Fungi > Microsporidia > Culicosporidae > Edhazardia > Edhazardia aedis. Next base: position 360,754 of record AFBI03000043.1, read on the forward strand.
TTTTTATCAAAATTAAAAAACTAAGAATAAATTCTTTAATAAAGGAATCCTATTTTTTCTATTTTCTAAAATGTCCGACAAAATACATTTAGAATTTAATGGTGACAATATATTTTGAATTTCGACAAAAGGGGAAAAATATTAAAAAAAGGGAAATAAATTGAAAATTGGTAATCTATCTTTGTTTATAAAAATATGATATTCAAAAATTTTGTATTTCTGTTTCCCACGGTTTTTAATGTTTTTCTGCATATTTTTTTTACACTTTTTAAATATATTAATACTGTGTTTTTTTTCTGTTTATGATGCTTTTTTCAAATCATTTTCCGATCTTTCCTAACAAGTTTTTTGTTTGTCTCTCTTTTTTTTAAAAATTTTGGTCGGGTTTTTAAATTGATTCAGATGATCTTCAAATTTTTTGCAACCAGAGCGATAGGTTGCAATATAATTATCATTTTTATTTATTTATTTATTTTTGTATAAAAACCTAAGATAGATGCAAAAAAAAACCATTGTTAGTATTCTTCCGATGTTTTTAAAATAAAAATATTAACTATGGGCGAAATCTAATACAATTACTTGAAAAAGATTTAAATATATAAAATAGATATATATATTTTGTTTAGATATATTTATATATCTACATTAAATTGTTTTAAAAGTTTTACATTTTTGTACTAAAGTTAAAGTGTTACAAATTTTATTCAAAGTTTAAAGAATCAAGACTTTGCACAAATTTAAAAATCAATTAAATCAAATAGAAAAAAAACCTTAAGTATGAAAAAAGCATTACAGACATTGTAAAACGAAATTACTATTAATTTGAAGTGCACTAAAGATAAAATGACATATACAAATTATCTTCATTAAAAAACAAAAAAAGCTGTATTTTTAAATGTAATTGCGCTTTTGTCCCATTAAAATGCATTCTATAAATTTAATTAATATAATTTACGATTTTAAATAGTAATATGTTTTTTATATTTGTTAGTTATGTACGCTTTTCAATTTTTTTTCGGGGGTAAAAAAGAAATTCTATTAATTCAATAATTTTAGGCATCTGATTGTTTGCTTTTGTTTTATTGATCATCTTAGTTATAATGTGTTTGGGCTTTAAGGATTTCTATAAAAAATTATTGTATGAGGTCCTTTTTTTATTACTCTTTTTCTACCAAAAATTGATTCATCTTCCTGGATAATTCCTTGACACGAATAAGCCATTTGCACATTACCAAATCTATTAGGACTTTTTTGATTCATTTGATTGCTAAAAGGCATTGTTTGGTTTGATTTTCTTCGAACTGCACCACTATTTGAACTTCCTGCAACATCGGCAAAGCCCATGGCAGCATTGTTATTTGGACATAAAGTTAGATTTTTTATATTGCCTTTTTGTTCAGTTCCTGTATCGTCTTCTCCAATATCTACTAAGTCAGTTTCTGTGATCTCGAAAGTTGTTGAATCATAATTTTGTTCTATTTTTTGTTTTTTGCACATAAGAAAAACAATTAAAGCAGCACTTCCAAATGATGTTGATGTCAGAATAATAATTATTATCATTACATTTTTAATATTCTTATTGCTCTTTGGTGAATTTTCTGTATTTAACATTTTTCTCAACGGTTAAAAATTTATTTTACTTAAAAAAAATAAATTTGAGACTTTTTCTTATATTAAGGAGTTCAAAGAAAGAACAATATCTTATTGATATTCTATTTTAAATACTTCAATAATTAGAAAAACTTTTTTTTAATTTTTTATTTATAATATTGTTAATTTTCCATTTATGATTAATTTAACTATAAACATTTCGCAATTAATATTACGTTAAAAAAAGATAAATAGATAATTTAATTAATTTATATAATAACACGCAATTAGATATAAAAGTATCGTGTATTTACACTTAATATGAATTAAAGAAAATTGATTTCAGCATTTTAAAACGCTCACAAAATAATTTAAAATGTACAAATTTGTTATTTTTTGAAATAAATAATTTGATTGTTTATTTATCACGCATTAATTATAAAATATCTTTATATTAGCACATTTGGGATTTGGACAATAAAAAATATTGGTCGTATCAAATATTTTATTTTATTTTAAAAAATATAGTTATGATATTATTGGTGAATATACTGAGTTTTTTATATGAGAAAAACTATTGGTAACAAAAAAACAAATCATAAATAAGTTGATTTCTTGGTTGGCAATTGAAATTTTTTTTGTTTATAAACAGACACAAATTTATAATAAACATGCTCTAAGCATATAAAAATTTTGTTGTCATTTGACTAATGTGATATGCCTCATCTAACACATTGTGTTCAAAATTATTTTTCTATAACTTTCTGATATTATTTCAGATTAAACAACTAAATAATGTTAAATAAAATTCTAATTTTTTCTGTTTCAGAGTGTCTCTAATAATTCACAAAAGCAAATATTTAGTTTTTATATGATTGTTTATAAAATTAAGATTTTAAATACATAAAAAACTAAAAAATGGATAAATTAGAGCAAAAGTGTCGATATAATTACTTTATTTTAAAATTAATAATTTCTATTCTGCAATTAAAGTATAAATAAATTATAAATTACAATCAAAAGAAAACGTTTAAATAATGACATAAACAAAAGAAAAATCTTTTTGGATGAATTTTCAATGGAAAGTTTTTTTTTGAAAATCGAATTTTTTTTGGCTTTCTTAGTTTGTCATTCAATTTGATGAACTTTAAATGAAATTCATTTAAAGCTTGCAAAAATATATTTCAAATGAAATAATAGAAATAAAGAATAATAAAGGTTTTTACATTATAAAATATATAGATAGTATTTGAAACCGAATGGTAATTGCAGTAACGTAAAAAAATGTTGTTTAGAAACCAATAATCAATATATTTATTCGTGATCGATAAAAAAAAATTAATAAATAAATAATAAATGGTAAATTTGTTTTTTCCTAGCTATAAATATTTGAAAAAATAGATTGCAGCAGAAATCTCTTGATCTTTTGAATTCAATAGAATCATAAATATTATAAGCTTAAAATAAGTTCTAAACTTATAATATTTTATTCGAACAGGTTATTATAGTTATCTTGTGCTTTTTTGTAATCTATCACTTATGTAACAAAAAAATTGAAAAATTAAAACTTAATTTCGGACACTGTATCTGCTGACTTTAGAATCATTTAAAACAGTTTATTAATAATAATTATTAAGTAGTCCTTTAAGATTCCTGTTTGGCATTAAAACAAGCATTTAAAATACAGTTTATCAATTAAAATGTTTTTAATTGCGTGAAAACAAATAATAAATCAATATGAAATTTAATGTCTAAAATTGCATTTCTTGATAATAATAAAACATTTATTTTACAAATTAAACATAATAAAAAAATACAATGAATTAATACTTCAAATATAAACTTAAATAGGCAAGAGAATTTCTGTGAAGAAAAAAGATGGCATATGTCTAAATTATAATTCTATTGAACGCTCTCAGAATTTAAACAATGAAGAATATCTTGAAAAAACTTCACATTTTTAAATTAGAAAAATATATCTTTTTCGACTATAACAAGATAAAAATATACCGAAAATAATTAGTAATAGAAATAATTTATACAGAAAAATTAATATCCAATATACCGAAAATATTTTACTATAATTTAGAAGTATCCTTTTTGCCGTTGATTATGAGAAAATTTAATAAATAAAAAGGCATAGTGCATTGTTATAACTGTTGTAGTACACAATATATAAAGTTATAATAAGACCTTTTCGCAAACCTAAATTTTCATTATTTACCCAATTTCCTAAAAAATACATTTCATTTGCTCCCTATATGATGATTGTTATGGACTTCCGCTTTTTCTTTGCACAAATATTATTTATAATTAATACCATGTCTGCTTATTTCGCTGATAATCGCACGGATTAAGTCTTGTGATCAGATCAAACGACAACATTATATCTTTAATTGTCTGAATTCACTGTATCTTAAAAAATATTTTGACTCAAAGTTATGAAAATTTGAAATGTAAATTTTATATGAAATTTGATTGTTAGAGATGAACAAAAGCAAATAAAAGTTTCATTATGAAATAAAATAATATTTGTAATTTTTTTAAAAAGAAGAAAAAAACAAGTAATGTCAATTGAAATTTTTATTTGCTCAAAAAAAATTTACGAAGCACAGTTTTAATATGTTGATTTTATTAATTTTATTATGATTATCTTGTGATTTTTCTTCTGTTTTTATCAATTTATTTTTAGCTTTCATTTTTTTTCTTCCTCTCTTTTGTTATTCATATCTCTATTTATACTTTTTTTTATTAATTGAATAATTTATCAATTTTGATGATTAAATTCTTTTCATTAAAAAAAATAAATATTTATTTAAAATTATTTATTTTTTCAGCAAAACAAATTAATTTTAATATTAATTTTTTTCAATGTCATATGTCAACATTTATAAATTTGAAATTTGACATTTTGCACATCTGAAATAATGATAAAATATGTTAATTCTGTATTTATTTGAACAAATATTAAGGAAAAACTTGCAAAAAACAATTTTTTATAAAAAAAATCTAGAAAAACTGATGATGAAAACACATCAGTTTTCAACGATCTTTATTTAAATTAAAAGTTTGATTGATAATTTTCATTTTTTAGGCTTCAGTTTTCTATATTCAAATGATTATTTTTTATTTAGTATAAAAAAAATGTAAAAACCAAAATAAAGCTTGATGATAATACTTTAACTCTGTTGTCTTCATTTTAAGAACTAAAAACTAATTAAATTGGGTGCGAGTGCATGTTGAAAATCTTTAATAAATATAATCCCATAATATATATAAAATTTGAAAAATTATCCTTTAACAAGAAACTTGCAAAATAAGAAATAATATTATTGAATTTAACTTCATTAAACAATACAAACCTGTATGTCTATATTTAATAATATAAATTGGTAGAAATAAAGCGAGTGAAGGTAGTACTTTGATAAGATTAAAAGAGATAATTACAGTCAAAACTGAATATTTCTAGTAGATTACTTATTGAATATCGCTGTGCCATTTTTCATATGCAATAAGTATTACCAATAAATTGTACGTTATTTTCTCAATTAAATAATTTATCAAGTTTATATATAAGGCTTATCAGTATAAAAGGAATATAAAAATAATAATTTTTTATTCATAAAAAATGAAAAACATTATAAATAAATTGTAAATTTTATATAAAAATAAACAACAATCACTTCTCTTTTTATTCAGTATTTATAATTAAATTTTTAAACACAAATTTTTCAATAATAACAAATATTTTAAAACCTTAATTTAAATATTATCGGGTGTAAATAAATACCGTATTTAAAAAAACAAACATTAACTTTACAATTCGTATATCAAAAAAATTGTACGTAATTATACAATGTTTTTAGTAAAAAATTTTCAAAAAATTATAAATTATCAATAATGAAAATACTTAAAGAAATGTAGATGAAAATAAAAAACATGAAAAAAACAATTAAAATGCAATTATAGTGGGGCTAAGATCTTTTAATGGGTTTTAAACGATAATAATAAAAATCATGAAAAATAAATGATACAATATGTGATATTTAAAAAAGTATATGTAGTAAGAGTTTACAAAAAAAAATGTGAAATAATAAAATTATTTAAAACAATTCGACTCTCTATGGCAATAAAAATACATTTTTAAATATAGTTCGTAAGATACTAAAGTATTAATATTTTCAAACATCGATGTTTAAAAGAACTTGTCGTACATGAAAACCACCACATAAAAAGGTAGAAATATATTTGATATGTGTATCTTTTATTGCTTTTTCTTGTTTTATTTTAATATTTAAATAGAATATATTTTATAATTATGATAGAAAAGAGTTAAAATAAAACAAGTTTATCATATTATATTTTAAATGTATCATTTAATTTTTTATATATATTTTATTATAACAATAGGCTAAAAATGGGATAAAATTCATCTCGATCCCTAATTTCACCATTAAACATGTCGTTAAAAGCCTTTTGTGGGGAATCTCTATTATACTATGTGATGGTAGTCATCTTGTGAGAAAAATTTTATAAAAGTAATTCAAACGAAATAGAAAGAATGTTTTTTATGTTTAAGTTAAAATTTATTTTTCTGTGTAGATACGGAAAGACCTAATAGACGTAAATTGTTCTTGTTGCGTACTGTTGATATGAACACGCACTAATTTAACAATGACTGACTTGATTTTTTTTATGTCATTTAATTAAATAATGATTATTCTCATCTTTTTCTAAAACGTTTAAAATATCGAGTTTTTATGTTGGTTTGTAAAAAAAATGTGTCAAAACTGCAAATTGCAGAGAGATGTTGCGATTTCGACATGTTTAAAATTTAAAATGTGTGTTTTCTCACATAATAACACGTCACATATGTCTTTGTAAGACATTTTTTACATAGAATATGAATAACACAAATACTCTTTTCAACTCTGATTAGTTTCTTTGCCATGCTATTTGTGAAATATGATCTCTGTTTTGATTGTTTTATAACCAATATAATTTTTTATTTTGGATTATTACATTCTTCCCCTTTTCCTTATTCTCTTTTATTTTTCACACTGGATGGTCGACGAATTTATTTTTTTAATAACATTGGTTGCCTCGTCATACTGAATCCTACTTTAGTTTTGTATAAATAGCCTGCATATATTGCATTTGAATCTCTTGGGTGCGTATTCATTGACATATTCCTTCATGATGAATTTTTTAGGGTTGAAAAATTGTCCTCCGACAATACCAATTAATGAAGATTATAAATTTAAAAAAATTATGAATTCAAAATTTTTTGTCATGAGAAAATTTCAGATCGAATTAATTTAACTTGTTCCCCATTATCACCGTATTTTTTGCCACTTAAAAATGTTATTGTCTTAGTTTTTTTATGAAAGAAAACTTTAACCTATGTATTTTTACCAAAAATCAAAAAAAAACAACCAAATGTTTATTAGATATTAAAAAAATTCACAGTGTTTTTTAAAATAAAAATAACATAGATTAGTAACTATTTAGGTGAGAAATAAAACGTAAGGAGCAATTGCAAAAGTAAAGAAAACAATAAGAGAGCCTTATACTAACGACATATCAATTTTTTTCATTTATAATTTTAACATGTCTCTACTGTGCGTTGATTTCATACTCCAATTATAAACAAATTATATATTTATAGGAAAGCATTAAATATTAAAATTATATATAAATTTATTCAAAGTACAAAAAAATGCAATAGTAAATTTAGGTTTTATCAAAAAAGATAATGATTTGCAATTAAAATTGAATCGTAAAAATTGTATTACATAAAGTTATAATAATACTCATTATTTGGTTGCACAATTTTTTTTATCAGAGATATGTAAATAGGTTTGAAGATAATGTGAATAAGCATTTATTATATAGAAAATTTTATATAAAGATCAAAATATGTCTGTATAGCGGACATCCACATAAAAAACACATCATACTTAGGACAATGCATATCGTGAAAATATTGCACATGCACAATAATATCAGGAAATTTTGTTTTTTAATATAAAATTGGGTTGATAATAAATTTTAATGCATTGGTTTTATTGATTTTTTTTGCATATTCTGAAAGACAACATTTTTTGCTTGCATCGCAGAAGTGATTGATTATCACATAACTTTTTTAAAAAGATACCTCTGTAATTGATCTATATTAGTTTATAAGCCCAAAGAATATGCTAAATATTCAAAAATAAAAATAAAATGAGTAGTTTTTTGTTCACACAGATAAAGGTTTAATCACAACGGTGACAGAAAAAGCTTATCTAGCGAAAATTTTGATTTTAAGTATGTAGTATCGCTTTAAAAATCTTTTAAAAAATATGATGATAGTTACATTCCATATTTTGAACACAAAATTAAAATTTTTTTATAATGGTGTACTTCTATTTAAAAATTTATGCTATATGTTTAAAAATAAATGTGATACTTAAATACGCATAAATGTTTCCAAAAATAAAAATCGACCTAATAAAAAACCATTAAGAACTTAATAAATCAATTTTGTAATCAATTTAAAGTTATTTCTATTTACACAAAAAAATAAAAAATTGTGATTCCGAACATGTGAAAAAAGAGTAATGCCGCAAATTAAAAGTTCTGTTTTTACAATGTAAAAAAAAACAATTATAACGATCAATTTTAAAAAAATTAAGTCGACTTTTTATGCCTATTTTACATTTTTTTCCTTTATTTAAGCCAGAAAAAATTGACCATAAATATTATTATATTAGTTGGAAATAGAGATTTCTGATGAAAAATTGTTTAATATTTTGATTGGACATTTTTATCTCCTTATCTCGAAAAAATAGTAAAAATGATTTTTGTGTCATTTTACTATTGTGATTTGCTTTATTTATGATATTTGAAGTTTGATGCATTTTATGATCAAATTTGATAGGTTGATGATGATTATTGGTACGTAGCTTACCATAATCAATTAAGAAAAATATTTTGATTTTGATCTTTTTTTGATCAAAATGTGATGGTCACATTTGATAAAAATCAAGCTTATAAGAAGCTTTTAAAAATAAAAGAATTGAGAAAATGTCTTTTATATTTTATACCACATAAAGCCAGAGTGATAAATCGGATAGACCGAGAGGTCGACCCAGATTATCCAACCATATTAAACTCGCAAATCATCAATTTTGTTTTTAATTAAGCAAAAAAAAACAAAAAAATTATTCGTTATAGTATCGTTGTTTTAAGAATCGATATGATTCAAATAGATATGTTTTTATATATTTTTTTAGTTTAAATCTTTGTTTTACTATTTTCTAGAATACATTAGCAATAAGTTTCTTTTGATCCAAGGAAAATATATTTTAAAAAAGTATTATTTTTTATAATTTTAATAAGTTTTTAATCTGAATTACCACATACTTGTCACTTTCTTTATATTTTTATGTTTTTTTTAACAAATTCTTTTATCTTACAAAATTATATACAAAGTTGTTGCGTTCTAGGTTTTTTTGTCCAGAATCGCGCACAGTAATGATTAAAATAGAAAGATCAGAAGAGTTAAAATATGGTAAAATCTTTTATATCGTATTTTTTTGATTTGTACAACATTTTACTTCTTCTTACCCGTATAAATTGATGGTCTTTTTATATTTAATTCTTAAACACTATTTTATAGTGTAAAGGCTTTCAAATTTGTTTTTTTTTCATTTAGATCCTGACAATAATCAACATATGACACTAATTTTCAAAATGAAAATTCTAAAAAAAAATTATAAAATATTAATCATAATTGACGTATTACCAGAAAAAGAAAGAGAGAATTTTATTTACAACAAATATATTTATTTTTGTTTTTAATAAAATTTTATTAATATAAATACATTCTTGATTTTTTAAAAATTTTTAATTTATAAATGTTTGTATTGGATCTTAAATGTTTTTTTAATAAATTTTAATTTCGTAAAATTATTTAATTGTTATTTTTTAAATTTAAAAATAATATAATAGAATCAATTGATTTTTTCAATTATATTATAGTAAATTTTTAGGAAAATCAGTAACAGAGGGTTTTATTTTCTGTTTCTAGGAGTTTAGCAATTTTGGCGCTGGGTTGAACAACTTTTGTTTGAATTTACTAAATGATATTGTTAATTCACCATAAGATTGCCAAATTTGATTAAATGTTTCTAAAAATTAGCCATTACAAGTTCTATGTGAAATTACAACAGAATAAAAAATGTGTTCATCATTATGAATTGTCACGTTTCATAGCCCAAGGCCTTTAGTTTATACACTATTATGTATACTTTGCATTTTTGTTTCACCAGAACCGAAGAATATGGTATTAAGTTTTTTTTTACCTGAAGCATGAAATATGTTCTAAACGCAAATTATTGCTAGTTATAAAAATATTTTAAAGTTTTGAGCAAATTACTTTATTACTCATTCTTTTTATTATTTAGTTCTGTGAGGGGGCAATAAATAAATATTACTGAATTGTTACCAAAAAAAATTGGTAAACATTCATAGTAATTAGCTAGTTGATATTATACTACTTTAAATTACAATTTATTCAAGGAAATTAAAAGAAATTAGTTAAATCGAAAAATTACAATAAATGAATTTATTAAAGATACTATAAAAAATACCGAAAAATAGATATTATTTTGATTTTTATAAAGAACAGTTCAACATTTTGATATTTTCACTATGCGGCGATATTGCGATTACATCATAGTGGAATGATGCAACAAATATCTAGTAATTCATATTTGACCACCTAAAAGTGTTTAAATAAATGCTTATAAAAAAACAGAACTATTCATAGGCAATATATCGCTTGGTTTACTAAGTTTTCAAAAATTATTTTATTAATCTAATATACACTATTTTTTTATTCTTATTCTTCTTCTATGGATTTTCTTTTCTTCTGCGCATATATTTAAATTGCTTTTCTTATTCTCATTTTTAATTATTCTTTTTTGTAAAATTTAACATAAGGTCAATACCTCGCAATGTTTACACTTAAACATTACGATTGATATTATTACTAATGTTACATTCTGCAGCAATAATTCTAATTAAATCGCCCTAAATCACCAGAGAATACCAATAACCTCTAAAATGTATTTAATTCCTAATCACACCGCCCTTTTAGCTTTCTGTTAATTATTAGAAAAATGTCAAATAAATTCGCTGGAAAGGGCCCCTCATGCATTTCATGGGAAGAATAAGCTCGGAGTAACAAAGAATAAACACGATGCACAATCAAAATTAGATACTAGCAACTTTCTAATAAATAATATCATTCAAACATTTCCCTTCTTAATTTATACTTATTCTTTAGACTTCGTTTAGCAAAATACCACACTATTCTTTACACAATATTTTTTAGAAATTTATTAATCATTTTTAAATTATGAAATCATCGATAAAAATTCCAAATTTCGTTAAAATATTTGTGTAAAAAAGTTTTTAACGATTAATTTATCAGAATAAACCATGTGGGTAAGATATTACATTTAGAATAGAATATAAAAATTTTCATAGATTGTTATTGTTGTAAGTCAGGTTTTCCGAAAATTTATTTATTTTCTAAAATTTTTTTCTGCCATCACACAAAATTATCTCACCTTAAATATGCAAATATCAATCAATTTGATTGACATTTTTATAATGATATTCCTCAGGCGGCGAGTCTTCACGAATATCTTGGTTGTTCGAAGTATAGTATTTTTGTTTATGCATATAATATGAAATAATAGATACAAATATGTTTAAATATGTTTCAAAAGGATAAAAATTTACAATTATTAGCTATTATATTTATTACTAATATTCTTAACACTCCTTTTATTTTAAAATGTTTATATAAATATGTATATTTGTATGGGTTAATGAAGTATTCTCCTAAATATCTTATCAATCATTCCCTGTTTTCGTAATAAAAGATCTTAGCCTCACAAAAGTTGCACTTAAACCGTTTAGGCTGATGATCCTTGTTTTCTCTCACAATTTTATTTCTCCATAATTGAATATGTCAACATATCGACAATTTTCAATGAATTCTTCTCCTTGATAAAAAAACTAAAATAATGTTTAATCAAAATCAACGAATCAAATTTATTTATTTTTGTTGATATATCTCCGTTTGTAATCTCAGCAATTTCGAAATCATTCAAATTTCAAAATAGATATTGTTCAATATCCAATAGTTATAACTTACATTTTTTGTTAATTCATCTTAAATAATGATCAAATATTTTTTTCTGTCATTACTTTTTTAGCTTTTTTGGTTTGATGTTTCTTTTTTTTCATGTTATTAATATAAAAATGTAAAATTATATGTTCATATGTGTTACAACAGCATTTTTTATGTATACTTATTTAAATCCTCTACATTTCGACAGGGCTTCAATTTAAGACTTTGTTTTATTCGGTTGTCATTCATCAAATATTTACTTTTTGAGTGTGGATTCATTTTACACAACATATTTAGATACTTAAGAATTAAAATGCTTGTGTATTCTTCTATATAAATTATACGCTTTAAGATAATTGTCATGAATAAGATGATGATTTTTTATTTCAGTCTAAAATTAATAGAACAAGAATTTTTAATCAAATAAAGTCAAATGTTAAATGATATTTTTTATAATCATAGGTTTTAAAATAAAAAAGTCAAATAAAGAAGAAAAAACAACATAAAATGTGTAAATTATGCCAACTTATGCTGAGAAAATCTTTAAACCTGTTTTAAAAAAAACAATTGTGTTTTTTTAATTTATTTGTTGCTATATTCATTTAATCATAATTCGATTTCTCTTTCCTTTTCTTTTGGCTCCTCGGTGTATAAATAAGTCTGCGAGTCAATACATCTTTTCAAAAACTTAAATGCATTGTCGTGTATATCTGTATTCAAAACGCCGTTAACCTTCAAACCGAAGTGGGTCGACTCGAATTTTATAGGTGGCAACGGACCGATTCTTGACAATTCAGCTATTTTGATATAGTTCCACATACTTTGAGTTATGTACCTAGATTCATCAATATCTTGGCTTAAAAATCCAACAAGTCTATCAATAGATACCAAACCAAGCAAATTGTCGTCGAAAGTCATAATGAAATAGTGCGGTGAGATATTATACAACGTTATTTTAAATATTTTTCTTGATAATAATGAAGGTGTAATTTCTAACTTTATATTTTTATCTCTTGCCTTGAAATATGTCCTTGTTTGGTATGTTTCTTTTGTTACTTTAAACATATCGACATCTTTAACAGGCGGATATTTAACGAACCAAGCATAAAGAAAAAGCGCTATCGATATCGAAAATAGAGAGATAGATATAAAGTTGTTTATTTTTTGCGTCGCTTTCATCTTTATTATTTTTTTTGGGTATCGTTTAATAAAAATTTAAAATTTGACCGTTTTTTTATTCCAAAACTAAAAGGAGGTTTTTTTTAAATATTGATGAATTGAAGTAAGAATGAAAAATAGTGCTTCCAATTTTTTTTAATATACATATAAAATAAATACTCTATTGATATGATTTTTCTAAAGGCAGCTAAAATGTCTTAAATCCAATGTTTTACCATAAAATTATTTTTTTAAAAAATATAAAAAAAATTGCGAAAATAAATTTCCGTTTGATCTAGCTAAAAAAGAAACCAAAAACATTCTTGTTTTGAAATATTATTGAAATAATAGGGCATATATGTTGTAATATTAATTAATGTTTGCGATAAAAAAAAATTTAATTCCTTCAACTGATGCACCAGTTAGGCTACAAGAAACGAAGATTACTATTAAACACTTCAATTAAGTACGCGGCACATTGATGTTTCTTTTTTGAGCATAATTCAAGATATTATCAAATTTTTCAAAAAAATCAAAAAATTGCCACGTATATCATAATAAAATGCTTAGTATTTCCTTTCCAAAATTTCTGTAAACTATAATTTATTGTTTTAATAAAAATAAAATGGTCAAAATACGAAATGAATGAATGTCTAATCCATTCTAATAATCTTTTTTTTTAAATGAATTATTTTAAACACGTATTTATTGAAGAAAAAATAAGAAGTTAAGTTATCATTTCAAACAGAATAAAAAAATAAAAAACATTATACGTGTAAATTGAATTACAAATTATCGTGAAAACGAATCAATAAACATATTTATCTTATTGATTCACGATTTATTAAATTTAATTGATTCTGATATTCAATCAATAAATAATCAATTAAATTTAGATGATCAGTTTATGTTGATATATTAAACAAATAATAATTGTATTAATTTAGAAACATAAGTTTCACTTTAGTTGTAATGAGTATAAATACTCACATTTAATTATTCAATGTCAAAATGAATAATTTATTAAATAATAAATCAAAAACCAAAAATATTTATTTGAATTACATGAGATATCAATCTCATTATCTTGACCACGACACAAATGCTGATTTATGAACAAATAGGAGAAGATTAATTTAAAAATTATTAGTTTGACAACGTTTGGTTTTTCAGCCTTTTGAAGTATCGTGAAACATAATTAATATACATATTTATTCATTTGATTCACGATGTATTTAATTTTATTGATTCCGTTTATTAATGAATAAATAATTAATTAAGTTGAAATGATTAGTCTACGTTAATTAAATAAACAAATAATAATAAAAGGTATCATTTAGAAACATAAGTTTCACTTGAGTTGCTATGAGTATAAATACTTACATATAATTATTCATCCTCAAGATGAATAGCTTAACAAATAAATCTAAAACCAAAAATATTTATTTGAATCATATGAATTATGAATTATATTTTCTTGATGACGAGACTAAGATATATTATAAATTTTTATCAGTAAACATATAAGATCAAGAACACAAAAATTGCTCTAATCATATGCTTTATCAAAATAAAAAACACTATGGCAATAAATTTTTCGTAGAATATTTTACCAAATTTTAAATATATATTTAATAAATCTAATGAGCGCAATTTGTTTAAAATTTTGATAAAGCGCAACTTAAGAATATAGATTTTGTACAAATCTTGTATGTAAAATTTTATTGAAATCGGGTGTACACTATCTGCGAAGTAGTTTTCAATAATTTTGTGATTTTGAAAGTCGCAATTGTTTCATACTTATCAGATTTTTCACATATTTCATTATATTATAAGATTTTAAAAATTAATTATTTAATCATTTTCTTAGTTAATTTGTAGTTGGTACTGAAAAGTTTAGGATAATACAAAAGTAAATTATTAATTAAGAATTTTTTTAATAAAATAAGATTTTTTCTTCAACAAGTCACATTCAGTAGTAATTTCACATTAAAGTATAGATATAAAGGCACTAACCTGATTTATTTGTAGTAAATGATAAACGGTTAAACATTTTGTTGCTTTGAATAACATATTTCAAATAATTAATATATCCCAGACAAAAAAAGATTAATAAAAAATATACTGCATAGTTCTATTTATACAAATTGTTTCAAAAATATTCACATGCACATTCGTTTATAAAGTTTTATAAGCTAAAATACCATTTTTTACAAATTCTTATGGTTTTTTGATCGTTTATCTAAATGATCAACCTCTGTTCATCGATTTTAAAGGAATCGTATCTCGACAGATTTTGATACATGCATGAACACAAAATTTTAAGATTTGATATTCCTAAAAGTAAAATTTAAAAAGACATTACAATCTTTTAATTAGGATTAACAAACATTCCAAACATAGATCATATATAAATTTTTTGTGTTTTAAATATCACACAATATTGTTTTTCACACTCTTTTTATTATTAGCTTTTTTCGCATTTAAATATTAAACGAATTATTTGGAAATTCTTATTCAAATTTAATATCATTTTTTTATTGTACGGAAAGCATTAACCATATCTCACTAGCAATGGCCGGTTGGGATACAATCTGATGCAAAATATTATTCATAAATAAATTTACACTTGAAGAAAAACACTATTAAATCTGTGTAAGATTATGAAATTACAGCATAAGACAAATGGATTAAAAAAGAGGACACCTGTTATTTTTATAAGTTGAGTAGGAAATTATGACTGCATTTGAAAAATATATTTTCATTTCATTGGTCTTTTTTTTTCTAACTTTTGAAAATCAAGAAAAATATGTGCTTTCGATATTTTTCCTTTTTGTTGATAAGTTTTACGACATTTGAAGTTTGATGAATATTTTGATCAAAGTTTGGCTATTATTGATCTTTTTCTGTGTATTTTTTGCAGATAAGCAAAAATGACAGAATTTTGATTTTTTTGATCAAAACATAAATGGTTTATTTTGATTAAAGAATAACTTAAATAAAGCTTTGTTAAATAAAGAAAACGACAAATAATGTCTTTTATTAGTAATATAAATTGATTTGATGATAGGAAACTGGTAAGACCTCGATGTCGACCCAGAACTTCCAACCGGTTGAATTCTTCTGTTTCGTATTGCAATCATTTTGATCACATTCACATTTTACTTTTTTTCTAGAAAATAAAGTTCTAATTTAAATTTTTCAATTTCTGTTTTTGAATAATTTTAACACAATA